>JAHFWJ010000228.1:0-600000 GCA_028555115.1 Himalopsyche japonica | reverse complement strand
GTTAACTGTCACTTCTTGGTGGAATGGCATGATATTTTAAATAATAAAAACACATTATTTTAGTACTTATTTCCACAATATATTTTTTGATCAGGACCGGTTTCGCTCATCGCGAGCGGTTAATAATGCTCGCGATGAGCGAAACCGGTCCTGATCAAAAAATATATTGTGGAAATAAGTACTAAAATATGTGTTTTTATTATTTAAAAAAAAAAAAAATGTATTATAATATTAATGATCCAAACTTTTTTATCCTAGGGAAAATAGACACTTTCCAAATTTTGCTTTTAGGAAGTAAATATGTCGAAAAAACTCATTTATTGTATTGTAGGTGCTAGAGCAAGGCGATCTGAATATTACCACCCCTGTTACTTATTGACGTGTCAAAGACTTCTGAAAATCGCAGCTTAATAAATCGACCACCGTCCTCCTTCCACTGGTGGAAAGTAAAAAATGTATGTCAGTAGAATAATCGTCGTAAATTGTGGAGGCGAAGAAGCCCACATCGGTTGACTTGTGAGGCTTCCCGATACAGGAGCAGTCGTAATCGCATTTGGTGTCGACGAGTCCGAAAGTATTCCCATCACTCGCCAGTGTAACGGTCACTTGTGAACACCTGCTGCGTCCGAAGACCTGAGACTTGCCTCCGTCCATCATTCATTTGGACGGGGATCTGATGTGACTTTTTCGCACTCGAGGATAACCTACAGTCAGCTTTTTAGCTCTACGATAGTGAAAAGGGTAGGTTCATATTTCTAATACATTTTCAGTCAGTTTACCATAAACACAATAGTCCACCTCTGTGACCTAAATATAAAAGCTTTACCCAAGCATTCAAAAAGTTCCTTGTTCAAGTAATGTGAAGACATTTTTAATTACCCCATATTGTATAAGTTCAACCAATACATATTCAAAATAATTTAATTCTTACAATAGTGCGTCATCTGATATTTAACCAATCAATATCCTCTACCGAAAAACCTGTAGATAATTTAATCAATTATTTTTCTAATTGCATGTAAACGAAAATTGATTGTATTGAACTGTTACTTCTTATTGCGAAGTACTATTGTTGGTAAGTTTTTTATGAGATAATGCATAAACAATCAAATTAAAATTCATTCATATATCAATTTATCTCGTTGTCTTATTGATTGTATATTTAATTTGTCTTATAAAATTTATTAGTGAAATAAATTTATGTCAGTTTGGATACATCTGCCTGAAACGACAGACCGTAAAACCTGGTTTTTTTTTGTGACCAAACCGATGGAAATTTATAAGTAATTGAGAATAAAATTTGGATACTGAACGGATTTCTCATTGCGATTTTTTTCGGTATAAAGTAATTAAAATAATTTTATTGTTGTTTAATGTATATTATTTTTATTTCTTCTTCTCGTTTGCTATTATATAATATATTATTTTAATTGTATATTCTCTAAATAATATTTATACAATCACCTTATTTGAATAAAAATCACAATAAGTTCAGTTAAAATTATTTAATCCATTTTAAAATTAATTCCTTGCTGTGATTTAAAAAAACAATATTTTTAATTTTTTTACTGTCCATTTCAATTTTCACGTTCATCCAATCAATATTTTACATTACCTTAAATAATTGTTTTACGCATTTACTAGACTAGTATTGATTTATGGTTACAATTTTAATATAATATATGAATTAGCATTTAGAAAGTAACATTTTAAAATTCAATTATTTCGTACTTGTGATGTTTATTCTACTATAACTACATAGATTTCCTTTATCCCACACATATTAAAATATAGAGTTATATGCTATCAACCAGACATCTGCAGTATCATTCGTATGGCCATAACTTTCGCCGACCAGGGTGGTTAGATTGTACAACCTAAGCTAACGCGCTTGTAATACTAGAATAAATCATTTATATTTTCACATTAAATATGCTGCATTTTTTTTATCGAAAGTGTGAAAAAATAAATCGCTTCGCCAATATTCACTACCAAACACAAAAGAATGCTACACATTAACTTTGATAATCAATAATTAAAATTAATTACTTACAGAGAAAAGTAACTACTTGCCTGAAATATATTCATGTTTTTAAATTTGAAATATTCCCAGTACGCTGATCTACATCATTTTTGGCAATTATAATATTTTTCGTCTCCGAGTATATCTCCGATATATTGAGTTACATATAAATTTGGCAACGAATTTCAATAACAATAAAGAGACTATTTAAAACCCGGTAATGAAACAGCATTATTTGAAGTATTATTTTACAAAATGAAGTGTATGTCTAGCAGCTATATGTATTCTTTATTAATCTGAAGTGATACTTCAAATTACAAAATGTCAGCACGGTGAATAGAATAAGCTGTAACGCTTCCTTTTTTATTACATAAAAGTAATAACGAAACTACTCCATTAGGGGCTGTGTATTTTTATCGGAGATCTTATCGAGTGGCACCCTTTTCCCTACTGCATGCTATAAGGGCGAGTCGTCAAAACGGTGTACGACAATCGCTGTCACTTCTGAACGTGTGCAGATTTTGAGATAAACGACCAAAAAAGAGGGTCCCTTGTGCGTATTTACTTCTCGTAGCTCGGTCCAGAAATTATATCCTAGTGGAACAAACATGAGCGATAATTTTTTTTCACTTTAATATAATATTAAAATATTCATGTAACACATAAGCTTTTTTCACATGAATATTCTTGTGATGTAAATTAGTGGCTGTATTTTTTTATCTTTCTCAAGACAAAAAAAAATGTATTTCCATATGAATTGATATTTGTAATGAAGTAATATTTCTTAATTGGTATTTCATTTAATAATTGATTTTTAATTTTGGACAACTTACACTTATTATCATTTTTTCCAGAATTATATACAGATACTCGATCGAAGTATTATTTTTTATTCGATGTGTGTTAAGTACTCGAGCACTACAATGTAAATATTATCTGAGTAAATCATTAACTATAATATTTTTCTAGCGAATTATTAGCAGTAAGGTATAGGTCAATATTAGAACTTGGCAGTTTTTATTAAGTATTACTTTCTTTTACAATGTACGTATTCTTTTTTGGAAACAGAATATTATTCAATGTTCAAAAATAATTAATTAATTCAAATTTACAAAGTTCATATACAGCTTTTTGTTGCTACAAAAAATAGTTTATTAAATAAATTTTAAAGTATTTTTGCAGTATTTTTGGCTTTTCGATCCAAGAAATGTGCTTATCATTATGAAATAAATTAAATTAAAAATAGTAGGAATTCTCGTTTGAAATTCATCAATATCCGTTATTTATGTTTGTCGCTCAACTTTTGTTAACAAACCTTCTCCCACATTCAATTTACCAATAAAAGTGCTGCATAATGTACCTTACGATTGTCCCAACTATGAGAAGTAAATGCGCACCCAGCCGTCAATCTCGATCCAAAGACAAGATGGAATAGTAATAAAAAAGGTTGCGTCCTTCAGTCTAGACTCGAGAATTGCTTTGGGAATCCTCGGCCCGTTCATCAAAGTCGAAACATCAAAAAGTGCCAACACTCTGCTTCTACACAAACCGTTTGAGATCGGAAGTTGCCCCGTTTGTGTTGATAAACGGGTCATAAATCGCAAATTAGTTGATAGGAGGCCATGTAAACTTTTTTTACATATTAAATGCTGCCTTAATGACTTCTTTTTTTTATATTCTACAAATAGTGTTAAAGAAAACGGAATACGTTTCAAAAATAAAGTTTCCCATATATTTGATCGTCAACTCACTTTTAAAAAATCAATGAAACATTCTTAAATGAAGGATTAGTAATTGATAATCAAATTCTTAATGAACCATCTAAATGTATCACTATTTAAACGTACGAAGTCATCGTGAAAACTAATTTATCAAAAACGAAATATTTTATTGTTATCAGTTGAATAGTTCTTACGATTATTTTTTTAAATTTATTTTTACCGAACAGTATTTGACTTCTAATGGGTGATCTCGATATAAATTATTTTTTGAGAATGAATTGCCAGTTATCCTCTTTTTATAGGTACTAACCTGTCCAAACAACAAAATCTTCATTAATGCAAACTTTTTACAATAACCGTTATGAAAAATCGAAAATAGCAAATTACACCTCAATCTTGTAGACATAAAAAGTGGAAATAAAAGTTTATATTTATTTTTATCAATTATTTGTAAAACAATGTTTAGAATTTAAAGGGTTAGCATCCGTACACTGATTTTTTTCTGAATAAACGAAAACAAAATGATCGTGATAAAAAAACTTGGCGTCTTTAAGCACGAATATACAACATTTTTTGCCATGCCATTGATCTAAAATGCCTAATAAATTGGTGCAAGCTTTGTGGAAGGAATTTGTGGAGGTCGTTGAGCGATAACAATTTTTGCATTTCTAAAACCCTTTTAAGCCGAATTGGGATTAGCAAAATGCATTCATACTTTATTCTTCTAAACATCCGAAACATTGGTATTTTTAACCATTTAGAAAGTTTTTGAATGTTTTTCGTCTGTTTATTTGATTCAGCCATATTGTATATTTCGTATTTTTCAGTGATCAGGAAAAATGGGAGACGTACTGAATCCAGCTTCTTTGCCGGATCCTTTTGAGAGGTATGATCTCGGTGACCATCTTGGTGGAGGAATTTTCGGTCAGGTTGGTGCTTTTACATTTTTTTATCAGATTCAAAACATTAACGATCAGTCAATCATTTTTAATCACAATAACGCTACTTGCATTAATCTTTATTTAAAATAACATCGATTCAAAGACAGACTAATTGTATAAATATATATATATATAAATATATATTAGTCAAAGTTTATGAATATTTACATATATGACGTATCCTGCTCTGTGCAAGAGCAGGGTACATCAACTGAAGTGAATCGTACTGAACGATAAACGAGTGATTTTCCATCCAGTTTAGTAGTCATATATTTCAACGATTAAGGG
Source organism: Himalopsyche japonica (assembly GCA_028555115.1). Taxonomy (NCBI): domain Eukaryota; kingdom Metazoa; phylum Arthropoda; class Insecta; order Trichoptera; family Rhyacophilidae; genus Himalopsyche; species Himalopsyche japonica. The sequence goes on along the minus strand of JAHFWJ010000228.1, from coordinate 595,027 downwards.
ATATATCTACAAATGTATGTTATGAATTTCTTATATGATTTTAAATTAACGGATTTTTTATTTGAATGCATCACAAATCGGAAGGCAGTATAATTATCAAATATTCTATAATCTATACGGATCTAAAATTATGGCTATTTTTGACGAACTTTTCATTTCGAACCCTTAAAAAAGCATTAGAATTACATTACGTGTATGTACTTTGCACAGCAATATAAAAACAACATTTAATTTAATATACTATAGAATCTTCAATTACCTTTCCCATTACAATATAAAAATATTAACGTTCCACAGAAAGCTAATTATAATGTCGTGATGAGCCATGAGAAAGCCTATTTTCAACATGGATACAGTATAAAGGAACAGGTTGAGAAACATTAAAAAGGGTGATAAGAAAATCATACCAAATAGCCACAATAAAGTATGTAAACTGTTTGTTAATTACTATTATTCGTCGAAACGTCATGTGTTGACTTATAACAGACATTTAACAATATACTTAACTGAACATATAATGTTGAAATATGTGGAAAGGTACGATAATTAAATGGGTTCCTGCACACCAGCAATGAAGCAGCGGGCTTCTGCTCATCAAGCGATTACTCTTATCATTTACCGAGGAAACCTGCAACTAACGAGTGAGCAATTATGGCTTCTCTCTCTGTAAATACTCTCATCTGATTACATAATCGCCATCGCCCCTATTTATTATTTTTTCTTTCTTCAAATATTTCACTAATTAGCTTTAAATAAGGTTATTGATAAAGTTTTATCTCGTTGCAATTTAAAAGCGAACCTGAATGTAGGAACAATTAAATTATTATCGGTTGGCCGTGCATTCTTTGGGCTATATTAAAATCTGAATTCGCCGTAAAGTGGTCGTTAAGTTAAATTGTGTTTATAACGCAACTAAATATAGGTAATATATTATAACGTTATTAAAACACAACAGATTACTTTACTCAGGCTACAAAGAAATGTATTTCAAAATATCAAGAATATTATAACGAATATTCTACTTTTTAATAATTGGTTGTTCAGTCAATATTTGACTTGAAAATTTCTTTGAAAAAACTAATTTGTTATTCGAGCAAATATGTTTACACCGGAAACTATGTTCTTCAATTTCGACAAACGCAGATAGTCGTAGATACATATGAACACAAAAATTAATAAAAAAAAAATACATATACATATGAACAAAATTTCTCGGCGTATTTTGTTGCCGAACGCTCAGTTTTGGTATAATTCTGACGTTATTATGGAACATTGAGTAATTGAAAAGAAAATAAGCGTCTTCATACATTTCACTTTTACTATATCACAAAACACCACAATGCCGTAGTCCAAGTTTTGAATCTACATATTATTCAGTGATTAGTTAATTAACTAATCTAAATATTTTGTAATAATAATAAGTATGGTTTATTTTCATTCCATCGAAATGAATTCCGGATATTAGGGCTGTCATACATATTCATAAAACAAATAGATATCAATTTGATATTCCAGAAAAACGTCTTGAGAAAATAATTTCAGGAAAAAGTACAAGTGGTTGCAAAATTATTCATTATACTATAATTTCGTATAATTTTAAATATTTTCAATGATTATATATTTCGACAGACAGTATGAAATATTTTCCTCTCCGATAGTAATTTTTTCAATAAAATATATATTTAAAGTGTATCGTGCAACATAATTGAATATAATTATTCAGTTATTAACATTTTATTAAGATTTCAAAACAGATAACATAATATTTACAACAACAAATACTAGTGATAGTTGTTATAAATACATACTACGTACACTAAATATTCTTGTAATTATTCAAATTTTCCTGTCACATTTCTAGCCCAGATTTAATAATGATTGTTTATCGTGTAATTATGTGGATTCTAGACCAGTTGACCAGGCTTTTTACAGAACGTTGAAATTGTCACATAAGTGGAGAGGCGATTAGATCGCCGTTTTACAAATCGCATTCCTCTCCGCAGGAATCTGGTCCAATTCAACACTCTTTTAATTTTGTCGATTAGCGGATGGCCTTATCTTTAAGTTAGTTTTTATTTAATCGAAGACATAATTTATTTGGAGAGCAGAGACTTGCTCAATGAACTTTTATCCATTTTAGTGTTATTTGGCATTTACCTTTTTATCACAGCTTAGAATTCTTTCAACTCATCCATTGGTCGTTATCGTAAATTTTTTTTTTTGATTTGTTTTCATAATGTTTAGAAACTGCCAGAACTGAATTTCTAAGAAGATTTTGATAACGTGGAAAAGCCGGAAGTACATTGCTATGTAACTTCATAAAAAGCGATCTTAATTTCCTATCGATATGTAAAATTAAAAAACACAATGAATAAACAAGAAATTGTAAACATCGTTTTTGGAATAAATATGACAACGTGGAATGGGCGTTAATAATTAACCTATGTTTTTTTCAATAAATAAAATTTTTAACAAATTATAATATACGTTTTTTTCAAATTCATTTTATCGTTTATATGTTGAAATAAAGCGTAAAATAGTAGATATTCTGATGAACTTTACAGTAGAGACAAAAATTATCAATATGATATATATTTTTTAAATTATAAAAACACATTTTTTAGTACATATTTCCACAATATGTTTTTTGATCAGGACCGTTTTCGCTCATCGCGAGCATTATCAACTGATGAAAAGTGATATATATATATCTTAAGTGTCTAGCAAGTAATCATTAATATTTTGAGAAACATGTACCTACCAGAAGAAGCATAACCATTTTCTTTTCATAAAAAATTCTCGTAATTATTTTTACATCTTCAAAATTGTTCATGGTCAAAAATTCACTGCAAACAATTTAATTATTTGTTTTGTCCATTGGATGTATAAAGCCAATAATCGTTATCTAATGTTACACGGGAATAAAGCTTATTAACGATATAAAAACTTGACCGAATAAACAGTTTTTCCTGAATATGTAGTGGATAAAATTATCTTTGAATTTGTTTCTGAGATAAATCTTAAATTGCGTGCAAAATTTTGAAATATCTTCATCTGTTATCAGGTGCACGTGGCGGCTGATCGAAATGCAGGTGGAAAAAAGGTCGCCGTAAAGATTTTAACGGCCAGCCAAGATAACGAGAAGAGCATCCTGGATGAGTATACTATCCTCAAGGAGTTGTGTATGTCGAAACCAAATATGATTGACTTCTATGGAGTGTTTTGCGATAGGAGTGATACGCCTGATAAGATATGGTTTGTCATGGAAGTGAGTATAAAATTTTTAAATGTAAAATATCTAGCTTATTATTTATATCGGAATAATTCTACTATTAACCGGTAAGAGGAGATTTTGAAATTTCGTCAGGGTGACATCTGTTAAAGCATTAAAGAATAGTCATTCAATAGAGTATTTATTATAGCTAAGAAATAACTAGGTCAACTGAAACGTTTTAATAATTAAAGCTATGTAAAATTTCATATTATCATGACTACATCTTAAGAAAAAAGTATCGATTTTTCTCAATAGATCAGAATAGATAGATTTTATCTTAGTAGAATACTGAAACTGTCTCTAACCCCTACGATAATCACGGCTATTAAATCTTTGGTAGCGCGATACGACCAACATAAAAATAAATTTACCTTTATAAATATGTTATACTAAATTCGATACGAAGAGTACAAATAAAACTAAATGTTTTTGAGTAGTTATGTCACAGATTGAATATTTCCAAAAATTCATCCCGTCTTGATGCCGGTCAAAGAGACTTATTAACTTCTAAAACTTTGCAATACGTTTTGCTAGTTCAAACATGCCTTGATGATTTGGCACTAACTTGTCCGAAAAAAATATACGCACAATATGCTCAACTAATAAGGTTTTATGAAACTCAGCACATAATTTTCATGACTTACGTTTCAGTTCATACAAATTAAAATAAATTACACCACTTTTCGTGATCATTTAATTTGTCATTTTCATGCGAAATTACTATCGATAATTTGTAAATGATTAAACCTTTTAATGTATTTTAAGTTTTGCGAAGGAGGTCCTGTCATAGATCTGGTACGTGGACTTCAGGTCTCCGACAAGAAAATGTCTGAGGAGCATATTGCCTTCATTTTGAAAGAAACGATTAAAGTAAGTATAGCAAAATATTACCTTATAATATATTAAATAGACCGAGTGGCTGTGCTAATTTTTGTATTCCTGCAACACTCATGCTTGCATATCCACTTGTATCGTGCGCAATATTAGTATGTTTACGTTACAGACATACAAATAGACAATATCTTTTAATATTTTAGGCAAAGATAATTTTTTATATTCATAATCATTCAACTGATTTAATTTATCAATAAATATGCATATCTTACTAGATTTAAGATTATTTCGGTTGGTAATTAACATATCATTGTGATATGAATTTCTACGCTGAAAATATTACCGTGAGTAAAAAATATATAAAACTACAAATTTCGCAAATAATTTGTCTGTACAATTTTCAAATCAAATTAATAAAACAACATTTATTTTATATTTTCTTTATTTTAACTAGATTGATTTCAAATTTGAATTGTTAGAACTTTGTACGATTCCACATGTTTTGTCACTAACGACCCGGGGTTCCCCTTTCGGCATCTTCAGGCATTCTATTACCAAATTCAATTAGAACTGTCAGTTCTGTTGCATCCGTGTAATAGAATGCCTGAAGATGCCGAAAGAGGAAACCCGGGTCGTTAGTGACAAAACATGTGGAATCGTACAAAGTTGTAACAATTCAAATTTGATATTGAAATCCCATCAAGCACCTTCAGTCGATATCATAAATTATATTGATTTCAATTGTCATCAGTTAGTTTAACATTATATACAAAATACCTATACGAAATCACTATATTTATTGAAATGAAACATATTTGAATTTTAAGAAAAATGTTACAATGGCTTTTCTTTACTTTCTTGTGTGATTTATTTTAATTCTTCGCATCGTCATAATTAAATTTAGATCAATATGAATAACATAGTTACAGTATTAAAAGCTGTTTGACCAGGTTTAGCACTACAGTATTGGGTTACAACGTTAGATTGTGTTCATATAAAATTATGTATGACAAAGCTATTTCACCCAAGTAACCCGTCGATTGTAGGGTCTGACATATCTCCACGAGAACAACGTAATCCATCGCGACGTCCGCGCTAGCAATATCCTGATGACGAAGGACGGAGACATCAAGTTGACAGACTTCGGGCTGTCGTGCAGGCTGACCAGCGAGTCAGCCAAGCGCATCACGGTGATCGGATCTCCGAGCTGGATGGCTCCCGAAGTCGTGTCGGGGAGTGACGCGGGCTACGGTCCAGGAGCAGACGTCTGGGCGCTCGGTATCACCGCCATAGAGCTGGCTGACGGAAAGGCGCCGTTTCAAGATATGCATCCGACAAGAGCGCTCTTCCAGATCGTCAGGAATCCTCCGCCTGGACTTTTAAAGCCATCGTCTTGGTCGAATCATCTTAACGACTTCATTTCCGAGTGAGTATTCAAACATATTTTATGGAACAATTTTCAAACAATAGGACCTGAAGCTGGATGGTAAACATCGTTGACTTCGATTATAGTATTCAAAAGTTCAAATCAAAGTGCGAACACTTTCAAAAACTAGTTTATTAATAGCTTCACAGAATTGTGTTCGAAGGATTTTTTAATTTCCTGTCAATCTTTTGGTCCTAAAAAGAGCATGTAGGTGTAGCGATTATTGCTTACCTAATCTTAACATTCTATACTTATTCCATCAAAATAAAGATAGCGTAAGGGCTTGAGTAACAAGCAGTTCTCGTAAAACATTCAATGGGTCGTATATCTCAGTATTTATAGTTTATACAATATTATGACAAACAAGGTCGATTCTTCTCAGCAAAAAAGATCAGATGAAAATTCTCGCGAAACTGGTCCTGATCATACGGCAATTTTGTCGAATACCTTGGCACTATAAATTAACTTGTGTTATATAAAATGTAATATGTTTTACTGTGCATTAATAAAGTTTCGTATAAAATGTTACGGCCGCACTGCCTTTATAACAACAAGACATTTTATTCTTTACAACCACGCCCAATCAAAAATATTTACATGTAATCAAAAATAAAGTAATAAAATGAAATCACAAAAAGATACATGTTTTACAATATAATAAAAATACTTTGTAAATTTTTAAAATGTGTATATCTTGGCATAATCAACTTAATGAATACTTATAGCATCATTGATTTTTCAATTTACTACATGATATGGTATTACAAGATCATATGTAACTCCTTATATGTAATTACTAGCGTACATAATTTATAATCTCATACATATATGGGACAATATTTATCAGAAAATTTATACGGATAAATTAATTCAATTAGCAGTAATTTACATAAGAAATAGACAGCCGTTAACGACGCTTGCTTTACCAATAAAACCATTTCTAATATATGTTTTTAAAATAAACAAAATCACCATAAAGATTTAATGATAAGAAAAAATAATGAGAATAGTAATTGATATTTAATAGTTAGTAATTGTTATTTGTTAATTTTTGTTTGGTTTATTTGTGAAGAATCATCTCTAAATATATCTATATTTTCCGTATTCATGTTGACATATTAAATGTTCAACTAACTTGCAAATAGATTAAAAAAATACTTAAAACTTTTTTTATTAATTATTAACATATTATAATCGATACTGCGATACATAATGTATTTTTGATTAAAACCTAAAAGAAGCGTGCCGTAATTATTATAAAAATGTAATGTTAAAATAAATATGGTAAATTCCATAGTTCGAAGAAATATGAGGAAAAAGCATTTGTGTTACATTGTTCTACCATTGTATTTATTTTTGCTTTATTTCCTATTTGACTCACAGGTGTCTCGAAAAAAATCCCGAGCATCGACCTTTTTCTATGGAACTGATTGATCACCCATACATTCAAGGACTTCCGGAAAATGATTACCATGTGTGTTTGCATTTTACATACAACTTTTTTTTACTAACTATTTGCTCATCTTAGCGGCATGTCATTCAATTTACGAAAAAAAAATATGTAATATATACTTCACAATTTTTATAATCTAATTACCAGTTTCTCACAACACCACTAGTCAAGAAGTAAAAGTCCATATATGCATGAACTATTTTTTATCATTTGGCTTATAAGTTTGAAATGTATTCCAATTTATAAATAGAAATTCAAAACTGATAGATCTTGAACAGAATTTTGATATAGTAAACTAAAGATAAAATGTATAAATGTAGATAAATTCGAAATCTTCTTATTTATATTTGAGTAGTATAAAAATCATTTAGGAACTATTCAGGGACTTAAAAAATAATCAATTCAAGAATATTAAAAGAAGTATTCAAGTATTTGATTTCTTACTCCCAAACTGCAAGGAACAATAGCTGTACTACTATATCCACTGCTCTCTTTCATATGCTTGTTTAATTTTATATTTTGTTATCTGTCATCCTTCAGTTGAGTCAGGAACTGAAGATGCTGGTGGCAGAAGTATCGGACGCTGGCAAAGAGCGTCGTATGCCAGAGAGGTTGGTGAGAGGCGGACAACTACAAACGGAAAACAGTCCTGAGCCGGTGACAATGCACGTGGAAGACCTCGCCGCTTTAGACAACATCACTGAAGATATTATCATAGAAGAACTGCAGGTCAAAATGTCCAAAGGATCCTTCCACACGTTCATTGGGGACGTCCTCTTGATTTTAAACCCTAACAAGGAAGTGGACATCTACAATGAGGAGGTATTATTTTGATCTGATTATATCGTTTTAAATTACGGTAATTGAAGTAAAAAACAAAATTCTGTCCTTGTTTGTGGTAATGAACGTGATACGTCCGTGCATTTTTTTTTGAAAAGCGTCTTTTTATTATGTTTATATGAATTTTATAAAGACGGTCAGTGAACGTCCTTTCTATTATAATATTGAATACGAAATTATTGAATATTTTTTTAATGAAAATTAGCTCATCGTTAAATTGTACAAATATCTCATTTATTTTATTTATATAAATTGCCTTTCCACCAAGGTGAAATGCTAAGTGACAATGAGTATATAAAAGGTCACAGCTGTGGTGATATTCCGCAGTGAAACTTTAACAATATTTTAGAATTTATACAAATTGAATAACTTTGGATGAAATTTCTAAAAGTGGTGAATGAATTTTCTCGTTTTATCTCTTCCATTATTTTAAATAATAAATTCACAACTCTATAATGCGTACTATATATGATTGATAATTAACAGCATAAATATTTTCTCATTCAAAACAGACACATAGGAAATACGAATTCAAATCAAGATCAGACAACGCGCCCCATATATACGCAGTTGCTGATAGCGCCTATCAGGACGCCCTTCACCACGACGAGCCACAACACATTGTGTTCTCGGGTGAAAGCTACTCTGGGAAGTCGACCAGCTTGCTTCACGGATTCAGGCACCTCGCCTTCCTCGGCCAAAGAAGCGAAACCACCGGGAAAATGATCGAGAAGGCTATGAGCATTCTGACGGCGGCCACTTCTGCGGGAACTCCAATCAATGCTAACTCTACGAGGAGCATTCTGCAAACTCAGGTCACTTTTGGCAACTCAGGGAAACTAAGCGGTGCCATCTTTTGGCTGTACCAACTCGAAAAGTGGAGAGTATCTTCTACCGACATGTTGGTATTTTTTGTATTATTTTTCGAAAACTACAGCAAAAATTATTTTTGCAGAAGATACAGTTAAATTACATATAATTTGTGTTTCTTTTTACTTATTAATGGCAATACGACTTATATCTCTAAGTCTGCCCGTACGATTATTCAGAAGAGAAAAAACAAAATAAATAATTGAGCTATTTTATATCAACAATCATAAGTATTCTCATATAACACTCCATTCATAACATTTATCTCAAGTGTAAACGTATTATTTATATTGATAGATCATTTGCAACGTAAACTGTTCGTCAAACTTGTATTTAATTTTTTTTCGTTATTATCATAAAATGGCCAAAAATAGCATTATACTCATACATTCACCAATTAATGTTATATATATATAAAAAGATTCACATAATTTTAAGAATATATTACGATAAACAATTGATATTCGATATCGTATATTCAACACCGATTTACTAGTAACTTTATATCATCTTGACGTATTGTACAAAACAACGAACGAACATTTACAATAATTGAATTGACGATTGAAATCATCTGAAAATGTTTACAAAACAATATTTTTTACTTTCTCCGTGTTTTCATTCAGGTCTCATGCAAATTTCAACCTCATATACTATTTCTACGATGGTATGGAAGCCGCCCAAAAATTGGAAGAATACAGTCTCGAACCTGAGAGAAAATATCGCTACTTAAGGATAGCCGATCCGAACTCTCCCCCAAAGATAACATGCGCTAGAGACGATCCCGAAGGGAATGTTGCAAAATTCGCTGAAGTAACTCAACACCTAGTTGATTTGGACTTCTCCGATCTGGAAATTGAGGCCCTGTGGAAAATACTAGCGGCGATACTTGTGTTAGGAAACGTACGTTTTAAAGACAGTAATAGCGGAGCGGCACAGGTGGAGAATACTGAAGAAGCACTCAAAGTATCCAACTTGCTTGGCTTGGACGAGAGCAAGTTTTCGTGGGCTCTCATCAACTATTGTTTGGTTGAAAGGGGGACTGCGACAAAAAGGAGCCACAGCACCGACGAGGCGAGGGACGCTCGCGACGTCCTCGCTGGGACTATCTACAGGCGTCTTTTAGACTGGCTTGTTAATACTATCAACTCGAAGTTAGCTTTCGGACGTTCCGTTTTGTAAGTCTTTATTTTCAATCCTATATAAATTGATGCTCATTAAAAATGATCTATTTCATTGCACTGAGTGTTCTGAATAATTTTTCTATGTAGATTTACAAAACAACACGTTATATTAACTCATATTCTTTAGCAAAGTATTCATTTGTCCGAAGTAATTTAAATCTATTTTCGAAAAAGTGATCCGTAACGACGGTAATGCTTACAGCAATTATAATATAATACTTTTACCGTGACAGCACTGGTACTATTAACAAATCATATGTTTTTGAATAACAATATTTATGTGAAACAAACACATCTTTAGATCATATTTTAAAAACTATAAAATCAAAATATTATTTATACATACGTTTTATTGATTGAATTTGCATTTACTTGGTAGAATTCCATTATAATACGGTGAAAAAATAGCAATAGTCTCTGACGATGGCGCGAGCCGAAATAGCTATCAACTATATTTTATAAAAAAGTTGTAGAACTAAAATACATTTCTATTTTTTTCACCGTATTATAAAGCGTATAGAAGTTTTCAATGAAAATGATTGTAAATAAATTCCTTGCCTCTAAAGTTTATTACAAAATAAAAAGCAGTGTTCCACCACTGACTTAATGGTGATCATTACTTCAGTACATATAGACATAATGTATGCGTAACCAATGAATGACCAATCAATTATTTAATACAATCTGTGAAGCTGAACATCGAAAGTATTTTAAATCCACGTTGTGTGTATAGGAGCTAATTACGTCAATAGCCATACAAAAGGCTTAAAATTATTTAACCCGATAAAGAATCATCGATAAAAGCTGTCGGGTCAATTATCTCCCATTAAGAATGTAGGCAGGAAAAATAAGAATGAGATGAATGGAAAGGTTGACGAGTTACACGCTGTCAGGCGGGCCTGATCCCTATTCCCACGATCTCGCTCGCCGCCTCCCCCGCCGCTCGCCCTAAAAACCTCTCGGAAGCTCAGCGGCAGTTATTTTGCACTCGGCCGGCAAAAAACGAATCCTCTTTTCTCTCCCATGCGACAGGACCGTCAAAGAGTATACAATGCCCGCTGAAATTTTAAATCTCCCTCCATTTTTTTTTACCTAAACTTACCAAAGATACAAATATTAGACTTAAATAAAACGCACACACGTTAACAAAAAGTCAAAAAGAAAAAAGAAACAATTCGGTTTTTGATGTATTTTTAATTGTTACAACTTTGTACGATGTTTTGTCGCTAACAACCCGGGTTTCGTAACATTTTTTATATTATTTAAATTTAATAATATTTTAGATTAATATTATTAAATTTGTTTAAGCTGCCATTTACTGCTTGCCTTGGGGTGTGTGTTTTCCTGTAATTAATAACTTTGGTATATAGAAGATGCTAGCTGTTTATTTTGCATCAGTTCTGTTGCATCTGTGTAATAGAATGTGAATGTCATTTGTGACAAAAGATGTGGAATCGTACAAAGTTGTAACAATTCATATTTGATATTGAAATTCCATTAAGCACCTTCGGTCGATATCATAAATTGTAGTAATTGATTTTTTATAATTTTATAAAAGTAGTCTGTTTAAGCTAATTATAATATTTTCAAATGTATTTAAGTCAGCGAGCTTGAATAATTAAGCGACCTTTTTACGAGTATCGTTTTCTTTGTCTTTAATATATTTTGTTCAACAAAAAGCTTTGAATATCGACAAAATTGTAAAATGGAACGATAACAGTTTATTGACTTGCTTTATCATTGTTTTGTATCTTGTAGTATGACCGGAGAATCACCGGTAATTTGTATATCATTATATATTCTATTGAATATGGTAAATTTACCAACTTAACAGAAACAGACAGTGTGCTATATCATAGTAGGACAAAAAGAATAATTAATTTATTCATAATTATATTCAAATCGTATAAACATTCAGATTCGGATCTTCGCTCTTGCAATGCAAACAATGCCTTTGCCCAGCCCCATTAAAATTATGAGTGGCCAATTTCTTTTCTCAGTGGAGACAAATTCTCAGTCAGCCTGCTCGACATGTTTGGCTTTGAATGCTTCCACCGCAACCGGCTGGAGCAACTTATCGTCAACACCATGAACGAACAGATGCAGTTCCTTTACAACCAGAGGCTCTTCGCTTGGGAGATGCAGGAACAAGAGGAGGAGGAAATTCCAGTCGTGACTTTGCACTTTTACGACAACAAAGCCGCAGTGGATCAACTCATGGCGAGACCTTTGGGTCTCTTTTACATCCTGGATGAAGCCTGTCGTAATCCTGGTGGTCAAGAGTATATAATGAGTATGTATCCAAACAAGTAATCGTACTTCCAATACCAGTACTAATAACCGAAAGAAGGTTACACAAATTTTACGAAAATCATGAATATTAGACACATCATGACTGATTTTTCAATCATAAACAACATTTAATATACTTCACGTTATACGCTCACTCCGCTAGTTTATAATTTAACTGTTACTACTAAGCGTTTCCAAGGGCATAAAAACACATTAATTTTCATCCCAAAATACAAATGTTTTCAGTCACTTCATGCTAAATTTTATTAATTTCATAATTAACTATTGTATCTGGAATGTGAATACCTTCTTTTTCATAGCTAAAATATTGCAGATTACGTTATTTTATATATATTTTTTTTGTTTTTTTTTAAATATCAATGCATTTCATCAAAAATATTAAATTTGAATTCAAAACAGCATTGTACAACCATTGTACTGGTATTTACCGTATGGTAGTCTCGACGCACATCAAAATGTTAAGTAGTTTGTAATACCTATTAATTCATGCAAAATTAAAAACAGTAGTAATTAGTATCAAAATCACAAACTTATAAAAGATAAAAGTTTATCTATCTATAATATATTTATAATTTAAAATATAATGACTTTTGACCATGAAGTGGCAGATAACATCTAAAAAGTGATATATATGTTATTTTATAAAATACCATAAATAAGTCGACTTTTTCCTGAAAATCTCTCTTCTTTCTGAAAATGTTGCGCATATTTCAGTATTCAAAATGTTTATCGAACATAATATATCATGATATGAAGATGGTTTTAGCCATTCTTCAAATTTGCTTACTAAATTGGAAAGTTAGTATTTTTCATGCTGTATTAAGTTAAATTTTATCGATACCATTTGCCGAATGTATTTTAATGTTTACAAACTTTAAATTGTAATAGATTTATTCTTTGGTACCACTTAATTCAAATGTCATTCGAAAATGGTCGATATGCACACGGTCGCATCTTGTGTATATTTTTCTATAAATTATTACATTAGCTAAGTCTGCTGGTTTTTTTTTATATATACAAAAAAAAACATTTTTATTATTTTGCCTCGGAATACCGCGTAAATCGTCGCATTCGCGGAAAACGCACCTACAAAACAATATAATGGATATTCAAAATTCACAGATATACCTAGCTCATATTTAACTGTTATCATAACGCTCTTTACAAGCCAAAAAATGCGTTAATGACAAATCGCTAATATTCAGGAAAGCAACTTTGCTTCTTTATCACTTTCCATGTATTGGAATGTATATAAATAGAACGAAGTGATATAGACACGGAGCTGTTTTCAATAACATGATATTTTTTTTTTTACTTTTTTGCTTTCCTGAATATTAGCGATTTGTCACTAACGCCCATTTGTCATTTCAGGGGCGATATAAAAAGTTATACTATTAAATATTTCATTCGAAGTTACTTAATAGAAATTGGATTTAATTAAAGAAAGTAAAGGTTTATTTTAAGTACTCACTCTTTTGCTCTTTTACAAATTTTAATTTTATCGACTCAAAGCGCTTAATCGATCTTCGATATACAATAATTTCCTTAGATCATCCGCATTCTTGAAATTCAAAAGAATTAATACTGTGCAAAACACTTATAAGTATTACAAAAACATAGAAATTACGTCGAAAATCAAGAATCATGTACAACCATTGGTCACGTGTATACGATATTTGATAGTGAAATTGTAATAATCGACTAATTTTTTGATGTAATGATTACTTTACAATTATATGTATTGCAAAAATGTCTATATAGGTACTATAAAGAACTCTTCGAAGGGCCCATACGTGAAACTTTCTGGCAGTCATGAATTTAGCGTGGCACATTACACCGGAAAAATAAACTACGATGCACGCGATCTGGCTGAGAAGAATCGCGATTTCTTACCTCCAGAGATGATTGAGACTCTCCGAGCATCGTCAGACAGTACTGTCAGACATCTTTTCACGCATAAACTTACCAAATCTGGAAGTCTCACTGCACCTTCGAAGTCAACTGACTCCGAAAAAGATTCCAGTACGGAAACTTCTACTAACACCAGGGTAAATATGTTTTTAAATAAATCCACAATATTCTGGGAAACTGTTTCTATTTGAAAAAAATGTAGTATAGATATCTTATATTACCTTTCCAAAATTATTCAATAGTATATAATTATAAGTTATTGTATTATCTTTTTTCTGAAAATGGCACATATAGTCCAATAAATTCATTAATTTTGACAAATTATTACATGTCGTAAAACAATGCCATCAAACAGGCAATTGTTCAATTGTTTATAAAGGGTTGTATCGTGTTTCTCAAAGAATGTGATGTTAGTGCGATTTTATAAAATAATATATATATATATATATATGTTTTACTATAATTCCTAAAAAAACTATTTACATTAATATATTGATTGAATTGGCATTCACTTGGTAGAACAAGTTTGGGGTCTCTTTGTTTCTGTATTGGACCATTTTCGTGCCATTCGTTCTTATTGATATAGCCGCCTTTTTAGTTTCATTTAAAATTGTCAGTTTTATTGCGAACAGAAAACATGCTAGGTCGTTAAAACAAGAGAGAAGATGTATTGTATACCTTTTCTACACAGCTATATATAGATAGGCAAATGTTAGTTTAAGCATAGTTATGACGATGGCGTGAGCCGAAATAGCTATGAACTATATTTTAAAAAATAATTTTGTAGAACTAAAATACATTGCTATTTTTTTCACCGTGTTACATTAATATAAATTTTCGATTATACATTGGATATTGACTTCGTTTTCAGAAATACAACACCGAATCTAAGGGTCAGTATTCCCAAGTACATCGCATGCGAACAGCAGCAGGAACTTTCCGCGCTGCCAGCTTGGAGCTACTTCGAGCCCTGGCCGCAGGAAGCTCAGGCGGCTGCGGCGTGCACTTTGTGCGTTGCGTGCGCCCTTCTTTGGCGCTGGCTCCAACTCCTGAAGAGGGGGACGCCTTTGCTTTCCAGGCTGACGTGGTACGCCAGCAGGTCCGCGCGCTCGCAGTGCCCGATACTGCACGCGCACGACAGGCTGGCTTTTCAACCAGGATTCCATTCGCGGAATTTATCCGAAGGCGAGTATTAAACGCAACCGACTTTAATAACCAAGTTCTATAATTTGATTGTTGGTGAAGTTTTCATATCAAAACTCACAATATTTATAAGCCACACACGCCCTATGAGAATTTTTTATAATGAATCAAAACGTTTACGCAACTAATTCATTCGATGATATCCTTTAATTACAATAGAGTTAGCACACTGACATCAGAATTAATTGACACTCCCAAACTCACTGAAAAACCCAAATCCAATTTTAGGACTTCGAAATATTCTGCATTTTTATTACCATTTTTTAACCCTGATATTTTACGAATCTACCTGTAAAAATGCACCTTAATTTTAATACGTTAATTCACGACTCAATAAAAATGAGTTCTGAGTCAGCAAAGTTTTGACAACTTCGCATAAACTTTTAAATAATGTTGAAATCTACTTGTTATAAGAAAAAAAAATGAAAATTTGAATTGTTACAACTTTGTACGATTCCACATGTTTTGTCACTTACGACCCGGGTTTCGCCCTTCGACATCTTCAGGCATTCCATCACACGGACGCAACAGAACTGACGTAAAATAACCAGTTAGCCTCGTCAACAAATGATAATTAACTAACATTAAAATATTAAATCCAAATAAATATTTGTTGTAAAACCCTTTCAAGAATGATTCATTAACAAAATTGTTAATGAAAATTATCACAGGCAATTTTGTTAATTATTATTAGATTTATATTATTCAATTTGTTTTAGCTGCCATTTACTGCTTGCCTTAGGGTGTGTGTTTTCATGTAATTAATAAATTTGGTGTATAGACGATGGCAACTGTTTATTGTACATCAGTTGTGTTGCATCCGTGTGATGGAATGCCTGAAGATGCCGAATGGCGAAACCCGGGTCGTTAGTGACAAAACATGTGGAATCGTATAAAGTTGAAACAATTCAAATTTGATATTGAAACTCCATCAAGCACCTTCAGCCTATATCATAAATTATAAAAAAACATGAGCTTAAACTTGTATCTGAAAATAAATTCTACAGCATAATTGTTGACACAGAGTTATGTGTTTCTTTTTATCCGCGTGATTTTATTTTTGAAAATTAAATTTAGTTTGCATTAAGAACACAAAGCTTCCAAAGCAACCACACTGAAGAAGCTATAAAGGAATACCTTAACCAGTTTGCCTTCAAATATAAACTACCCAATAAGGTACAGTATCAAATAACTGATGTGCATTCAATTTGACATTATGAAAAGGAATTAGAGTAGATTATTTTGTGCGTGTATTGAATCCTGTGACCCCCACTGCGCAACCTTTCCACGGTTCTTGGGAGGACGCAGCACGCCCTCCGTTCCTCGTCGGTTACCGCTCACTCAACATCTTCAGCTCATCGCGAATCTCCCGCAGAGACAATTTAATCAAGTACGGTCGCACACCTTTTTTATCTCCGCTCGATAGCAGGGTGGGCGAGCTACGAGATCTACATCATGTCGTAAACAATCACACCTTTCACCTTATCGATTGAATAACTTACTTTCTGGTATGTAAGATATTTTTTAATCTTGATACATTTTATAATCGTTTTAATATCGTCGTTATATTTTCAGGCGTTTTTAAGCAACATATATATAATATTTTAAACTCGTGAAAAAATCCCGGAATTTCACAACAACATAAAAAACAGTCTCGCATCAATGCTATATAAATAACACGGTGAAAAAATAGCAATGTATTTTAGATCTACAAAATTATTTTTAACAAATATAGTTGATAGCTATTTCGGCTCATGCTATCGTCGGAACTATATTCAAACGTACATTTGCTTATCTATATATTATATAGCTGTGCTGTGAAAAGGTACACAATAAATCTTCTTTTCTGTTCTAACGACCTAGGTTATTTCCTGCTAGCAATAAATGTATTGTGTACCTTTTCTACACAGCTATATATGGATAAGCAAATGTACGTTTGGACATAATACCGGCGATGGCGTGAGCCGAAATAGCTATCAACTCTATTTTAAAAAATAATTTTGTAGAACTAAAATACATTGCTATTTTTTTCACCGTTCTATAATGGAGTTCTACCGAGTAAATGCCAATTCAATCGATAAGTTATACAAATAATTGTTAAGTCTGTTTGTTATTGTTATAATATATATATATATATCGATCTGGCACAAATAAGGTTACAAATCAATCTCCGGGTAATCAAATGCCGATAAATATGTTTTTACGTTTACCGATGTTCTTTTTTGTTTTTTCCGTATAACATATATAACCAGGATTGTGGAGTCGTGAGAAACGAACTACTCCGTCTACTTTTTTAGAATATTTCAATAATTTATTGGTTAACCTTTCACTTAATGTACATGAATAGGAAAGGTAGGAAAAAATCTGACTTTTTTTGAAAATACTTTTTTTAGTTTCCTAGTTTAGTAGTTTCCACAGCCTTATAAACAAGTTATAACACTTTTAGATATTAGAATAGAATATCTATATACCTCAATATTTCAATGAAATGATGTAGACTATTTTTTAATCGGAAAACAATGAATAATGAAGCTTATTTGTCGAATTCAGAGTTTCCTAAACTTTCTTGAGAAGAGATATTTTCTTCAAAATTTAAATTCAATCAAAAATTATGTTTTGTTAATATATAATAAAAATATTACATTAATTATTGTTCAAGCGCCATAATTTTGACCCAAGAAAATAGGAAACGTAAATATAAAGATATTATGTGATAGTAATGCCACTTAAAATTAAGATTTTTTTATACGTGTTTACGGGATGAAGCATCAGAAAACAGTCTAGTTGTGAAATTCTTGGCTTTCAAAGCGCGGCTAGGATTTCAAGTTATGAATAGGAAAATGGAAATATTTCCAATTTACTGCTAAATATATATTTATTTCATAAATCAATAATTACCGTTGGTTTGTTATATTTCCGTTATTATATTCAATTAAAAAAATCTCAGTACAATTATTAGGTGTGCACAATACGATTGTTTAATTTTTGTTTAGGGTGTTAAATAAACTCTTATTTTTTTCTTTCTTTCAGATATAAATTTTTGGCGTTCGACTTTGATGAGAATGTCGATATAAGTAGAGATAATTGCAGACTTCTTCTTGTAAGATTGAAAATGGAAGGATGGGTAATTGGAAAAACGAGGGTTTTCCTCAAATATTATAATGTCGAATATTTATCGAGGTAAGTAAAAAAAAAAAGCTTTCAGATACTTAGCCCTGCTGAATCACACACTTAAGTTAATTTATGTTTTCAGACTCTACGAAGTGCAAGTCAAAAAGGTTGTCAAAGTACAGTGCATGATGAGAGCTTTCTTGGCTCGGAGGCGCATCGAAAAGAATAAATCTATCAAAGCGGGTAAGAAAGATCGCATATTTTAATCGAACACACACAATACATCGATCGCATCGATTAACCGAGTTTTCGCTCAGCAGCGACCGAATCGCGGCGACAGGAAGCTACCGAAATGTCGGAAGAGGAGGCCGCCCTAAGGATTCAAAAAGGTGAGATATCGATCGATTTACGTATTTAGAGACGCGTTATGCACACGAAGTATGTCGCTATTCACCGTTCACAATTCTTAGCGTTTCGCGGATACGCCGTGCGCAAAGCGTACGGTCCCCTCATCGACCGGTCCACCGGTAAAATCGACGAAGCCACCGCCGAGTTTCTCCGGCGGTACGCCGCCAAATGGCGAGGGAGAACAATATTCCAAGTCTTGCTCCAGTACCGGGCCGTCCGCTACCAAGACTTGGTTAACTTTTCGCAGCAGGTAACGTAACCTTTCGAGACAGATAGCCGTTCGGCTGATTCAAACGGGGAGACGAGATCTCTTGCTGATCGACTGCCGCCTTTTCAGGTGCACATGTTCAACCAGGCGACGATGCAGAGCCTGACGGAGAATAGCGCTCGCGTCATTCTCGACCGGATAGACCCTCAGGCTAAACCGCTAGAATTCCTCGGACCTCCTCGACCCGCAGTCTGGAAACTGCCCTTCAGAATGACAGAACTGCCCTACTTCGACACCGCACACATGTGTAATCCCTCGGCGAAGAGCCGGTGAGATAACTTTGATTTCGTTTTCGATTCATTGACATGGGTTCGAAATCATGACTCCTAACTATACTATCATGTAATTGCAGCGATACAATGGCGGTTGGATACGATTCGGAGCCGGAGACATGGGACGAGCCTCTCAGACGGCGAACCCGCGACCCTCCGCGACGGCGAGTCGAAATCGTCGAAGAGCCCCGAGCGGAATCGCCGACGGTGACCAGACCGACAGACAGAGACCTCATCCACCTGCCTTACAGCAGAGACCCGGCGCAACCGGCGAAGAAGCTCCCCAGGGACTCGGTCCGTCCTCCGGTGTACAAAAAAAAGCAGTCTCCTCCACCCCCAAAACCCGCAAACCAGCAAGACACCTTAGAAAATGTCGATCGACAGATTCCAAAAAAATCAACGCCGAAAGCAGACAAGAATAGAAACACTCGGGGAGGAAGCGCCGACGATCCCATACTTGAGCTGAGGCAGATGGCCCTGACAAGAAAGACAGAGGCGGCGGCTGACGACGATGCGCCGTTCGACTTCCAAGCGATGCTCCGCAAAACGCCTCGGAACAGAGCATCAATGAAACGGAGCGGCGAGTCTCCTCAGCCTTTCCAATCTCGCGCAGACTTCAAAAGGAAGGACTCAGTGGAAAGGTTCATTGTCGCCATTAAAAGAGCTGAGAGCCAAGCCAGCGAGCGTCTGGAAAGCGTAGTCTGCAACGGTAACAACAACAGTGAGCTCACCATCGCCAACGATTGCAATGAAAACGAGATGGCGGAGGAGAAAGTGCAGCTGGCACCAGGTATCACTGTCGAAGGGTACGTTATCGATCTCTAAACTATTTCATCCTCAACCTGTCCACAAAAAAACCTCTTTAAAAACCCTCATAATAATTTTCACATAAAAAATTGGCATTTTCACTTGAGACGTAAAGTAAGTAAATATTAATTAACCAATGTCATACAACAATAATTTGTATTGATGTTTATTATTTTAAGGATTATATTTATAGTGTTGCCATGGTATACTGGCATGGTATAACATAAAATTAGACCGAAATAGAGACAAATCAGGGAAACAGATCTTCAATATTTTTTAATAACAAAACCAAGTGTTACGAGACGGAAATAATTTTATTCATAATACTCTTTGAATTTCAATACAAAAATATGACTTACATAGATACAAAAACATTTATTAAGAAAATACAATATATGATATTGATACAGTATAAAAATATTATTTATTGCTTCAAGTTTCATTTATTATTCAAGTCAATATGCATTGTTTGAATAAAAATATATAATCTACTTCAAAGATCACACTCTCAAGGAGTCGTATAGTATTTAATTATATTTAGAAAAATACATTTGTCAAAAATGTTGTCTCCCATATGTTCAATGTTAAAAATTTGGTTACAAAAATTATTATTTAATTCAATTTTGACACATTAAATTGACACAAAAATTGTCAATCATTAGGGATAAATCGACCAGTTGAATAAATAATCTTAATAAAAAATACATATATCAATGCAATTTTATTTCTTATAGATTAGTTCTATTATTATAAAAATACCAAAATGTCTAAATCTTACAAAACTATTGTATGGTCAAAAATATGTATTAAAAAGTATCCAAAAATATTCTCTTCACAATTTTATTCCATCACAATAAAATGCACTCTGTATCACTATGACTAGCACAAATTTTCACATAGTAATAAAATACTCAATTACTGTACTAACCTATATTGTTTAAAAATATAAAGGTCATTCACAAAATATGACAACATTCCTTATTTCTAAATAATGACTGATTAAAAGCTCATGAAATGGTATGAAAATACAGCAATTCCTTATGTAAAAATAATTGACAATATTTAATCAAAAAAAAAAATTTCTATAAGCTCCCAGTTGAAGAAAACTCAATTTTAAAATGCTGAGTTTTAGCACTAAACTCACCGAGCGTAAATATGATATTGGTTTGCGCTGCCACACTTAATGTTCATTTTGTGAATTGAATTAAATGAATTTTTTAGAGCTAATTATTTCATAAAATACGTTACTTCCCAACCGCTGAGAGTTGCAATATTAGACAGTCTAAAAATAAAGTGTCATTAATTTTGACAGCTAGTGACCTCGGTAGACATTTGCATGTTTTATTTTGGCAGTTGACATATAATTTATAATTTGACCAGCAGATATTTCACTATGAAATTATATTTGATTACTGTGTTCTAAAAAATCATGTTTATTGGAACATCACCTTCTAGTCGTCATTATGAAGATTATCAAACTTCTTCACTGCCTAACTCACAATTATCTAACTGGAGATGATGAATCAAAGAAGCGGGACTAGGCGGTAAGGAAGCCAAAACAGCATGAGCTTCAACCATCACAATCAGGCCATCTCGAGCTACGGTTTTCGGTATACCATGTACTTGTATTGCATGTTCATACCATGACGTCTGAGAGTTTGACTGGAGTCCACATGTTTTGCATGACAGTCTATAAATAAAAAACATTGAGATACATTAAAATAATTAGTATGTAGTAAATACCAACTCAGGCAGGTTAAAATGCAACAACATAATTAACTAAATTTGAATTGTAGAAACTTTGTATGATTTCTCATGTATTGTCACTAATGACCCAAGTTTCGCTTTTCGGCATCTTCAGGCATTCTATTACATGGATTCAACAGAACTGACTGTTACGTCCATGTGATAAATGTCTGAAGATGCCGAAAGATGAAACCCCAATTGTTAGTGATGAAACATGAGGAATCGTACAAACTTTCAACAATTAAATTTGATATTGAAATTCCATCAAGCACTTTCAGTAACATCATGAATTATAGAATAATAAACACAAATAATACTAATATGGCCATTAAATGGTTATAATAAAAAATAAAAGATATTCGCTCCAAAAAACCCAAACAAAGCAGATTATACAATTTTTCTAATGTACATATTTGCATGTTCATATTTTTGAAAAATAATGCATTCGGCTATTTGATGGCATTCTATATTAATTCCAATAGAGCATTTGTCAGAAGATTCAACATAATATTTTATACTTTAAATACTTTGAAAATGAATTTTATCTTTCTTTTTTCGTATCATGGTTACTGTGTTAATTTTCCAAAGAATTATTTGTCACCGGAGCTTTTCAGTTGTTATAAAAATACTCAATTGTTAAAAACCACAATAAACTCAAAACAAAAAACACATAATAAAAAATATTTTTTTCTTATAACTATTTGTTAGTTATTCATTTTTGCACACATTTTCTCAGCCAGTATTCAGTTTTGCAGCAATTTGCATAAAACTATATAGATTATTATAAAATATTTATAACATTTTCTTTTTCAAAAGGAATATTTATTATTATATTATATTATCAAGAGATTATGAAAATCTAAACCTTTAAAAGAGAGTGGTTGTATATGTACGATATGCACAATTTTAGTTTGAATGAGTATGGTCGTACAAATATGACAGTACATTTCTATGGGTGAGTGGTCTATTTATCCTTCAAGTATGAATTATAATACTATCTATGGACAACCAGGTGTATTATTTTACCATTTCAGAACGGAGTAATATATTTTTTAAAGTTTTTTTTTACTAATCTCCATAGCTTTCACCATATTAATTATTCTACTCCCGGAAAGGTTAATATTTTGTATTCTTACTTGTTGGTAGTGTGCCTTGATTTAACATGCCGCCTGCGATATCCCCAACTGTGATAAACACGTGAACAAAATGGGCATGGAAATGTAGGTCTTGAATACACTTCTCCATTTGGTACAGTGACAGAATCTAAAAAAAATGATAAACGATATGTTAGATTGGTATACAGTAAAAGAAGGTGCAACAAATTTCCAACAGGCTTTAAGAGAAATCAGCCTTAGTCTATTAAGAATAAGAGCAAAAAATAAATTATTGAACAATTACCTTCAGCACAAACATTATTCAATGGAAACTCATTTGATTTTTCTGCCAACACCAAAGATTCAGTTTTCTTACAAGTTTGTTTATCGGGAATACATTCTGTGACACTGCTTTTATCAATTTTAACAATTTCAAAGTCAGTAGTACTTGGGAGCGTTTCTGTTTCTTTTGGAATTTTTCGTTTTGGAGAAAATTCAATTGCTTTCAAGGCATTAACATCTTTGTGAAGTTCTCTTTTCCTATCACTTTTCAATATTTTTTTGTTTTGAATAAATATGGGATGATCACTGTTTGCATTGATTTTATTGTTTTTTTCTGTATTGAGAGTGAAATCATTTTCATTCAAAATAGTTTTCTGCTGTTTGGACTTGTGTATTTTTTTCCGAAATTTTATTTTTCTCTCTTTAATATCAGGTTCATGTTTCAGTGCATCCTAAAAATAGATTCTTTGAATACATTTAGGAATACAGGAAAAAATCAAAGATATACAGAGCATAATAAAAGATTTGTAAACAACAAATGCCTGTTCAGTGGCCTTATTGAATCTACTGATAAGCAACAAAGGATACTTGGAGTACTTGAGTAGACAAAAGAAGAACACATTTTTAGTACTATTACCACATTTCTTTTATGATCAGGACCAGTTTTCCTCATCGGAAGCATTATAAATTGATAGATTATAAATTATAAAAAAGGCTATTTTTACAAAAATTCGAGTTAATTTGTTTACACCAAGAAGTGACAGTGGCCACCTTAAAAGTGTTAACAAATAAATGAAAATTATTTGGTAGAATTATCTGGTGCTGGTACTGTTTAATCAGCCAAAAATGAATAAGGTACAGCATATAGCAAATTCAAAACTTTTTCTGGTGTCCTAACAGCACTCAAATCAACTAGCACCCATCAGTGTTGGGTTTGTGAAATTCAACAAATTAACAAAAAACATTATCTAAATTTCTACTCTAATTTTTAAGAAAAAAAATACAATTGTGTTCAAAAGCTATTGCTAAAAAAATAAAGGTAATATGTTCAACAAAAAACATCCATATTTTACAAAATTTGCACCAGGGGTGTCGTTTAAGTTTTTGCAAGGTTTTTCACTTTGGGCAAAAGTTGCCATCTTTTTAATTGCTGTTTCATCTATATGGTCATTCCAGTGCAAAAAGTGATAAAAGTATTTTTTTGCTAACGAATTAGTGCACGAATGCAGGGTACAAATGCCCCTTTCTGGGCTGTCAAATAATGAACTCAATTTTCGCTCATAGATCAACTCAATGCGGCTTGTCAACACAACTTCGGGGCGCCAATAAAAAAAGCCTTCCGAAGCAAAAAAATTAATTAAGATTATAGTGCTAAGGTGTGCAGGAAATATTAATAAAGTTTTATTAAGTTATTCCAAAAGTTTTTAAGATAAAAAAAAAAAAATTAGAAATGAAGATGAGCGAGATGATCAACTACTGAGGATAAATTGAATTGGCGGAAAGGAATTAAGCATGACTTTTACCTGTTAAAACAATAAATAAGGTGAATATATATTTTGATAAAAGAATAAAGTATCTATATATGGCTGTAAAATCAAACCCTAATTCTTTTAAGAGTTTGAATTGTTACAACTTTGTACGATTCCATATGTCTTATCACAGAGGACCCGGGTTTCGCCCTTCGGCATCTTCTGGTATTCCATCGTACAGATGCAACAGAACTCAGGTCAGTTCTGTTGCATCCGTGCGATGGAATACCTGAAGATGCCGAAGGGCGAAACCCGGGTCCTCTGTGATAAGACATATGGAATCGTACAAAGTTGTAACGATTCAAATTTAATATTGAAGTTCCATCAAGCACCTTCAGTCGATATCATAAATTCTTTTAAGAGTGTAAAAAGATTATTTACCTCCTCGTGGTCCGACTGATAGTTTTCACCAGCAAGAACAGGTTCTGCATTTAAAATGTCAGGCTCAATTTCTATCTTAACATCCTGACATAGATCCGGTGCAGATTCTTCCCAGTTTGGTTTGTAAGCATTATTCAATGGCAATTGAGATTTGACAGAGTAGTTATAGCCTTTACCAGATTCAACAGACAGCCCATTAATTTTTAAGGAATCTGCTGCGTTCAACAAAGTAGGTAGATACTCTTCAGACACACAAAGTTCACCGTTATAAATAAATGATAATAATAGTCTCAGTGTATACGACGTTATATCATGTAAAACTATTATTGGATGATCACAAGGATTTTGCTGAAAAAATAATGCACATTATTAATTTAAATATACAATAAAATAAAAAGTATTAGGTTATCCCATATTGAATATATACCTTAAATATATTCTTAAATAAAGTGCTGCAAGCAGACAAGACCACTTTGTGTGCTTTAGAACACTCTCCTTCTGTGACTAAAGTCACATCCGCATATCCTTCATCACGAAACAAAGCCTTCAAGTTATTAATCATATAATCTTCATAGTCATTCCACTGCAAAAATATTTCATTCAAAGCCATTTCACTTAATTTACAGTACTAAATTTTAAAAATTACATCAAATGTCATGTGAGGTTAAAGTAAAATACATAAACAACAAACAAAACAAACATTAGTGCCAATCGAAGAAAAAATATTTATGGCTAAAAAGTGAACTCTTGCGTTCTTTATTACTCAACAATAATTTGGGTTGTTGTGTTGTTTTATATAATAATATGTACTTATGATTCCGAAATAATACAAATTAAATACTTCTATTCCAACATAAAAAGTTTTCTCCAGAGAAGAGACGAAAAAAATTCTTTTATACACATTATTATAATATAATATAACCAACAAATACAACAAATGACCCTAGTACATGATTGTAAAAGTTTTAGCATTTTTGAATATTTGAATACTACCTACTAGTATTTTGATACAAGAAGTTGTAAATGTATGTGTAGCAATGGTTTTTATGATTAACTCAAGTTCTTGTTACTTTGTTAATGTATTAATGATCTATTGTGATCTCTAGATGATAATAAATAAAAGACAACCCATACAAAACTGTAAGTATATTCTTTTTGTAATCAAATTTTATAAAATGTGTTTATTACCAATGCTCTACTGCTGTGAAAGTTCTATAAAAGATTTTTATATTGAGTTTCACTCCAAGACATCATACAGAAGGTGTTTAAAAATTTGCAAGATTCCTACACTTATATTTTGATCCTACCAGATTTTTTTATCTTATAAAACATGATTAAACCTGCCACAGTAAAAATCTGTGTTTTCATAGCCAATTGAGATCAGTTATGTGTATTATAATGTGTTTTGCTTTTTTGGTATGCTAGATCTGGATGAAATGATTCAATAGTTATTAAATAATATTTCAGTGTAAGGTCTTCCAAAGCCTCCTTAGAGTCTTTGAAGTTTCAAAAGTGATCTCCCTTAGAACTGTAAAGCTTGATAGCTTCATGATGTGATTGTGAAAGTTTTGTGGCAAGGATACTAAGATTTATTTGTGATTGCAGAGTTTTATATATTCATTAGGGTTTCCACTGATGATCGTTGCATCATCATGCTGTGTGCTGTTGCGATATAAAGAAGAAGTTTGCGTTTAAATATCTTTTTTTTTATATTATATTTTATATTTATTGTATTAAAATGTTATTTCCAAAAAACCTTGCATTAATTTGTTGTCAGTGAGTCTACATCAGTAGTTCTCACATGAAATTTCACTGTGGCCACATTATAAACATCAGTTGTCCTATGTATGTCTCGTGGTCGCACCAAATGTGATAAAAATAGTTTCGATATTTATTATTTATATGTTGCATTCACTGAATGATCTTTCACAATATACATTTCTAGGTAAAATCGATAAAATACATGATTCATGGTCAAGATTTTGACCAAAATTTTTGAGCAGTTTTATTACTAAAACAATCCTTTACTTAAACTCAACTAAATGCTGGATAAGTCATGTTTATAATATGTAAATATCAATATTTACAAGAAAACTGTTGGTAGCTGCAGAAAAATCCTCTGGTGGCCGCACATGAAAACCACTGGTCTATATGTAATTTGTAAAGAGGGCAATTTTGTATTATAGGTTATAGATATTGTGGGATGAATAGTTCTTCATCATGATTGTTCCAGATATGAAGATAAGTGGTCGCTGCCGGCGCTTGGTATGGCCGGGGGATGGGATATTTCATAAATAGTAAAACTGCCTGCTCCTGTTGCAGGAAGGATCCTATTTTCTGCATTGACTTTGGGTGAGTATAATCTTTTTTGGCATCCTTTATAATCGGCTGGTATTGTATAGTATATGGTTGTTATCATACAGCCTCATAATTTGACAACTTTATAATGGAGGAGGTTCCACTTGTGATGCATGATTTTCGGATCTTCGTTCAATTAAAATTTATAAACTGGCCCTTTTATATGCCAAGTTTAAAAGAAATCACAATCTCAAATGATGTGTTTTCTTAATTCTAAGCTATGCACACGATTTTGGACAACACCGATTCTGAAAATAGTTTATGTCATTTTTAAATCAGCTTGGATAATTACCAATTATAGCTAGCATCTCTATTTTGCTTAAAAACAAGGATTGGCATTAAAAGAAATCAAATGACATAAAATTTATTTTGTTTGTTGACTATAACTTAAAAAATGTGTCCCTTGAATTTCATAGATTTAAAAAAAATATATATATTTTTTATAGTATACCGCCAACCTACATTTTTTCCACTAACTTATCATCCGAGTTGGATATAGGGACAGAGATACATAAAGAATAACATAATTTTAATATAATCCCACACGCTAGGAAATCATACAGCGGCTTGTGGCCTTATCAATAATGTTCAGCGAACATTATTATCACTAGAGAGAGAAAGAAATATTTTGCAAATCTTTCGTTCAACGTTCAGCTAGCCACTTCCTCCAGATAAGAGACCGTCCACAGCATTTGATTAGGTCATGCAGAGAATCTAAAACATATTTTTTTCTATTACTTAAAAATAATGTATGCAGTTGAAATAAAAGTTGATCGATATCTTTACCGGTCTAAACTACAAAATTATCGAGCGAAAAGGTTCACAAATGATCCCATTTGAAATTTCCTCAATCTATCAGATAAATATTTATGCCTAATATGGAAGTTCTTCAAATTACTTCAACTTGAAAGCAGTAGTAATCTGAGAATCAACTACAATTTGCTTATAAATTAAATGATTTTAAGTATTGTTTTGCCTTTTTGTTAATCAGTAAATTTCATTTTACTTTCATACCGGATTTTTCAAGGTTTCCTTACACATAGCCTAAGTGATACTACTAAGAACATTCTGTCCAAGTAGTATGTCCAAACATTTTGTCACTAATGAACCAGTTTCGCCTTTTGGCATCTTCAGACATTCTATCAAACGGATGCAACAAAATCAGTTCAGACTGAATCAATCAGAAAGATGAAAGCCGTGTTAGTGACAAAAACATGTGGAATCGTAAAAAGTTTCAACAATTCAAACTTGTCATTGAAATTGCATCAAGCACTTTCAGACAATATCATAAATTATATCAGATACAAATTGCACAAATATTTCCATTTCTTTTATTTTCGATTAATTATTCTTAGTAAAACTTGGACAGAATGTTCTTAGTAGTATCACTTAGGCTATGTGTAAGGAAACCTTGAAAAATCCGGTATGAAAGTAAAATGAAATATACTGATTAACAAAAAGGCAAAACAATACTTAAAATCATTTAATTTATAAGCAAATTGTAGTTGATTCTCAGATTACTACTGCTTTCAAGTTGAAGTAATTTGAAGAACCTCCATATTTGGCATCAGAAGCATTACCAGTTACTGGTATTATCAGAATTGGCAAAGGTCAGTGCAAGCTTTCCCCACCTAATGAATATTATAATGATTATCATGAAAGAAGTTTTATTATCCAATACAGTTGTTTGTTAATTCCACCCAGATCCGAAAGGAGTCTAGGAATTCAGCTGCCTGTGTTCAAACTATTTTTAAAAATCATAACGCTTTTCACAATCTATACTTACCAAAACATTTTTTTGTTCAATAAGTATGCAAATTGTTACATTGTAAATTAACATCAATGATATTAAGAGAAGGAAAGGGAAGTTACACATTTATGATTACAAATAAAAACAAAAAAACATTCAAATTATATATCAACACTTATCTTGTACATGCTTTTTACCCTGATGATGATACAAGATTTTTAAATATAAATTCTTTGATGGCATATTACCGAAAATCTACCTAAAACTTGTTCATAAGGTAGAATCAGGCCAACAACATAGTTCGAATAATTATTTAGATTCATTGAACCTACAAATAATGCTATGTGCATAGAATAAGAAAGAATAAATAATTTGCCTACTATTACAAAAACTTTGCTGAAAAATGTTTATTTATTATCTGGATACTCCATGAAATATAATATAATATACACTTTATTTTAGATGGATTTTTCATTTTAGATATTTGTGTTGTTGTTTGTAAAATATCACAAATAAATTAGAACCATCAGGATTTGTGTTCTGAATGCAGCTTGTCACCGTACTATTAGTCACTGTATTCTGATACAGTAGCATGTCTCAGAATTCATAAAAATTAATGCTGTATTCATTTGACAAAATTAGATACAAGCTTTGCCTTTATTTTTATTACAACTGACATTTTAAAAATATGATAAAATTACTGAATATATGAATTGGTATAAGAGCATTAGTAGTTCAGCTGTTTTATCAAAGGAAATAGTTATAAATATCACTATGCATTTCCAGTTACGGATGTTAGTTCTTGTTCTTACTCTTTTGTACTTGTGTTCTATTGCATCGGCCAATACACCATCCCCTTGTATATCTAAAGAAACATGCTCGTCCTGTATAAAAACTTTAGGATGCTCTTGGTGTTCAAAGGAGGTAAGACAATTATTATTCAAATTGAAATATCATTGAATTCATTATGTCTATAAAGGTAACGCCCAGATTTTCTCAATTCTACAACATAAATTTAAATTTAAAAAATCACTTGTACATAAAACATAAAGATTTATTAATATCTTATAGTATTGTATAATACATCACTGTAAAATTTATTATTCACATGCACTAAATGTTCTTTGATCAATAAATTCTCTTTCATAAAAAGCATTGACTTGATAAAATGGTATTATAACCAATCGTCTTAATTTCTTTGTATATAAGTGATGAGAACTAACTAATCCTAGCGGATAAAGTTCATCTATGAATATGGAAACCTAAAGATTGTATGGTAACTAAATCAAACAATCAATTTATCCTTTGCGATATCCCTTATGTGATATAAGTTCAATGTGTCAAAAACCTGAAAAATGTTAGTCTTACACTACATCACCAAATATTTACTTCCACCGTAATCCACCAATTTAAAATAAGGAAATAATGGTAGTTGATTTTTGTTTAATAATTTAAAAAATTTGCTGTATGTATATTTAATAAATTACCACTTACTCTTGAATGTCATTTTAGTGAATCATTTGTTATCAAAATTATTTCAGATATATATTTTGCTCCTAGCCTTAGGATCTATATTTTTTCCTTAGTAAGTTTGCCCGTATATAACTGACACAAATCGTTTATCATGTGTTAGTTCTATTGCGTCCATGTGATAGAATGTCTGAAGTTGCCGATAGGCTAAACCTGGGACATGAGTGACAGATGTGGAAATGTAAAAAGTTTAAATAATTCAAATTTAAGATTGAAATTTTATCGTGCACCACCCTCAATTGATATCTTTAACGAATGATAAAAATTGTTTTGTGACTTAGATGAGAGTACTAAAGTTTTATCATATATTGGCAAATTATCAAAATCCCTACGGATTGATTAACATTAATTAATGAAGACTAAATTTAATTTTGATTAGTATAATTCAGAATCCAGAAGTTGTTCACATTCAGCAATAAGAAGAAAGAAGGAGAATGAGAAGAAAATGGCACTGCTTTGTAAAAATTTCCAATATACTAAAAATTCGAAATACTTTCCAGATGAATTCAACATCAAAAGATATCGACACTTTGAAACGATGTATGGATATAACACTCATTGAAGAAAATGTATTGTGGTGTCCTCCTCAATTGATAGTTAATGTAGCAAGTGAGGTAATAACATTGCAAGATGATATGCTCACGGCAGGGGCTGAAGCAATACAAGTAAAACTTTATCATTATTTCTTACAGTATGAATTTAATTTATGTTATATTGTAGTGAACATTTACCTGGTGATAAAAAATTTTTTACTCGATAATTTGAATAGAAAATTAGGTTTATATTGCTACAAAGATTGCTTTGCTGAGACATTTTATGTCCGTCGCTATGGTCTATGACTAAAAGCTTTATAGCTTAGTTTAGTGTTTAGATGATTCTATGTCCATGTCAGACAAGGTACAAATTTAATTATATATTTAGGGTATGAGTCTGGGTATTATGATTTTTTTTTCTTTCTTCGAGTGATATGCTTATCATCCTTCTATTTTTATTATCAAAAATATCACACCAATTTGTTGTCATTTAAGCTATTTAAAATTAATGAAATTTATCACTGAAAATTTGTATGTAATCCATTAGACTATCATTTGTGTAATGTTCTTCACAAGCACAAAAAAGTATACAACTTTTTTCCCTAAAATAATATGCTTGTAGTTGTGGTAGTCAAAATATTTTAGCGGTTGGGTTTCCACAAACATAAACTTTTTACATTTTGAAACGATGTTACATATATTATAGTGATATGAATGCATTGTTACAAAAATCAAGTAAGCAGCTATAAATCATGATGATGTTGAACAATCCATACACAAATTGTTCGCTCGTCACATATTTTATATACTGCTGCAAATCTATTTTCAGTCATAAATAAGAAACAGTGCAGTTTGGTGTGAGCGAGTTATTCAAAAATCATGTTGACCATCCATTAACATTCCATTTCTAATCAAAGCATATTTTTTATCAGATTCAGCCACAGCGAATGCAGGTCAAACTCAGACAAGGAGAAAAAATAAAATTAAACTTTAAGTACAAGCAAGCCATCGATTATCCTGTCGACTTATACTATCTTATGGATCTCTCAGCATCTATGGCGGATGATCGCATCTATCTTTCGAAATTAGGCAACAAACTAGCAAATGAAATGAAGCAAATAACAAATAATTTTCGTCTCGGCTTTGGCAGCTTCGTTGACAAACCAGAGATGCCGTACACCAGCACAGTACCCGAAAAGTAATTAATTTCTTTCAATAATTAGTACCAAAGCATAGTAATTTCTTCCTTCAATATCTTAATTTATAATAATTTCTATCTCCTATATAACTGCAATTGGATGTTGGTATTCACTGCTTATTTTTAGGTTACGTGATTAATTTTAGATTTGCTTAATAAACAATATTACTACCTCTTTTGGATCACCAGATTTCATCATTTTCTATTCTATTCACTTTTTCCTTCTAGACTTATTTCACCCTGCACAGTTCCACAGTCAAACGAGCCTTGCGCCTCACCATACGGTTTCAAAAATCACATGCCGCTGACAGACGATACTGAGCAATTTTCTAAAGAGGTAAATCTCGCTCCGGTGTCAGGTAATGTGGATTACCCTGAAGGAGGGCTGGATGGATTAATGCAAGCAATGGTTTGCACGAAAGAGATCGGATGGCGTCAAAAAGCGAGACGACTTTTAATCTTCTCAACAGACTCTGGCTTTCACATGGCCGGCGATGGAAAATTGGCAGGAATTGTGGAGCGCAATGATGAAATTTGTCATTTAAACGCTTCCGGATATTATACTCATACATTGCTCACTGATTATCCCTCAATAGCTCAACTAGATAGGCAGGCAAAAAAACATAATATTAACATAATCTTTGCCGTGACGAAATCCCAAACAGGAATATATACTAAACTCAAGGAGTCTATTCAAGGAGCAATTGTCGGCACCCTTTCCCAAGATTCTTCCAATGTGGTAACACTTGTGCGAACAGAATATGAGGTAATTTCCCCTGAGCTTGACTCAATCATATTATTTCAACATTTAATATTTGCTTCCTTTCATAATATATTATTTGGCATAATAAGTATCAGGTAGGTACTAGAATATATAAATCTTATTTACAATATTGAAAAAACAATAAAATGAAGAAAACAATACATTATACATATTGGCTACTTTTATGGCATTCTAATCTATATCTTTTAATGTGTTTTATTTGGGCAAGAAATTTTCAGAGGCTATTAAACTTTGACATAAGTTAATTCACTTTGAATTTCAGAAACTTGTAGATTCTGTTAAAATAACAGACAACTCTGGAAGTTCTGTGGAAGTTCAATATTTTTCTAAGTGTCTTGGGAATGAAGAGAAGCAAACGAATGAATGCGGTGGACTGAAAGGCAGACCTGTTGTAGAATTTACCGCCATCATAAAAGCCGTTGATTGCCCGGAAGACAAAAAAAAGTGGCACCAAACGATCGAGATAAGACCGGGATCTCTGAATGAAAGTCTCAGTCTAGAAGTGGAGCTGATATGTCAATGCCCGTGTGAAAATATTGAGGATAAAGGTAACCAAGGTGTAAAAAGCTCAGCTTGCACATCTCGGGGCAGTATGCAGTGTGGAATATGCTCTTGTGAGGAAGGTAGATACGGCCGGTTTTGTGAATGTGACGGACACGATGCTACCTCCGCACGTAACGATGATAGCAACTGCCGGGCTGATAATACCAGTGCCATCTGTTCTGATTTGGGTTCCTGCAGATGCGGAGCCTGTGACTGCTCGAAAAGAAAGGATCCCGAAGAGCTCATCTACGGGACGTATTGCCAGTGTAATAACTTTGCATGCAACAGAAACTTAGGATTACTCTGCTCGGGCCCAGAGAAAGGTCGATGTGAGTGCGGCACGTGCAACTGTCTATCGGGTTGGAGCGGAGTGGCATGCGAGTGTCGAGACACTAATGCCACCTGTATCGCCCCGGATTCTGACAAAGTCTGCTCAGGACAAGGAACTTGCCAATGCGGCCAGTGCTATTGCAGCACGAGTGACAGCTTTCGCTATACAGGTAGATATTGCGAGGAGTGTCCACACTGCGCCAAGGGAAGATGTCAAGAACTTCGTCACTGTGTGGAGTGTCAGGTTCACGGCACCGGTATCTATGGACCATCGGAGTGCAAGCTGAAATGCCTCGAATTTCAAAGCGAGACAGTTGAAAAAATTGAAAAAGCCAAATCTGATGATGACGAAGAAGGCACCGAAGTCATTGACACAATCTGTCGAGTTCCAGACAACGCTGGTTGCAATATTGTATTCAATTACACCTATCAGGAAGATCAGTCCCTGAAAGTCATAGTGCAGAAAACTAAAGAATGTGGATCGGAAGAAAATTTATGGGGTGAGTTCTTTTTTGATACTAATACAAGTGAATTATAACTTTAGCCTTAAAACTAAATTCTACTGATATTTCATCTTATTACAATTTACAAAATTGCATAATAAAAATATCAACTTATAAGAATCAGTAATCAAATCTGCTGCTTATTGTTTAAACTTTTCACAAAATTCTTTGAAGCAAATATAACTAGCATTTTTCAGACTATTTTTATTAACTACCACACTGAACGAGTATATCACCCGTGCTATGAGTATTTGAGAAATAGCCACTTGACTGTTGCATTAGCAGATGTCCCCATTAACTCAGATCTAATATATGCTTTCTAACTCATATTTTCTGCCACTAGTTCTTTTCAAACAAATAAATTAACTTTTTATTTAATAGTTAACACAATGCATAGTACTTTTTCCACAATTTTATATATCAGGACTGGTTTCGCTCATTCAAACATTATCAAATGATGAAAAAATAAGCTTTTGAGTAGTTTTTTGTGTTTCATTTAATCATGTAAAATGTCATTCATTTACTCTAAACTCTAATTAAAAAGGAAAACACATTATGTAAACAGGTTAACTCCACTTCACATAAAGCATTATTATCAATTTAGCAGATTCACTACTACTCAGATGAGGGTGAAGAGTAGAAAACATTCATTTTGGATGGCCCAGCAAGTACAGTTTCTCTTAATACATTTGAAATAGATTCAGCCTCTATTAATATCTCTGGTTTAAAAGGTTTTTAGAAATCTGTGAAAATGACAGCTGTTCTGTAACATTATAATCATCATCTTAGGAGTCCTGACCCTTGCGAGGAAGAGAATCACCATAATTTTCACCGCTACCGTATAATTCTTCTAACCATCTGTAATCATATAATGTGTAGCTAAATTACTTCTATCAAGTCTTGAATGGCCATTTCCACTTTCCATATTAAATTCAAGAAAAGAAAAGTAATAGGGATTCAACAGAAAAGTCATGCAATTTTTGTATAAGATTTTGCAATGTTACAGCCCATTTACAAATTGTCATGAAGGTTGCTAATGAAGTGCTGACTTCGCTAAAAAGTAATGTGATAATATCACACGTAAGTTCATAGAGAGCTTCATGTATACTGCGCTGATCACTTGGGAACAGGTGATTGACGATCAAGCAGTTAATAATCTTAAATAACACTCAAATGTGGGGTTAGCCTGTGTGCAGTCAATATGTAACAAATCAGCTCAAAAGCTCCAACTTACTAATGTAATTTGAATTGTTACAACTTTGTATGATTCCACATGTTTTGTCACTAACGACCTGGGTTTCATCTTTCGGCATCTTCAGACATTTTATCACATGTATGCAACAGAACTGATAATTGTACAAAGTATTGTACAAAAAATCGTATAAAGTTGTAACAATTCAAATTTGATATTGAAATACCATCAAGCACCTTCAGTCGATATCATAAATTACTTATGTAAATACGATACTTACAATTATGTGATAATTAATTTTACAGCCGTAATTATTGGTGTTGTTGGCAGCACTCTATTAGCAGGGATACTTCTTTTGGTTCTCTGGAAATTTATCACCTATGCTCACGACAAAAGGGAATATACTAAATTTGAAAAAGAAAGCAAGGCCGCCCAATTCGATAGAGGAGATAATCCGCTCTATAAGCCGTCGACATCCACTTTCAGTAATCCGACATTCAGATTATCCCGGCCAATGTCATTTTTGAGATAATCAACCAAATTTATTTATTTATTTGCAGCATATTTTTTTGATTACAATTAATTAAATACTTACATATGTTGACATTAACAAGCTTGCAGTTATTGATGCAAACTATCTTCTTTCAAAAATGTATGCATAATGATGTGACTTATGCAGTAATTTTATAATTTATTAGAAATATCATCAAATCACTTCTTGTTTACAATTTATTACATCTTAAATTTTGTCCAGCCTCCCCACAACCCCTCAAAAATAAATGTGGTACTTAGAAAATAACATAAGCCGGTAAATTTTTCTATACCCATCATTAACCCCTCAGCATGCGAGTTTTTGCACACTTTAATATATCTGAGGAATGTGTTTGTTTACTTTAAAAATATATTTTTTTCAACACTACCTAGAACCCAAAAAAGCTCTTTCATCGTGTAAAAATTCAGTGGAGATTAATTTATATGATCAAACACAATGAAATTGATAGCGAGTATTAGCAATTACCAACTATTACTTTTTACCATGTTTCCTTCATTATTATTTTTCTAGTTAGTGAAATTGGTGCAACTTGAATTCTGTACATTTTGTTTAAATTAATCCATCTGTATTTTCATTACGTTATGATGGACAACAGAAAGATCCTTATTATTATAGTTGCGCAATAAGAATACAGATTTGGTTTCACTGTGATTTTTCTTCAAAATTTAATAAAACATAAGTGTTTTGGTTTTACTATTTATTAAGAAAGTATGGTTCTGTACAACCAGATACCTATACTATTGAATATAATAACTTGAAAAGTGGAATCATACATTAGTTCTTATTGAAAAAATATTAATTTACAAATTAACGAGCCACCATGTTATCATCACTATTCTTTAAACCACTCTACCCACATTTTTTATTCAAGTATGTTAACAATTAAAATTCAACAAGATATTAATTCAACCATTACAGTTTAATAGGATATTTCACTCTGACAAAACAAGATTTTTAAAAAATATGAAGGGAAAACAAAAACATCTTACATTTACCTAAAAACTCCAGGTTCTGAGATACAAACTATATATTATTTTATGTCACAATTGAAACTAGTCATTGGCCGATCGACACCGGCGTATAATATTAAAATAAAGTGAAAAATAATTATATAAACCTTAAGCAAACTTCCAAGTTGTTTTAACAGAGGTCAATAGACCGAGCGAGGGCGCTATCCGAAGAGGGAAACCAGTCGACCGTCAGTCGTTTCTAACCGATTATGACGTCAAACACCCTATTTATCACTATAATCACCTACTACAAACAAATATTTCAAGAACGATTTATATCCGAACTCGTAAATGTAACATATTTAATATACATAAAATTAATAGAATCAACTATAAATGTTTGGTGGACTCGATGTAGTAGTCATAAACAATAACAGAAAAAAATGATATTGAAATAGCAGACCGCTATTAATACAAGATAAATTACAAAGAAATCTTTCAGAATCCATTTACAATGTTTTCATACGAGTTTTTCGTTTACATTTTAATTGTTTGCGTGTACGATTATTATTATTATTGTGACCTTTGAAACGATCAAAGCTGCGGAGGGATATACGGGAGATACATCAATCAGATAGTAGTGTTAAGAATTTGCCAGTTTTAAAAATAAAATTTATACACAACAGTCGTAATAATTATCATAAATAAATAATGACTACAAACTAAATTCATTACATTATCCATTGGCGTCTGCCGAATTGCCCTTGTTTGATTTCTTTTACATAGACTTCGAATAGATAATAAATGAAGCTAAATTTTAAGTTCAATTTTATCAGTGTCAGTGAAATGGCAAGCTTTAAACTGATTGAAACTGAACTAGTGTCTATAAAAGAGTTTTCATGAAAAATCTTACTCATCTGCATTTAACGTGTAAAGACATTAAGATTATCAGATATATTTTAAGAAATTACCAACAATTTTACCTGTGTAAATGTAGAATGCAATTTTTTATTAAAATTTGTGAATAAGAAATCTACACATCCAAAAGAATTTAAGTACTATAAGCATCTAGTATTTTTCTATATTCTAATATTTTGAAGAATTGACTATTTCAATAAAACAATTATTGAAATTTGCAGCGTCATGAAACATAGAGGAAAAGCAAATTTTCAAAACAGTCTTCATTAAAATACTTGTAGAATATCGTTCGTACAAATCGTTACTTTATTTTAACAAAACTGTAATTAATTATTTTCCCGTACAGTAGATTATTGGATATCCATACACTTCTCTATTCATTTTCATAATAAGTGTATTTACACATAATTAAAAAAATACAATTTATAATTTATATAGTTCTGGAAAAAATATTCTAGTATATTATATAACATGCCTAATCGTTTAAAACTCTCATTTCAAATATGCATAATATAATATTGTAATTAAAATTAATAAAAAACAAAAGTGAAATATAAATTACATATATACAAATCAGGTCATTCTATATGACCCCCGCTGTCTTCGTCCACAAAATATATTGGCAATTTTTTACTCAAAATATCTTTATATACCTCTTTTACATTGACCTCCTACTTACAAGGGAATGGCTAATTTTATATCAAATAGGGTCAACACTTAGGGAAAAGGAAAACTATCTAAATTTGAACCTAATCGAATCATTCAATAATATATCAAACATAGGGATACTATTTGTGGCAACACTAATTAAGCATTAAAAAAGAAATTCTATAGATACATATAACATATACATAATCGTTAACTACACCAAACTCTGCGGAAAAACTTGAGAAGTCATAATAATTCTTTATATTAGAAATCATTTTACAGGAATACAGTTAATCTATATTAATTATACTTTTCGTTCTAAAATTAGTAAGTTACAATCTGAATACTGAAGTGATCTAACGCTAATGTTACTTTAAGGTGAGTCAACACTTTACAAATAATGCAACGATTCGGGCATGGATACTAACGATGTGTGAAAGCTAGCACTTGCGATATGGCACTAAAGCCTTAAGTAACCGTTACACTAGCAGTGCTTAAAATATTTATTTTTGATTCATATGAACATTTTGAATTAACAGTGACGTCCTAAACGAGCACTACAATCGAAAGCTGCAGATTCGCAACAGCTGAATCTACAAAAACAACTAAGTTTTATATATTCAAAATAAAGCTAGATATTTTAATGGCATTTCAATCAATACAGCAGTCACAATACTATTGTGTCAACTAAGGCTACCAATAATAACATCCAAGCGGAGACAAAACTACAGCCAAACTAGTATTGTCATTTTATCAGTTATTTAATTTCATAAATCTCTTTACACCGAACTGCATGTATATAACGTCTACTACAGATATATAAATCATTTAAAAAGATGAAATTCAAAGTGTTACAAGAATTTTTATTATGGTACAGGGCAAGAAATATTTTGTTTCAACGAGTGTGGTGGGTTTCATATTAATGAAAATTGTCAGTTACATATATATGATATAAAATCTTCAACTGAGGAAAATAAACAGTGCCCTGAACAGTTTTTTTTCTCTTATCAATAAGTGCATAAGGCGTATAGGATTGTGATATAACAATCGGATCTCAGACGCATCTAGAATCAACCAGACTTCAGTCGTGTGTCATTAATACACAAAGTTGACAGTGACACCGAAGCTTAATATGCGGGATTACATTTGCGACTACTTAAGAAATTTATAATAATAGTTTTATAGGCAAATTCAATTTGAAAGATTTGCAATAACTATATGAATGTTATATAATTTATATTATCTAGTAAGCAATTTCTAAAAACTCACAAAGCTCGATGATTTTACATAACATGAGTTTTCATCAACGCGGAAGAACGATTGTGATTGCACAATATAATGCTCAGACATAAACGCACAACAAAAATAACAAAACCTTAAACTCTTTAAAGAGTGCGGATCTGAGCTTTGGCCTTAACCAAATTTAGTTAACAGGATGAGATCTTGCCCCTTAAGATGTACAGAAACAGAAGTAAATACATTAAATAACAAATTAATTGTACTGCCAATCACAAAAATAATTCTCAAAAGTCAAATATGAATTATTTCAAAAAGGGGATTACAAAAACATATCAATATTTGCAACAGTGTCACCTCACGGTTAACATTTTTATTACTATAATTCTGAATGCCTTTTATTGCCAATTTTAAATAAATGATTTCATGTTATCCACTTAATTAAAAGAAAATTAAATATAGATTATATAAAAAATAGATTTATAATTTTAGTTATCTAGTACTCAAATTTCTTTGAAGGTTTTCTGCTCATATTTAGAATAAAAAAAAATGTTAAACAAGCATTTAAAAGTACGTTGTGGAACAAATGAAGCAACAAATAATTATCTCTAATAAAATATTAACAATCACACATATCTCTCTTCATGTGAGAAACATGAAATTTCTTTTTTGAAAATTGATGTACAATAAAATACTTGAAATCATTTAAGGGATGTGCTGATTGAACTAAAGAATCTCTCAAGAATCTACTGACATTTTATAAGTGCAATGAGAAAATTAGAAATCTTCAAAGATAATATTTTACATGAACCAGAATAAAAATAGATTTCCACCATTGCAACAGAAGATAGATAGATAAAAAACAATACACTCTGTTTACATTTCAAGCGCAGCGAGAAAAAATTTGTTGAAGAGTAAGAGTAATAAAATAAGGATCGAATGGATGAGGGAAAGGTAAAAAGGAAAGGATCGAATCAGGAATCACCTGAGCCAATGGTGAGTGGCAGAATGGGGAGAGGCAAGCCTCTGCAGAAGATGATGAACAAAGGCTTGAGTGATATGCGGCGATCCTCTCTCTGCCGCTTCGAAAGCTCGACGTAGCTCACTCACCGCTGACTCTCCACCGCCTCCACCTGCATTTCGGTGCTTTCTTTGCAACTGAAAAAACACATGGCCAAGTTCAAAAAATAAACAAAAAAAAAATTTATTGCTCTATATACATAAAACGGAATCAAGAAAATAATATTTATTCATAAAATAATTTTTAATTATTAATATAAGGTGCTTTGAAAGATTTAGGATAAAATTATTGATAACAACATAAAGAGTTAGAGTTACAAGTCAAAAATTACATTTTAGGATATTGACTGTACAACATGTATAACATACCTCTAGAAGCAGCGGTGATATAAGCTGTGTAAGGTAAGGACTTGGCTGACGTTCTGTAACACCACCATTTCCTGATATTCCTCGATGATCAAGTGGCGACATCTGTCAACGAATAATCATAGTATCAATCAGGTGCCTAGTTAAATACACACTGATCATTTGTTGGAGACCAATAATTAAAAAAAAATTATATATTGGGCGGATACTAACCTCTTTACTAATTCTTTTATCATGATTGGGTTCATTTTTCCTATCCTCTCTATCTCTTTCTCTGTCACGTTCTCTTTCTCTTTCTCTTTCCCGCTCTCTGTCTCTATCTCTTTCTCTCTCGCTGTCTCTGTCTCGCTGTTCTTTATTTCTATCGTTAAGCGGAAGCGCAGTTGGCGGTGATGACTAAAAATAAGATTCAATAAATAAATAATTCAGAAAAACTCTATGAAAATAAAGTCAAGTGTGTGTATTTACATTGATAAAATAATTTTCTCTCACTAATTTCAAAATTTTTTGGCATATTCTACCGGATAATGTTGCCAACAAGATAGCATAATAGTTCACTTTGAGCATCAGAAAGACTACGCAGCATAATCATAAAAATGGCATTATAAACATTTAAAAGAGAACACAAATTTTATTTAGTAAAATATTATACCCTCGAAAGATAAACCCATTCTATGAACACATTCAATAGTAGAATAGACATGTGAAACACTGAAAAAGGCATTAATGCAGAAATCTTGAATAATAATTTTTAGTCTCTCAGTCTTTTTTCATAAAGGGAATTTTAAATGCAAGTTAGAACGTCTGACCATACAAAATACTGGTGTAAATTAACACTGACCAACACGGCGAGATGTCTCAATGGAAAAAATTTTCTAGTAATAAGTCATATTAATAATAGAATAGAAATTAATTACCGAAATTTTTTCATGTGTGTTATTGGCAGAGACATGCTGCTGATATTTATGATTATTAGCCGGATGATGATCAACCTGCCAAGGGCGACCGGGGGCTCCATTTTGCTTCTTGGGATGGGCGTTGGCATTTGTATTAGTGTTGGCGGTGGCATTAGAATTAGAGTTGGTGTTAGAATTGGTGTGCTGGGCGAGGGGCGCTGGCGGAGGCGGCGTGGAAGGCGGAAGGGAAGAGGAAAGTAAAATTGGTCTCTCTTCTAAATTAGCAGCGGCCATCAACAGCGCCGTCTTGGCTCCGTGCAATCCTTTCACGGTCATTATCCATGGTTCATCCAAATCACTGTCTTGCCTATTTGATTCCTCACTAAAAAAAAATGCCAGGTAAAAATATTTGCAAGTCACACAATAAGTTTGTGATTATCAAGAAATTTGCTATGGTTTTGATTCATGATTTCATTCATTCAATAGTGCTGGACAGTTAAAAAAAACACTTTTGTTTGCTTTAACTAGCAAAATCATTCAAATATCATTTTTTGTTGAAGTTGCCGGAACGTATAGTGCATTGAAAACATTCTTATCATTTTTAGATTTTTTCAATTGAGTTTTATATTAAAACAAAATTTTATGTAGTTTGTAACAAATAAAGAAAAAAAAATCAATAAAATGACCATTAGTGGATATAAAAAATACTCACGAATCTGAATTTTCCGATTCAGTTTCACTTTCTTCACTTCGTTGCGATTTCCATTTCTTGTACCTGTCTATCAAATCCATTAAATAAGAATTCTTTTTCGCCTTTCGTATAAATGGAAACTTTAACAGCTCTTTCGCAGTGGGTCTCTGAAAGAGTTAAAAAGGATTGTTATAAAATATGCTGACATATCATAACACAAATATCAATTATATATATGAAATACATAATATAATGAAAATTACTATAATTTATTTACATTTTCAGGATCTTTATTAAGACAAGCTTCAACAAACTCCTTGAACTGTTTGGAGTAGTTTCCGGTAAGCTGTGGCGGGTTGTTCTTAGGTATGAGAAAAAGAACCCTCATGGGATGAAGCTCCGAATTGGGTGGCTCTCCTTTCGCCAACTCAATGGCGGTGATACCGAGTGACCATATGTCCGCTTTCGAATCATAGCAAGACTGCTTGATCACCTCCGGGGCCATCCAAAATGGCGTACCGACGAATGTATTTCTCTTACTTGTCGTGTTGGTCAGTTGACCGGCGACACCTGAAAATTTTTTACAGTTCCATTTAAATACATGCAATTTGAAATATTTTAGAACAGATCACATGAACGAACAGACGAAGTAAACAATAATCATACTTGATTCACATTTAAGGAATGAGAAATATATGCAACTCCATACAAACAAAAAAGAAAAAGTACAAGACTATTTAGGTTAAATAAAAAGGGAATCTCATGGCTACATAATCCTATGTAAATGGCTCAATGCCCAAATTGTTGGCACTTCAATTTGATTGTTAACTTTCAATAAGAGACGGCACAAATAAGAGAAACGTGTAAAGTATAATTTATTTCCTTGATAATATATTTTAAATACAATTTCTTTTTTCTATAAAAAGATGGAATTGAAAAGTACATTCCCAAAAATTAAAAATAGCATTGAAAAAAATATTCTAACTATTTGTACAAATATTTGCAAATTAATAACTGCTAATTTTACACAGGTCAAAAACTAAACAAATAATCTGGTTAGCGTTGAAAAGAATCCGGTTAAAGTGATAATTGAGCAGTAATTTTGTGACATTTGAAGAATACTGTGACAAATATCTTT
This sequence comes from Himalopsyche japonica, assembly GCA_028555115.1. Classification (NCBI taxonomy): domain Eukaryota; kingdom Metazoa; phylum Arthropoda; class Insecta; order Trichoptera; family Rhyacophilidae; genus Himalopsyche; species Himalopsyche japonica. Next base: position 550,684 of record JAHFWJ010000228.1, on the reverse strand, counting down.
TTATAACTCTTTTAGTTATCTTCACCTAAGCTTAGTAATTTTCTAGTTCTAAATCACTGTGCAAGTTTGTTAAACAAAAGAAGAGAAAAAGCATACAATAATAGAGCTTTAGAAAAAAAATATTAACGAAAAAGTTTCAAGAAATAAATACTATAATTAATACGTTAAATTCGTGCATTTTTTTTTTTCTTTAACTCTTCAATAACGCATTGACCTGTATATAACACAAAAAAATCTGTAAAGTGAAATAAATTGTCTTTTAAAAGTCACTGCGTAGAATAATAGTTAATTCAGAAAGATTCTTTATTATTGATGATTTAATTAAGCCTCAAATTCTTACTGGAAACAAGAAATGAATTGTCCTAATGCGACTAATAGAAGTCGTAAGCCATGATAAACAAAATGGTTAGTTTGTACAGTTATAAAAAAAATGATTTTTTTTTAGACAACCTGCTATGTCAATGTTTGAGAAGAATGATCAATAATGAAATCCTTTTATCTTTTTGGTGCTTATGTCACTAATAGTTTAAATTCCCAATAATATTCATACCAAAGTCAGCAAGTTTGACGTCACCCATCTCGCTAAGCAACACATTAGCCGCCTTGATATCTCGATGCAGTTTCCTTTCCGAGTGCAAGTAATCAAGGCCTCGTAGCACTTCTCTCAGGATGACTGCGATGTGCATCTCCTCGAAACTGCCTGCTTTCATCAAATCTAGCGCCGATCCCCCGCCCAGGTACTCCATAATGATCCATAGCTTCGTACCCTGAAAATAGATAGTAAATATATTATAAAATGATCTATTGTTTCATTCATTGAGATAAAAATTCATACATTACAAAAGAACATACCGAGTATTTTTATTATACATGTAAGACATGTTTTATAGAGCATAATACTCATAAGTCTGTAAATTTTTTATATATAACCTAACCACTCCCAATATAAAGAAGAAATAGTCTATAACGAATTATGTATTGGTCCCCCAATCTCAAATCGAAAAGCCGCCATAGGTGTTTGAATTTCACATACCAGATACAGCATGAACCAATGTTTCCAATAATTTTAAAATATTTCTTTTAATCCTAAGTAAAAAAATCCCATGTTCATTGGATAAGGGCTTGACTAAGCAAACAAATATTTTTTATCATTTACATAAAACTAAACATTAGTCTACAGCAGTAGTTCTCATGTCATTTTACTGTGGCCACCAACAGTTTGCATTTGAAGACAAAACCTTTGAAAACAATTTCCATTTGCATTGGTTTTGATAAATAAATATCAATATATTTAAATAATGTCTTTTATTGAATACTATATATTATATATTGAATACCCTGCATGCGTTGCAATGCCACTCAAAAAAAAGAAACCGCGACTTTATGGAATCGCCTCGTCGGGAGCCTCTCGCCTTCCGATTGGATAAGTCAGACTTGCGGCGAGGCCGGAGCCAATTAGAAACGATAAGCTTAGGTTATGTTTTTCTTACTGAAATTTGACAGTTGCGGCCGTATGCGTTTTTATTTATTGGAGTGCTTTTGGATACACAATGTTTTTTGTTTTTCTATCTGGTGCGTACACAAATAAATCAGAAGGTTTTCCAACACGTGAGCAGGCCATATACAGTTGTCCATGTAAGAAGCATGGATTTTCTAAATTTAGTCCACACACTTGTAACGACTGTTCTTGTGCCTTATTGATGATCATTGCAAAGGCGACTCGCACTGGAAACTACAGACGTTTAAATTCAAATGGCATATCTGTCGGAATCATTGGGATGCGTGGCAACATTACATCTTCTCCTTTGAATTTTCCATTTAAAATTGTAGCTTCAATAATTCATCATTTTTCTCACTGAAAGCCTGGTACAAAGTTGGTTGCAAAGTCGTGAGGAATTTATGTTTCGGAGAAGAATGATAGGGACGCCAATTTTCAATGCTAAAACATGCGACGGCATGCCTGACAAATCAAGTGAATTCAAGAATTCTGTTGGATAATTGACGGCTTCGTCTTGATCCGTTTAAGTATCGATGGACTTATATGTTATCGCTTCTCCTGGTATTTCATTTAGTATGCTGAAATTGATTGCATTGATATCTTTGTTTTTGGCTGCTAATATAGCATGTGCACTGAGCCATTGATGAATTTTATGATTGTGTGCAATATTTGGAAAAACTTTGTGAATCAATTCGTCTATGGTTGCGGTTATTTACAGAAATTCGCTGGCAATGTGATACATTGTGTGGATTCCTCTATTGCCATTTTCCCATTTCCTATATCCAACAATTATTTTATGAAACGTTCAATGGATGCATCATGTTGTATTTGTACACGCACATTGGTCTTCAAAGTGAATCTATGTACGTATCGCCATAAAACGGATGATTTGAGACGTGGATTAAGTCCATCGGCCATTGTTGAACATGATATAACAGGTAGAGTTTGTCGAAAATCACCAGACAATAAAATGAGTGCACCACCGAAAAGTTGCTCATTTCCTCTCAAATCTTTTAGTGTGCAATGAAATGCTTCCGATGATTTTTTGTGTGCCATAGTACATTCATCGCATACAATGATTTTACATGATGTAAGTAGTTTGCCCGTTTTAGAATTTTTGTTGATATTGCATGTTGGTTTCTCAATTATTTACATATTCAATGGCAGTTTTAGTGCTGAATGCGCTGTTCGACCACCATCCAAAAGAGTTGCTGCAATTCCAGATGATGCGATTGCTAGTGCAATGTTTTTTCGTGATCGTGTGGCTGCCAAAATGAGTGAAATAAGGAAGGTTTTACCTGTGCCTCCGGGTGCATCTATGAAATAAAATCTACCACTTTGACTTGTAATTGCGTCCATAATTGTGTCATACACTATACGTTGATCTGAAACCAATTTCAGAAGATTCGTTTGAACAAATTTACCCAATTCATTCACATCAAAGTGTGTTTCTCGTTGGAAATCACAATCACGTCAGTCGTTTTCAGATGGATTCAGCGCAGCCATTCCCAATTGTACCAATGATTTGTTAGCGATTACTAAACATATGTCCTCAATCAATAGCAATGCCTCATTACACACGTTTGGTGTGAATTGAACGTGTAGATTTTGAATTGTTTCACGCAAACTATGAAAAATATCTTCACTCACGTAGCCTTTGTATTTTTTCCAAAGATCTTTAGGATTGGATGGAAAGCAAATTGTTAATATTACTGCAAATAACGCATGTATTTGTTGTGGGTCAGCAGTATTCGATGAATCAGCGAGTGAAGTGTTCCAATGTGCATCGTTTTCTAGAAGATTTAATTCGAGGCAAGCTTCACGATAAATGAAACATATTCAACCATTTACTGTTCTCAATTCTTGGAAGGATCTCGGTCCACATATGTTGATTAACAGTAATCGCAAGTAAAAGCATTCTGCATTATTTGGGTGAACAGTGTACAGACGGCCTAATGCGTCGGTTGAATATACATTGTAATGTCCTTCAACTGCTTTACCTTGTTTGCGACGTTGAATTTTTTTCTGATGCAATCCATCTGTAGAATGTTGGCACTTCAGAGTAATGTAGCGTCTTTGCAAACATATCATCCCTACACAATAAGAAAAATGCAGTTAACGTTGTTGGCTGTGGTGACAATGCTCTTACACGTGCATTTTCTGTTTTGAAGTACACTCGCTGTCCATTTTCAAGGTGAACTGCCAAATGAGTAACTGGTGGATGCCGTTCATGAATTGGAAATTATAAAATGCGCCATATTGCTTCATTGCTACTAATGTAGCGTCCCAGTTGATATTGGTTGATTTCATCGATAGATGCAGTTGAATTTCCCACTCCAAAAACTGCCATATCGCTTCCTTTGTTGACATATTTACAAATGTATTTGATGGATTTCACTAAATTACGATACTCGACGTTGATGTGTGCTTTGTACGTTTTCGAGAGAAGCTGTGAATACGGTACAATCCAACAATTATAAACTTCAACCTAATTGTTTCGCCCTTTTCTTTCGTGCTTGAGTTGTACTCTGACCTATTCTTTTTCGTTTGGGTGGCATAATTGATTTCACAGTGAATGTTACGTTTTGAAATTCACTTTTGAAAAAAAAAAAAATTATAATTGATATATTGAATAAATTCTTTCTATATCACACACGATTTATACGTAATATTTATTTCAATTCGTTCTGTCATGCGACATAAAACCAAAACAAAAAAGTCGGTAAAAAATAGAACATTGAAATACTTTTTTCGAAAATCGAACTTTGTTTCAAAATATTCAGTACCTTACGTAAGTACCTACAGGTGAGTGAATGTGACAGATTTGCGTCGTTCTTGTTTTCAGCGTTGCTATGGATACAATGTGTCATAAATAGCTATTCTGTATTACAATAGTCTTGTATGAAAACATGTTTTGCGTAAATATTCAATTAATTTTTGTAATCAAATTCTGAGTATCCTATCTTTTGCCCGGTAGTCTAAGCAATAGTTCGACAAAGTTTTATCGCAATTGGATTAATGGTGTAGGAGTTTATAAAGGACAGACAGACAGACAGACATTCATTTTTATATATATAGATAGATAAATAGAAGATAGATAAACTTATAAGTTGATGCATTGTTTTAGAAATCCAAATGCTATTTTTACCACAAACTAAAAAAAAATTTGATGAGGCCATGAGATATTCCCATAGGACTGCTAATATTTATAATACAGCCACTGTAAAAAAATTATGTGAGAATCATTGATCGAAAACAATTAAAGATGTATATTGAAATATTTTTACAAAATTAAGACAACTTTATTAACATACACAAATGAAATGCAAGCTAATAAAACAAATTTGGTAATTTTCGCTTTAATTGAAGATAAGAAATAAACCGTGCCATATGGAGGAAGTGAAACAGTCTTGTTGATAAATGATATCACATAAATACAGTGTACGTAGTACAAAAACTAATGTAGTTAAATAATAATTAACCAAAACACAAAAATTTGTGGTCACAAAATAATCTACTAATTCTCATTATATATAATTTATCAAGAAAACACTCATGAAGGTCATTTTAATCCAACAGAAATGGGAAAACGGATATCATTAAAAAGTTTAAAAACAAAATTTTATATAAATTACATTTTAAAGCCAATAACCTTATGTAATATATATAATTTGATTGAGTGTATTTTTTTTATAATATGTGACATTTTTTAAATAAACTGTCAATATTCTGTATTATAGCTACTTATAAGAAACAGAGAGATTAAATGTAAAAAAAATGTATGTATGTATGCTAATTAATTAGTGCAAGTTATGCCTACCTAATAAAAAAGAGACTTATTCCAAATAAACTTATGTATGTATGTGCTATTTGAAACCAAAATCTCAATGTCACATTTATTGCTATATTCCTGTAGCTTCAGAACAATTGTAGGATAAGTGAAATAACTACATATCAATAAAAATATGAATACAATTTTAATAATAACTTATATTGTAAACAGCACAAGAATTGCAAAATTATAATTGAATATAAAAGTAAGGAACAAACTTTTATGTTCAACTATTTCGAAACTAATATTTTTCATTTATCTCACTGTTGCTCTTATTTAGCTACCTAATGATTAGATATTAATAAATCATAATATAGTTTTATTTTATTTTTTATATATTTTTATTATATTAGCAATCAAGACGCAAGTGACATGTACCAAACAAAAAACGAATAACTACTTTAACTCAAACAAACTGAATTTGAATTTTCATCCCTTACTTAAATTTCACAAATAAAAATAAAAAAGGTTCATTTTTTGCTGTCCACAGTGAATCAAAGCTACGAAAATCTTAGGCCAAGTTGAAAATTTGATAATCTTCGATGTAAAAACATTTTTTTTCAGTGGACACCGTCGTTAGACTGTTAGTTACATCGAGGATTTGCATTATTCATTTGTCGATATTTGGTTGACTAACTTGCTGGTAAATGTATAAAATGCCATAAATGTCACTCGATGCATTATATTATTGCCCTCCAGAAAGGAACACAATGCATCTCATAACTCTATAATATAAAAGAATGATATTTAAAAAAAAAACAATGGAAATATTGGATGACGCATTGCAGCTCATCACAATGAGTAAGATAATTAATATTAATATCACACTTATCAAAATGACACATTATGTCCTGAAAACTCAAATTGAGAATAGATTGTCACTTTTTTCTGAAGATGAAAACAACACGAAAAGCTGAATGGTACAACACATCAGAGATAATTGAGGTATTTTACCCTTTCTTTGCTTTTGTGTTAAAAAAAAGAAAGATAAAAGAAAAACTATGTTGATGGTTGAAATGAAAACTATAACTCGAAAAGATTTTATGAGTGTTTTTATCAGTGACTCGTTTACAAAATAGATAAGGCAAGAATACCTAATAAAATAACATTGATACTGCCAGTGAGTATGGTATAAAATCACGTTTGTGATTTCAAGTTATAAATGAGAGGCAAATTTGGGTAAAAATTTTCAGTATATGAAAATTAGTGTTTTGATAGCAGTAATCTTTAATTAAAATTTTTGTTATTGTTAACGCGAGAGCTTTTGTAGTGAAATATCATAAGATTCATTCGATAAAAAAAATAATTGGTATTATAATCAGAAGTGTTCACAAGTGAAACATTCGTGGGCATAGAGAATTTTTATAAATTGATTCCCTTACAAAAGGATTTTGTTTCGCGGAATTGGCGAAATATTTTCGTAAATATCACATTCATATAACACGCAAAATAAAATACAAAATCGACGCAATGGCAACATGGCATGAAATTCCCCATTATTGTGCGGACACAATATTTATAATGATGAATAATAATATCGCCGACCGAATTGGGTCTCGATCAGAATGAACATCGGGCACGTGATATTCAACCCCACGATATTCGAAATTCAAAAAAATATTTTAGAATTCGAGGAATGAATAAAAAATTCTTTTAATACTGTTTTCGTCGACATGATTGGCAATAAAAAGAACAACAATTGGAATAATAAAACTGAGGAAAAGTGTTGCCAGCTCGAAAATATTAATTTGAAAACGCTGTTTATGATTGCGAAAAAATCAATGGTTGAAAAAAGAATATTATAAAAGTAAATTATCCAGTGAAGTGCTATTTATACAACACAATCTCCCATATCTATTTTAATATTTATTTTGATACTTACATATGCATACGAAGAACATTCATCATTCAGAAACACTCGTAGATAATAAAAACTTAGATACAGATATGAGATTTGAACGAAAGATATATCGTTGTACATATGCTAAAATGAGATTAATGAAATCTATTCTAGATCAAACATACTTTATTTATTTATCACAGATAAAGTGAAATATTTACACTTAACCACAGTAGCATATCGTAATACATATGTTATATGTATATGATAGTGTATTTTTCAATGATGAAAAGGGTAATGTCCAAAACAATAAAATCATTTAAAATGAAGCATCAACGCCAAATTCTTCGGTATTTTTAATTATGGCACAGGGCTAACCAATCGCCACGAAAACATTTCAAATATACCGACGGATGTGCCTTGTCTTTGGCGTAAAAAATGGAAAATCTCAAAAAGGTTGTATAAAAAACGATTGCATACGTGTTTCATTCCAATCGTTGCATGAATCCAAATTTTTTTATTACTCCTGATTTTCACTGCTAAATGCACTTGGATTAACGGTTTCGATTTCAGTGATGTTTCCGCATGTCTAATTATTGCGCTGCCAACTAAACATAGGAAATAAGTCACTAAGGTGCGAAGCGAAACTACGAGGGAATTGCTATCCCCGTTTCGTTTTTACTGATTTATATGTACACACTAATTACAATATATCAATATATTATTATCGGATTTTTAAATAATAATACTATTTCCACAATAGATTTATAATCAGGACCGGTTTCGCTCATAGACATATTGTGAAAATAGTACTAAAAATATGTAAAAAAGCATATCCGCCAAGAAGTGGTACCTAACACATTAAAAGTGATATTATTGGATTCTTCGAGGAGCATTTGTATCAACAATCTGTCTGCGATTGATAAGGCAGCCTAAGAATGGGAAAGCCAGTGATTTGGAATAATTGTAATATTTCCACAGAAGAGAGCTAGTAATCACGCTCGTTAAAAAGAATAGGTTGTATAAACGAAGCATAGCTATAACTCAAATATTGAATCAACGCGTATTTATTTTAGCTTACAAACAGCACTCAGTAGTAATATTCATTCAGTTTTGTTTTAGGCCCACAAGCAATCAAGATCTTATAGGCATGGCTATATTTTTATCCTCGACTTAACCTCAGCTGAGTTTGTTAAAACTTTTCCTGCGTTCATGATTATATTTTATTTTATTTCAAAAATCTATAACAGCCTCGTTAAAAAAAGTGGAGGGGGTGCAAATGCATGATCGCGAAAAAATTATATTAAAAAGTTTTGCTTCTAGAAACTGTAACATGCCGCAATCCGGCCATTAAATATGTAATTTGGTGCGCTTTTCTCCGCATGTAACCTCATTAGCGCAATATCACAATCGCAACACGTCGTGCGGCGGCATTTTTATATGTGAGGGTATAAATAACTAATCGGGACTGTTTTCATTCGGTCGGTTTCAAAAGGTGGAGGTTCGACCTACAATTTTATTGACTCGGCTATGAAATAAATTAGGGTAATCGATTGAGTGTCCTTAAATGAAAGCGGATTCGACTGGAACAACCTCTGAGGAGATATCTCCAAGCGAGGCAGTGATTTTTTTGAAAAGAATGAAAATATCGATTTCAAATTCAATTGTGAAATATAATAAACTAGGACACGAGGCATTTTGAATACCGTCGAAAGAATTTAAAAGATAAAAGAAATTACTTGTTTCCTCTACCACAACATCATTAAAATTTTAATTGTAAACCATCATATTTCTGAAATAATTTAATGGGTATAATAAATTATTTTCCAAATTAATCAATAATTTGTTTTTAAAATTTTCAATCTATACAAATAACTCTGATATGATTTATATTTTGCCAGGTGACGGTGCTCGCTATGAGCGAAATCGGTCCATTATTAAACATGGAAATAGTACTAATAAGCGATTTAATTACAATGCCATTCCGCGAAGAACGCATGGTTGGCACATCAAAAGTGAGCAGAAAAAGTAGCTCGTGAAATAATAACATGTACTCCCTAAAATATCACAAAAATATTTAAAAAAAAAAAATGTAATGTAAAAAAAACATACCAATACATTAGGTACATAAGTCAAAATTTGACAATATTGAACGAGAAGTGATATCACACGTTACCAGTAGTATTCAAAATATTGAAATTATCTGTAACAGTGATACATTTAGACCAGTTCTAGTAATAAATCAATGTTTCTCGGCTGGGAGTCTTACATTTTGTATAGGAATGTATTCGTAGCGCCATGTTATCATACAATAATACGAGAATACTAGTTTATTAACACTATAAGTCCGGCCCCATTTAGCCAAGCTATCCCGTGCGCTTGGCTGAGTTTTAAAGAATGGCATATTTTACCAAAGGGCTTCCTCAAAATATTATAACTATGTAACTAATTCTGACTATTTTTAAGTATTATAATAGTTTCTCTAGTAATCTCCATATTACCATCCATATATTTTTACACATATGAAAAGTATTCAGACACATTCTCTTGCTTGGCGCCCAACATTCAGGTTCTCCGGGGCTTATTAACTTTCTGTAGTTGTTGTTGTTATTGGTATCAAAGTATATTTAGCTATGTACCCTTATATCCAATTTGGTGGAATATGTAAAGTTCTAATTCGAATTGGACTCAGTGAATGCAGCATGGATCAAATGAGTTAATCATTTACCATTTTCTTTAAAAAATGATAATATGATTACTGTTAAACTCAATATTAAGATAATTACTGTTACATCGTGCGAAAACAAGTTTCCAGGATTCAACGTATGGTTAGCATATCACGTGGAATTACGGCTCCGGGGTTGAGCGTGTTAAGAATTGTACACATTGATAACGCCTAACGACGATGAATAAATTACGACATGACCGTGGCGCATTGACGAAAATATTGATTCCCCGCACATAACCAAATTGAATTATAAATCACTGCTTATGTTCTCTATCGAAGAAACGTCTCCCAACACTCTCATCATTTAGCCACGACGTCTCTAAAAATTGACTCCGGTGACGTAAATAGCCACTTCATATCTGACCTTATCGCTATCAAGAATATCACTTGCGTCATAAATGCATACATGAAATAAACTTCAATAATAATAATGGAAGGATTGATTTTTTAATTTCTACTACGTTACGTGCAGAAATACGTATGCCCGGAAGGAAACCATTTTTATATATACATATTATATATCGCGTAGACGGATATGTTATTTGAATGTTCTCAGAAAAATAAGCCATGCGACGTTATACAAATAAAATTTGGACATAAATACTATTCGTATGTTTTATTATAATATTACGTTTTCAATTTGATTAGAGTTCAAGACAAAATTAATAAAATTTTACTTGATGGACTTGAACACGCTGGACCGTGAGTTTACAACACCTGCCAATAAAATTGAAAAACGTCTATCGTCAACATCGATTTGTTAAAACATGGTGTACAGCAATGTAATGTATTTGAGAAACTTCACGATACACTAATTCATCGTTTGGATATGAACCTTGCAACAACTATTGTAGATAAGAAATCTCGAACACAAAAGTTATTGCCGATGATTGATTTGATGTCATTGTGGAATGAAGTTGCGCGTTCTAAAAGCTTGTATCATTTTCATTTACAAACGATTTTAAGGTAAAACTGCGATTTCTTCGTTCGATTGCGAAAGAGAAAAACAACACGAGCCCGCGTAGATTACAAAGCAGTGAAAGTGAAAACCGAAGAGAGAGGGTATATAATAATATATTTAGCTGTTTGACGCAATTGTCCATTACATTTTAGATCGCCGGCTGAGACTTGATTGAAAATAAGCCTTCCGAGTATAATGTAGAAAAGAAGAAATCTAGGCATCGGTAGAAAATATATCAACAAGCCTTTCTCAAATCTTAATGTTGAAAATTAAATAATCTACCGTAGTTTAACCTTTATTTTACACTGTATTTATAGTATCATCTCACTACTCACTGACATGTATTATTGTAACATTACAAAGTTCGTACACATATTAGCATCTCGTAATAGAATAAACAAGAGTTATGTAAGTCTGTACACACTTCGAGTACGAAGCGTGTTAAATATTATTAGTTGTTATTGGTGTTATGGAAATATTCGATGGATAATATACATTTTATGCTGATTATAAGCAGCCTGATGTCCTGAGTTGTGAAAGAAGTTTGTATTCATAATAGACACCGAGGAATGTACATTTATGTAATCGGAATAAATTTCGACCAAGCTAATAAAAAAAAAACTCAAAATAAATTATGGTTAGCAAGAGAAGGCATATCGCCAATCGACCGAGGCGTTTATGTTTTTTACCTGTCAAGATGAAATCAAGAAAAGGTTCTAAACCCTTCCCTTGTAGTAAAAACCAAAACACTCCCGATACGGTGATATCCACTAACCTTACATAATATTGTTTTTGTTATAATATTTAGTTACCCGTACTATGGGTTAACGTTTTTACCAAGTTACGGATCAAGTGTTGGCATGGAAACGAACAAATATTTATTCAAATAATTGAACGATTGATATTCAAAAAGCACTCACCATTTTCTTTTTAAAATGAGGTTAATAACTAACAGCTACCAATTCATTGCCAAAACCTACCTCTCTATCCACAGCCTATCAGAAAAAGAGGTTGAACGGGTGACTTACAACCAGTTCTTATTTTACTACAGAATTTAACAAAAAGTGAATCGTTATTACCTTAAGGTAGGATCCAAAATATTTGGTGACAAAGGGACTGTCGCACTGCGACAAGACCATGATCTCCTGCTGTATGTCTTCGATTTCATCTTCGGCTTCTTCAAGGTCTATTATCTTGATGGCGACGACCTGCTGCGTACGATTGTCCACCCCTTTGAAGACTTCGCCGAAAGATCCCTTGCCGATTTTCTCTTGTTTTGTGAAGATTAGTTCGGGATCGACCTTCTGGAAAAAAACCACCACATAAATAATAGTCTGTAAAACCTCTCATACAACGCACAATCAACGTGGCAGCGTAAAATGAAGAAATTGATATATGTAAAATGCCAGCACGAATTTATAATGAGAATACGTTATGAGATCTGAGCTGAAATGATACATTATTTTTGTGTCGATCTGATTTCAGCAGTACCTTTATTGTTACCCAGTACGAAGCGTCATTCCGAATGCACTTTATTGGTGCCTCAAACAAGTAACGAAAGCGAATTGAAAATCAACATGTATGTAACATAAATATTATAAAATATTGTAGTTAATTGGAGAATAGCTATTCAACCCGCATGTAAACAACCAAGAATTAAACGGTTAATGTAGGCTGGATCAAAGGTATAAAATATATCATTGGAAACGATTAAAAATGAAAATGCAGGGAGGTATGTGGCTATCATTTTTTAATGATTTTCTTTGTTGAAAGATTTTCAAGAATTATAATAAAATTCGAACAATGTAAAAATTTAAATCAAAAAGAATACGATAACAAAAATAACAATCTAATAAATAAAATATACAATAATAATTATGTTTGACAATATCAAAATTCGATCGATTTAATCAGTTCTACATCTAAATTCATTAATGACATGATTGACGTGTATTTTGGTGTAAAATACAAAAAATAGTTGTTTGAATGCAAGAGTGTGTGTGTATATATAAGTCTGTCTATAATCGAGTACAATTGTAACACTGTATATGATAATTTAGAGACCTGATAAACTGAAAGTAAAGTGACGTTAGAGAGTTAGCAGACGGTCGCTTTTGAGGTAAACTTTCTGTCACGCTCGGCGATTTTTTACAAGTCGGAAAAATAAATCAATCGACAAAAAAAACTACATGCAGTGCATAATAGAATTGAGAGCTATCCATTGCCGATGTTTCGCATTTTTTATCGTATTTAAACCCAGTAGTCAGGTCAGTGTCACTTTGTGTTGCAGGCCAATGCACGTTGAACAAATGCATTGATAATAAATATAGTAACACAAGACACTGTGTTGTTTTTTCGTGAAAAGACTTAAACACATAATATAAAAACAAATATATTTTCAATAATATTTCGGCAATATATTTTATGATCAGGACCGGTTTTGCTTACAAAACATTTAATATCACTTTGGTAAAATAGTACACTATGCGAAAATATTCTACTTACATTCCTAATATGCGTACCAGGGTAAAGTGGTATATAAACCATTTATATTCTGAATTGCTCAATTGTCGTTAGTTTTTAATGCATGCAATAATTCAGATAGTAATTATTTTCTTTAACAATTGAATTTAAACATTGATTAAATCATTTCAATACAGGGAACGGACAATAAAAATCACATATTTTTCATTGTATTTTTTAATAATCGCAATGAATATGCAATAGATAGACAGGTATAAAATTTCGAAAGAATGTGATTATTTATATTTCTTTTAATCGTTTTTATATTTGTTTCTACATATCGTAGGATATTCGTATATATGCATTAAAATTATTTTAAGAAAAAATATATTTTAAAATTATCAAAAAAAAAGAAATAATAATAATAATAGTTAACTATTTGATGAATTAACTGGTGATTATGAATGAGTATTTTGGATGTAATATGTATAAAATACTGGCTAATGCGATATTTACACCAACAATGGCATTTATTTCGTATCCATAAGTTTTATAGGAATTCACCCATATACGCACCGACATTGGTCAAATTCTAAATGTAGTTTATATAACAGAATAGCAAAAAAGTGGAAATCAGAAATTTGTTAGATATCACGATGTTAAATTGGATCATCGCACCGACATTGATCAAATTCTAAATGTAGTTTATATAACAGAATAGCAAAAAAGTGGAAATCAGAAATTTGTTAGATATCACGATGTTAAATTGGATCATCAATCCTATCCAGACACTTTTTACGTATAATCCATGTACCAACAGTTTTTAATCACTGTCCATTGTGTGTGTCCTTTAATGGCATCTTTAAAATGTGGGAGTGTGTCAATCTTCTCAATTTAAGATATAATTTAATATAAATCCTACAATGTAATAAGAATACGAAAAATTATTTAACGAGATAGTTATTTTTCAGTTTCGAAACTAAGCATAATATGGATCGTAAAGCCACCTTAATTTCATATTCGTAATAGTATATTTACGCATACATAATATGCTTACGATAGCATTTGAAAAACATTAAGTCGAAATGTTTTTGAACAAATAGAAAATCGACTTAAGGTGCTTGAAGGATTTTCTATTTAATTTGAATTTATTAAAATTTAATACGATTCCACATGTTTTGTCACTAAAGTCACACGCATGCAAAAGAAATAACGTCAGTTCTGTTGCACCGTGTGATAGAATACCTGAAGATGGCGAAAGGCGAAACCCGGGTCGTTAATGACAAAACATGTGGGATCGTACAAAGTTTTAACAATTTAAATTAAATAGAAAATAGCTTACCCCATTTTTTTTATCTAATATACAAAAAATTAAAAACGTTTTTGTACAATGTAGTATTATTTTTATAATGATGGAACCAATAATTTACAGTTAATACCACAAAGATATACTGTATAGTCAAAAAAATTCACGTTACGTCCTATACCCCGTTTACCCAATATAAAAATATCCTTATCACACAACATGTATATGCATATAAAAAATACAAAACGACATTCGTCATCAGCCGGGGTCGATCCACTGCTGGATGAAGGTCTCCCCCTGCTTTTTTTTCAGGGGGTTTGTTTGGACATAGCAACACCACGCTGCCCAGGCGGGTTGGTGTTCGGTTTTCTGTCTGTGTTTTCCTTCCCATAGCCAAGAGAACACGGCACGCGGTGTTCCCGAGCGGTCACCCATCCAAGCACTATCCGCGTCCAATGCTGTTTAACTTCGGTGATCGCACGAGAGCCGGTGCTTTCAACGTGGTATGGTCGTGGCGAAACAAAACGACATTAGGAAAGTAAAAAGCTATGCGGTGTTTATGAGATAAATATTCCAAAAAAAACGAAATAATGTGTGAAATGTGAAACTCCATCTGGGAATAAATTTTCTTAATGCCGTTTAGTCAGAGAGAAAATTACTCAATAGGAGATAAAATAAATCATTTTCGACAAAATATCAAAAAAATATTTGGGCATTCCGATTCCAGTATAAATTGAGATACTGAATCACAGCCATATATGTGACCCATTTTATATTTATGTTCATTTTCTAAATAAGATTATATGAATTTGGATTGGGTAACCACAAATAAAAAAAAAACTTTTCTTAAACACAAATTATTTTTTGTCGAATTTCGAAATTTCTGATCCATTTGAGAAACACAGTTCAAAAAATAATCGCATTGAAGTCGTGATCGAAAATTATTTGTAACATCGATTATTGAGCAAGTAATATAAAACAATGTACGAAATATACTTGAAATCATTAGATTAATGGAAACGGGGTCAAGTGCGGATTGGGCGCGTTGATAAATGGATACATGCAGAATCAATATCTAAATTAAACATATAGGAAGTAAGAAGCTTTTGTTCCTGCGTTTATTATTGAAGTGATTGACGTCGTGTTTCGCAACGTTTACAACCTTCGCCATTACAAAAGAGTTAACATTATTTTTAAATAAAATCCATTAACAGATTGGATAGGTGTGAAAAGGTTGCTAAAACATGAAGCAACCCACAAGTAAGCAAACATGGTTGGTTATGCTTCATCAAAATAAACTGTTGAAAATCCTTGCAATAACAAATTTCTACCTAAGGAATATAGATGTTTGTTTGTTAGATTTAGTCAGTAGCTGAAATTCATTTCGTATGTAAAAACAAAATTGATAACTGATGACAAACATTGAAATAACATAATTGTTTATTTTGTATAACATTGGCAATCAAGGCGTGAGCAATTTTACGGCGATCCCTTTAACTAATACTATAAGTTATAATAACTTATATAAATCGATATATTGACAATAATTAAATTAATCGAATAACATCAGTAATATAGGAAAGTGATTTAAGTTCCAAGCGGTTACATAAAAATGCGGCGCAGTGAAGCGAATAATCCGACAAGGCGGGCCCTAATAGGATCTCTATCGGATCCGATTATTGTTTGAAAGGTTTCACATTCGCCAATTGGATTCCTACTTATTATGTAGATACATTGTCACGTTGCGGTTACGGGTAAAAGTCACCAGTGAGTCTACCAGCGACAATCCGCTGGCGTATAGGTAGTCAGTTGACTAACCTTTCGGATGACTGGTTATATCCCTATTAAAGATATTGCAAAATTTAGCAAGAACGATAGAAATGTCGAACGCGCGGATAAACAAGTTTTGTTTGAACATGAATAAAAAAAGAAACAAAACTATAAATTTGGAGAAAACCGCCAAACTAAAGCAACATTTGGCTTTGTTTAGAGAATATAAATAGTTTAATAACATAAAGGTAAGTTTTAAAAAATAGAAAACATAAGTTCCACAACTACATCGATTTACAATATAGACATGCTGTATCTCCTTGACTTGATCTAAAATTATTTCAAATTCAAATATATAGAATGTGCTGGCGATCTCTAGTATTGGTTATTTTTTTTTATAACGATGCATATAATACCTAAAAATACAGGATAAAAAGGATCAGTTTCAGGCAAAGGAATAAATTAATTATCATATCATGTATCAGTCCAACGACATAAGTTAGCCTCTGAAGTAAAAAAAAACGTACCGAATAAAACTAAAAAGTGACGCGTGTTCCGCCACTACGATACGTATCTTTTTGTTAAAAATTGAATGTTTTCTAAGAGTATTGCGAATCGATTAATAATTGAATGTTCACCCAAAAATGGAAAATTCGCCAAGGGTACAATTAACAGATTGATATATATTAGTCTAAACATAAGAATAACAGACATTCATGAAAATTTTTCATATTGTAAGATTGAATAAAGAAGGCGATGTTACTTAGGGTGACATTTTTTTATTGATAACGAATAACCTCCGATATTATTGAAAAAAAAGCCTATACATAATCCGAATAAGCCGGATAAATATACCACAGCACTTTTTGGCGGTAGATTATTCTTCGTGGTATATATATATTGAACGAATAACAAATTAATTAGCACGCGTTATCTATTATTAACCACACCTTGCTACGAAAACATCTAAATTGGTATAACAGATCGCGACACGAGGACGACAAAGTTCCAAGTGCCGATTTTTATTAAAACAAGAGTAATAATGTAATAAGCCTACGCTACAGAGTTCCATTCATGATACTTGAAATATTGTCATTATGGTTGCATGCACATATTACACACAACAGATTTCTTTTGATGAAAATCCAATATTTATCACAGATTCAATAAAAATACAATTACAATAAAACCAACCCCTAAAAGTGTAAATACACAATCGAGGCCAGCGGGACGCATTGCTTGCGCGCGATATAAGTGGATGTCTGATATATATATATATTATTACAATTTACCTGAAAGAATTTTCTTGATGAAGTCTTATATGTTATAAATAAAATATCAAGGTTCTAGGATCAAAAATGTTCCATGGCTTTCGTTTACATTTGCAGTAAAAAGCATACAAGTTGAATACGGCTATGCCTTTATTTAATTATTTTTGGAAATACTAACAACGAAATAATGAAGAAAAGAAAAATCATTTTCATGTGTTATCTGTCACTTCTTGATGATGGTATTTTAAATAATAAATGAAAAAAAAATAGCTAACAAACGACGGAATAGATCAAATATACGTGTAACTGTTGCAAATCTTATTTATCATGTAGTAGTTCTAACTTTATTAAAATACAGATTGAGAATCAGTGTAGTTTGCATACAACTACCTAGCCCATAATATGAGTGATCGGGCTATTTCTGTACATTGAATAATTTGTACTTGCATAATACTCGATCTTAAAACGATTCATCAACTAAAATCTATGTCGACATCGATTATTTGATTAACTTTGCCGAGCGTTGTTAACAAGCGAAGCTTCGTCATCTTTAATTAAGATATTTTTTTGTTATCATCAGTAACAGGGAAAATATCTCAAATATATTAATCTACACCCATTCCATTTTAATGACACTCGAAACATTCGCTAGCAGGATACATTATTTCAAGAAAAAAATTGATTATTTTCGGCAAAATTATACATTTGCAAAGGCATAATTAGAAGAATTTATAATTAATTGGTAAAATGGTTCGCAAAATTTTTACTATGGTAATTTTAATTGACAACTTCTATTCCAGTGATTATTTTTTTCTTAAGATACTTTCCAAGTGATATAAAAACACAACCAGTCAAATGACAAAGTAATAAATTTATAATTTCATTAAAATTAAGATTTTCTTTGTGACGTTATAAAGTAAAACAGTGCAATAAAAATGAATGCGAAAAATGTTTTAATTCAAATATTCTAAATTGCTGCATCGCTTGGAAAGTTCCAGTTTATCAAGTTACTGACCATTGCAAAGATTATTTTTATTCAAGATTGAAATCAAAATTTTTTCTATCGGTAGTAACGTCAGCGAAACCGGGTCTTATTGTATAATGAAATGTATGAAATATGTGTATCCTGTCTCATAAATGTCTATTCATCAAAAAATAATATTAAAAAATATGGAATGAAAATGTAGTTATGACAACTTGCTGAGGAAAAATAAGTACGAGACAATAAATGGACGGTTTTGATCTTCCACCTATGTATAAAAAAAACTCATTGCGGTCCAACAGTACACACAAATGTATGTGTATCACTTTCATTAAGCGTGCATACGTTTTTAACAAAAATCAATCGAGTAAAACTACGATACATTATCTAAAACTAGTACGAGCAACGTCGGAAACAATAAACCAAGATGCGATGAACGTACCACACTTTTTGTATTTTGTATGAAAAATACTCTGTAACGATCATCAAATCGGGAAAATGATAAATACCCCTATAAGTATTATTCATCATATAGAAATATCAAAGTATCTAGTGCACAAAGGATTTAAGTGCGTTTGTTTGAGGCATATAATTTAGTAATAACAAAAGAAAACGAATGTTCGGCTGTTACGCTTTAACGTTATTACAAATGTACAAACATATGTTATAATGTTGTTAACTCGGTATTGTTCAAAACAGTGATCAAACCATAAATATTATATGTTGCGATATTTTCGAACAATAAATTATTGATTTAGTTTTCTACAAAAATAATAAAATACTCTAACTTATCTCGATTAGATAAAATTCTTGAGATAAAAATAAATATTAGCTTCAATTTATCTAAAAAAGAAAATGATTCAGTTTAGGATAGTTAAAGTTGATGATGTTGATCAAGAACATGTGATTCATTAGACGTGTTCATACACAATTGTTATAACAACAATCGAATGATTTCTATCATTGTTAAATGACATCGCTACCAGGGATAGCAAATTTGGTGTTCAACTTTAGGAATAACTTTTGATATATTAAACATATTGAATCGGACAAAAATTTTACAAAATCTAAAGAATATGATGACGAATAATCCAAAGATTCATTTGAGAATAGTCATAAAAACCACTAATCAAAATTCTTACTCAAATGTAGGAAATAAATATATCTTCTATAGTCACTCAAAACGTGTTTTTTACAATAACATTTTAGCATGTATTTTATATAATGACAAGAATTTGGGAAATTCCATGATCGACCTGTTGACCGGAATGTCTTCTGTACTGATGATTAACGTTTATAGTAAGACAGTGAGAACATGGTATTTGTTTAAATACATTATTGTACATTCCCAGAATAGTATTCTTTGTAGAATCATGACAGTTCAAATTTGAGATAAGGTCAACTTTAAGTTCGAAGATTTGAAAGGTATGAAATAAAATATATTTTCATAAGATTTCATGGTTTGTTTATATGAAAATTTAATATCGGATAGCAATTTGCGAGATTTGACAGCCCTAATACATACTTATCTAAATATTTAGTAAGTTTACCAAATGCTACTGTGATTGCTCCACAAGTGAAGATATATCTTATAGCGCACACAAGATGTATATTCCGAGAATCAACTGATTATTAGTGAATAATTTCAGAGTTTCAAACAACCAATATATAAAGTAGGTATAAAAGGCTAGCAACACGATATATCAGATGCGTTTTAGATACGCATTCGAGCCAGGAACAGTAATTTCATAAATATACAAAACTCCAGGTTATTTCGTGAATATTCGAGTACACTAGGAATACAAATCTAATACGCCCCAGCACACGTGGGTAAAACGTTACTTTGTAGCTATTTTGATGTTCCAACATTTCCTGGTGGAGTCGATTATACCTTCAATGAAGAATGGCGCCGGTTCGGTGCTCGCAAGGCAAAACGTTGGTAATTTGCGCGTCCGGTGACATTAAAACGGCTATCAGAATAATATGGAAGCATCGCGACTGCGCCCACGCAGTACTTGGCACCAGGTGATATACATTCAGATGTTTTGCGGCGAAACATGTCGGCCATTATCGGGCTTAATTGATATTTCCTCGGCTGTGTAATTGCAACGCATCGCTACACTGTCGCAAGCCCCTCCTACTTATATCAACCGAACGATTTTTTTAAACTTGATTATAG
Organism: Himalopsyche japonica; assembly: GCA_028555115.1. Taxonomy (NCBI): domain Eukaryota; kingdom Metazoa; phylum Arthropoda; class Insecta; order Trichoptera; family Rhyacophilidae; genus Himalopsyche; species Himalopsyche japonica. Next base: position 529,854 of record JAHFWJ010000228.1, on the reverse strand, counting down.
TCAACTATAAGATATCAACTGGAGTTTCATTTATAGAATTTCCATTTCGAACAGTTTCATGTCAACTTGAGTTTTACATTTTAGCGTCTTCGGGAACTCTAGTCCATAGATACACTCGCCAGAGTGTAAAACAGATAATTTGCGAAAAATAACATAAGTAACACATTCTAATAGAACGTACAAGACAATTCGATCTGTTACATGTTTTCTATTAATTAATAATAAAAAAAACCTTAAATACTTAAATACCGTTTGTTTTCACAAAAAAAAAACTTATCTAACCAAAACGGAATGCATATTTTTATTTCAAAATCTCTTTCAAACTATAGACCTGTTTTCTATACAAAAATTTTAAAAATCAATGTCTCTTTCAAGTTTATTTACTTGTTCAGTGTTTTGTATGAGTTATGCTCCTGTGTTAATTGGAATACCAGTATTCATTTTATACTAATATTATCACAATACTAACGATGAGCAAAAAGCCGGCCCTGAACAACTTGTCAATACAAGTGGAATGCCTTCAAATAAATGTGTTTTATTTCTATAAAAAAACGCTTACTACAAGAAATGTCAACGCACGCCTTGGTAGAGTTTCGGAAAGGGAAATCAATATACCGAACAGTGTTCCGTATTTAAATATTGCCCGGTGTTAGAGTACAGTATTAGATACATACAAATTTTAAAATCTCAAGTGAAAATGACCATTCGAGTATTGGAGCCTCTGAAACGGGAAACCTAGTGAGATTGAAACCATATAACGTCACTGCCGCTTGACTGTAACACCCAGTAAGTAAAAATAATTTCTTTTAATACTGAAAGCCTGACACGACGGCAAGCCCGTCGTGGTAAATAAGAAAACCGATGGTGAATTTAATATGTTAGATGTCAAAAATACTGCATTCCAAGCCGCTTCGAGTCGAGGTGAGCTTCTGATATCATAATAATAAATAATACACACGTAGTACGAGCGGGGGGAGCGGGGGAGGGCGGAAAGAGTTACCGGAATGCAGCTTTTTGTACGCATGTACCTACATATTGGCGCAACCTTGCAAGGTCATTTATTACGCAAAATTGGTGAGCGGTGAAAAAATCTTAGCAGCCGCTCGTTTTTATGACTCACTGAAAATTATTCTTCATTGTATAATATAGTTTAGAAATCAGCCTGCAAACAAAATGAATTCATTATTATTAGATTCGTTACAGCATTACGGCGCTTTATTAAAAAAGCTATGTAATTTTGTAACATTTCTAGCACGAACTATCTATGTGGTACGCTTGGAAATACCGGTCTTAAAGATCGTAACTAAGTCGTTAACACACTCAACTATCACAATAAAAATGTGCACATTGATAAGTCATTAGAAGAAGACAATTTCGTATATTTTTTAGACAAATTGAGATTTTTTAATATATTTAAACATATTGACAAAAATATAGCAACATTGTGACTTGAGTATTATACAATTCTCTGCGAATAATAAAAAATATGGAATTAAAAAAAAACACTAAGAAAAGAAAAAGTACAAGTTTTTTTTTTACATAATACCGAAAGTGCTGAAAACTATTATTTTATCCTTTATTAAGAAAAATTGAAAATTAACATCATTTAGTACGATAGATATGTTACCTACGATTCTTTTTAATTTGTTGCGCTTAGCTGCCAATTAGCGTATGCTTCTAAAATGTACTAAATTACCACTGCATCGTTATAATAAAACTGTGTCTGTGTGCCGCAATGCAATCGAAAGCAAAAGGTTAAGTAAAATATCGTCAAACCGCGGCCCGCGTATGAAATTTGTGACTCGCAAAGAACGCAGTAAACTTATCAATAAAGTCGTGTTTGAAAATTACAATTGTATATTTGTTTCCCCATAAATATAACATCGTGAATTAGTAAAAAATACCATCACAATTCGAAATTCATTAAGTATGTCAAAAAACGCATTAAAATAAAAAAAATCACAAACAATAGTTTAAATTTTCAAAAATATACTTCTTTGCACACACACCTCGCTGTCATCCCTTATAATATTTGATGGGTCTATTAAAATTATTTATAGACTATGTAACGATTATTACAATCCAAATATCAGAATATAGCTGACAAAAAATACTATTTGAAATAATTTTCTGAAGATATAAAAATCATCATCAAAATAACGCATAAAAACAATAAAATTTTCTAATAAATTTAACTTTGTGTAGAGCACGGCAGGGAATTACTGTATTAATAAAAATAAACGAATTCCAGCCAAGGCATTTCTGAAATTATGGTACTATTCGATAAAAAGATCACTCATCGACTAAGATATGACGCTCTTGCTCGGACTGACGGCAAAGAATACCGGAATGGATAGACTGTCACTAGTTTCATATAGCGATTTCTATCAGAGTTACAACTGGAAACTGTCTTCTACATAAAGTTATCAATATTATACGATGGTACATATAATAATTTCAATATTTTTTTTTCTTTCAGTGGTCGATTTTTTCCTTAGCTATCGATATATTCACAATTCACATAGAGTATACTGAGAAGCCAAATATCTGGTGAAAAATTAAAGACATAGTAAGATCATTGTGGGCATTGAAGTTATTCCAAAATTATATACATGCCTATATTTGTATAAAATCCGCATTCGGTTAATAGCTTTTTATAATAACATTTACCATATTTTATATGGGAGAAATTCCTCTCATGACATATTATTAGCTAATTGACATCGAACGTCATTGTATTCTTGCAAATATATGAATCTACTATTCATAATTGGCAACTTCTGGGTTAAAACGTTATGAGTCACATCACGGATGGGAAATAAACAATCATTGCATTGTGTGTACCTTTCCGATTATTCTTTAAATCGACTGGTTGATCGATTTAAGTGCATACTTCATTGAGACCGCTCGATTAGCATCGCAATGCTGACAGCGACTCATAGATTTATTTATAACAACCAATTTTATTATGCATTATGTAACAGTTACACAATGCATAATTACAAAAACTTTATATTATTAATATGCATTATTGACTCCATATGAAGTAAAGCTTGCTGAAATATGTCCTGAATTGGAAAACGCTTCCAGTAAACACGCGTATTTTATTTTTACAGCATATAATTTGGGAAATGGTGAAAGAAAGATTGAACACCATTGTCCAGTATTCGATTTAAGACGGTTGGGGATGCTGATTACATGCATTCAAATTTCGACACATTAATATTGAATTGATAACTTCTCCGGTCTCATATGGAGAGCAAGTTAATATCTTACCACAAACGTTTTCCAGTTAAAAATGATAATTAATCAAAAAAAAAAAACGTTGAGCTGTTACTAAATTAAATCTTTAAGAACTCTAGGAAAATTGAGCTTATATAGAAATTAAATGTTTCAATATATTAATATAAATTTGGGTGAATATAAAAATTTGAAGCCCATATTCAAAAACATTCTTAAACCTGGAGTTTTTAGTTATATACAACCATACAATTAAATATACATTATGACCACTATGCTCCTTATCGAAATTACATACATCCCCGATTTTATGAAACCAAATCGGAGTCGGTGTCGAGAGGATAGGGTGGGGGGACCACATCGCACTGACCCGTCCTTGGCCGGTCACATAGGCCGAGAGTCGCGGGTTCGAAGCCGCGGCTCGCGATAACGAGTATCGAGTGCCGCTATTCCGCCGCATGCTATAGCAGAAGTCTGCCTGCTACGCCCAAAAAGACCGACTCAAACGACTTAGGAATTTCACACGTGCCGGTACGAATACATAGCGAAATGAAACTACAATCACAATATGTAGGCCGTTAGTAATAATAAACAACTAGATGTGTACGCCGTACACGCAAATTGACTAGGGATCGCACTACCGGTATTACCAAAACCGGGATTCTGATAATTCAGCTACTTTTTTTTCTGAAGCAGCTCTAATGGTATTTATATTACTATACTAATATTACTGAATGATAATATTTTGAATATGAAAATTTTCGACGACTCGTTGAAAAAAAGTTGAATGTAAAAAGGCTTGTTCTACGGTTAGACTTTATACTAAGTATGGATCAAGATCGACAAAAGCTAAAATAAATTAAATAGCCTCGATAAAATTTGCTATTAACCTGAGATCCGAAAGATGTTTATAACTCTTGTACGTATAATATTAAATTTTAAGTTGCCTTGTTTTAAATAAATTCAATACGACATATTTGAACGATTGCGTATAGTATTGCTATAAAATTTATGTGATGCTTGAAAACTCTTGGAATTTGCAATTATTTGATAAAAAAAAAAGTATTTGTCTAGGAGAAAAATCTGAACGCGTATTTTATAGAGTGCGAGAACATATTTTTCAGATACAAGGGGGGTGCCGACCACTTAAGAGATTAAGAAACACTTCTTTATAATGCCAAATTTTAATATATTTGTATATGTGTGTGTGTGTGGTATTAATGGCTATTATTTTTAGATTTTTTTAAATATCGGCATTCAATATTCTTAATTAGTATTTTTATTCGTCCAAGTTTGCAATTCCAATTGATTAAAAAAAATCATTAAATACCGACATGTATTTCTAAATACTGCGATATTAGATTAATTGTCCGGTATTACAATCCCTACTGATGACTTCAAACCAAACAACGAGGTGAGGCAACGGCGAGGCGGTTAAGAAGCGGGAGTCAAATTAATTTTTACGTTGACTTACACGAGCCGTGGACAAATGAGGTTTGGTGAGATCATAGAAAAATATTAATAATTATGCAATTTATTTAAGCTACTATCCGACACCGTACGTTTTCAAAATTTTAAATAAAAAAATATGAACATTCTGCAACTAGTCATCAGTGAAGGTCTTCCAGTGACAACATCTCTAAGATACTCTCATCGCGCACAATATAACCCAGTGTTAGACCACCTTAGGTTCACGGGGCTTACCGAGTACACTCAAAGCATGTCATGAAGCCAGCCGCTCACTCACTGATCACTCACGGCAGAGTATTGGCGTACTCCACGCCAAAGTGCAGCCCCTCGCGAAATAATCAGTGACCCGTTGTATGTTGTGATTGTTTCAGAAAAAAAAAATATGTGCTAGGGCGATAATCCCAACTCCCTAAATAAGCAAAAATAAACTTATAAAATCATAAGCAGTGCTCGTATGAGTAAAATAGGGCTTTTTTAACAAAAAGGTGCCTGAACTCACTCATGTCAAGCTTTTTACTAAAATTATCAACTCGCGAATCGTCTTTTGATCGTCCAGAGTGATTCGTTTGGAAAGATTTGTTCGATGTTGAAACATTCACATCTACTCGGTTTAGGTTGAAAATCCACCAGAAAGGCGTTTACGCGTAGGACGTTAAATGGAGCCTAGGTTAAATTGATAAGTCATACACACCTATTATTGCACTTCATTGACGCAATCATCGCACACAGCGTACGCATACAATAACAAATATTCAGATAAGCCACGACAAGTTTTATGTATGATGTGAAAACAGCAATTACATATGGAATACTCCCACGGACCATCAATGAAAACAATTCGTCATCAAACGTCTACCGAAGCCATTCTTAACCAGAGACCCGGCAAGCTTTTTATACACGGAAGTTAACGAACTTATCTGTCTAAAATGATTTAATAAAAAAATAAGGAAATTTATTTTTAACATAAAATTTAAATGGATAACTTTTTTTTATATCACTCGGAGTGTTACCAAATGTAAGACGGGTTTCTATTTAACTCAATTAATATAAATCAATATAATCCTTGCACGAATAAATTATAATATAGTCTAAATACGCGTAAAGTTTGTAAAACGTTTTCAGCACCGATTTAGATTGTCACGTATTCTCGTAGAAGCATACAAAATAAAGAAATTATAAACATCATTTACTCGAGCAGAAATCGAGGACAAACATAGGACAGTACTCATGACGAACATAAAATAATCTAATGTAGACAGACACACATCATTAGGAAGGTGAATTTCGCTGCCGGATAAATTAATTCTGGCGTTTTGTGTCGCTAATGATTTTAGTAAAATCTTATTGAATAATCAAACTTAGTAGAATTATTGTAGCAGTACATTGTATAGCGAATAACTTTCACGATGCCTATATAAAACAGAGAGATCAGGTGAACTTTAATAGATATTTTTGTTTAAATTACGCACCGACCTTTTGCATTATTATAATTACTATGAGTACGTTATATCATGTGGCGGTTCCCCCGGTGTGATATGTTATGAATATAGCATGTTAAAAAAAAGGTTTAATATGACTGCTCCAATGTGTATCCTTTACAGTGAGAGTGTATCCTTTTTGAGATTAGAAACACACTATTGAAAAATTAGTAAGCATATTTCAATTTGAGTGATAAAATGTATCCGCAGCGTTTATTAACCTTTTGCACTCGAGCACTTTTTCGTATGTACCTACCAGCAACTCGACGCGTTTTTTTTTTTGCGAAAATCGCATTCACTACATGAATCAAACTAATAAAAAAAATATGTATAAAATTAAAAAAAAACTGTAAAATAGATATATAATGAATATAATGTACATATTTTTATTTTATTTGTAATTCTTCATTTTATGGTATTTCACAAAGCAATCGCCAACATGTAAATCCTGGCTTATTTACGCAGGTCTCGCAAAACAGCCGTGTTTCCGATCTCCCGCCAGAAATTTTTCTATTTGAACATACTGCACAATCTTTCTTAGGCCCTGAACGTAATATATGTAATTTATCTGCAAGACGGTCTTCTGTAGGAACAGTTGAAGTACGCACTCGGAATCCACCATGCATTTCGATGACAACACTTATTGATATTACGAGAGCCGACTATCTTTGGCTATGATTTTTTATTAGAAAATAACTCCTCAATGATCTATTATTGTGATCTAGGTGAAATCGACCGATAAAAAATGTTAAAAGTATACAAAAAATGACTTTATAAACATGCCGCCACTGCGGCGGCATCCGAGTAATACGATAAACTTACAATACCGCCTCTATGGCGGTATTCGAGTGCAAAGGGTTAAATAAAAATTGTTGTCTGAGATTAAACATTTCTCATATAGCACTAAAATTAATAATATTGTATCAAAATTGCATTTTTTAGTATGAATTACCAATATAATGGCATTCAATTTTCCACGCGCTTACTGCGCGATTTCACATTCAATAAAATGGTTTTTAAATACAATTGGTATTAAAAAAACAAACAAGTGTAATATTGTTTGCTTTATATATTTTTCAATAGTTTTAATCCGTAAATGATTGATGGCAAAGCGCAAAAAATATTTTTAAAAAATATACTTTCTTCTTGAGATAGACGCGGTTCGAAGGTTCGCTATCACCGCCCAAAATATTTATACCGACGATCGAACAGCAATATGCAAAACGTAATTCCGAGAATATTTTACGGAGAACAATGAATTAGCGTTTTACGCTATGCGGCAAAAATGCCAAAGATGCCGTTTGATAGCATATTTCGACTAGGCCACAGGTGTTCTAACATTCTTAAAATATTCTTTTCGCATAATCGCTGTGCAAAACCTACATAATCGTTATATGTGTATTCAGTATGAACATAATCGCGGCGTTCAACCTATCGCAATTCGTCGCAATACATTCTTGCGCATAGCACACTATAATACTTCCGCAATTCATTTCATTAAAACTATGAAGACCGGTTTCAATAATAAAATACATTTTCGTCGTTTAGTGTCAATGAAATTCATGCTTCCTCAATGCGCTACATTTTTTGCACACTACATTTAAGCAGTTAATTGTCTTGTACACTTTAATTACCAATCAATATGTTTATTTTTAATCAACATGAGTTTCACTTAAAAAACAACGTACGTTTTGAATTAGACAAGGTTTACTGCATGCAATGAAAGTCGATGAAAGAATCATTTTATTTAATGCAGTTTAATGAATTTTAAGCGGTAAAAGAAATCAATCAATACGAAGTCATGATGAAATATTTCGTTGGCTACGTTTCTCTCATAATTATTTCCCAAACGACGATATGAGAAGAGCTGAAAATAAAGCATTCCATCTAGTGAGAGTAAGATGTATTTATAATAGTCAGTTATCTTAAAACGCATGTCAAATATCTAATAACAATACAACATAGATACGAAATGTGATTTCTAGTTAACGTGTGAAATTTACAATAATAAATAATTGATCACCACGATGAAAGTCGCAAACCACCTTTGTACGTGCAACGGTAAACCAAAATTATGATTATGATTACAGAGTAAGCGAGCGTACCACGGACTAGAGTCGAGAGAGAATAGTGATAAAAGAAACTATCGATCACGTGGAATTTTTATTATAAAAAATACAAACCACAATTTATGTCAAAACTAAAATATTACAATATTGTATAGCCGGGCTCTAGATGAAAAAAATGTGAAAATAGTACTATGTTTTACGGTGCTATGTATATTGTAAATATATAATTATTTTTTCGGACTATACATTATATGATTGACCAATGAGTATATGTACCCAAAGGCTGCCAGTATCACAAAGAAATGTGTAGTAATATTCCTAACCTCACAGTTCTGATGAGGACGTAAGCCGAAATAGCTATCAACTATATACCTTACAAATGTTGAAGAACTAAAATACATTCCAATTTTTTAACCGTGTTACTAAAAGCATTTCTTATAAATGAAAATATGTCAATATAAAAATGAATGAATGAATGAAGAAGCAAAGTGTTAATAAGTAACTATTTTAGATACTGCAATATGTGTTAATTGCTAATAACCAAAAAACGAATACTAGCAAACGCTCATCGCGAGCATTATCAACTGATCAGTTGATAATGCTCGCGACGAGTGAAATCGGTCCTGATCGAAAAATATATTGTGGAAATAGGTACTAAAAATAATGTGTTTTTATTATTTAAAATATCATGCCTTTCCATCAAGAAGTGACAGTTAGCACCTTAAAAGTGACTATAATACGTATTCAAACATCAATAACAAATACATTTAAAACGAAAAATCGTGCAAGAATATTATTTCTTTGTCTAATAAATTGTACGTAATATATTCTAGTAATCTTGCTATATAAATAATGAATCAAGACTTATAATTACATTCTTTATTGGTAGACTTGACAACAATCTTCAATCAAGGAAAGTAAATAAGTTAACTACGGTTCCGCGTTTCTTTAGAAATGTCAGTTGATATAACAAAAGTTATCAGTTTAGATAAAAATTTGGAATAATATATTTCATATTAATTGGCACATAGGTGGAGTAGTAGTGTATATGGTGAACCTTTAAAAAACATTTAACTTTCATGTCGCAATGATACTGTGAAATGTTTTTACGGTAATGCCATTAAATGTCATTGAACTTTTATTCGAGATAACCTCACATACGAGGCAGTTTAATTTACATATTCGATGCATTTGTCAATCGGGTGATGGCGCATAAAAGGCGTGTGACTTTTTGTTAAAGAATTGCCTATTACAACAACAAAAGCTAATATTTTATGATCATAATAACCGCTGTAATCATCACATGTCTATGTTAATACTTCAGTGCGATAGTTCACGTTGAGACAATGTTTGCATTCATTCGATGCAATTGAGTTCTTGATACGCGTTTGTACAGTTAGCAAAAAAAGCGTGCGCGTTTCCAGAATACAATGCGACGACCGTTATCAAGTTGATATTGTACCCGGCGATGGTTAAAGTCAGGTTAGGCGAAGTCAGTGGCTACCGGCTGAAGAATTGCGACGGGAGAAAGTTAATAAGGTAAGCCGTGCGTGCCACACTCCATATTATTTCCACTCGAGTAACCGGCACTCAAAATTAACTTTCCAAACAGTTACAATCGACTGGCATTAGGCGTATTGTTAGGATTCCGCTGCATCACAATGGAGGTGTACGTTCAGCGAACGGTTATCAAAGTCCGAAAGTTGAATACGCTTATGTTATATTCATGACAGTTGTCCAATATAAATAAAAAGCCAAATCACTTTTTGGAGAAAATGGAAAAAAACTTCGTAAAGAAATCGGTAGATTTGACTAGAAAACGACGATATTGACGATAGGAACAGTAACTCGTAAACTCATTGCATGATTTGACATTTCATGTCTCTCTTCATAAAATTCAGCATTTCATTTTCTATCTAATAATAAGAGCAGATGCATAAAGTCCGTTAAATAATTAACTTATGTAGACTAAAATTTTAAAATCAGTGAAAACTAAAATCAGGGTATCTATTGTTAGTACTATAATTTAATTAATACATAAAACGTATAAGCAGAATTAAATAATTATTACTAGTGGAAATCATGTTGATTTTCGGGCTATCGAATGCCGTTGTTATTTTCAATTCGTAGTATGTAACACACGTGTTATATTTGTCCAAATTGGCAAGATTTTCAAAAAGGTCAGCGAAAATTATTTAGCTGAATGTAAAATAACGTCTCGTGAAGAAATAAAGCTCAAAAACAATTTCCGCATGCCATGTGAGAAATACAAAAGTAAGTTTTTAGAATTGTACAAGTTTGCGCACACATAGCCGATGTCGTTACCAGTGTGCAATGAACATAGATATTTTTCAACCTCAAAAACGTATTTCGTAAAACTTTTTAATTAATGCACATATTTTTTCAAGGAGCAACATTTAAGATAACGATGCAATAAATACTTTGTGCAAATAATATGAAGAGAATATGTCATAGGTTTACAATTAACATAAGATGATTTCTTTTGTATCATCAAACAATAGTCAAACTGTAGCTAAGGCCGTTTTGAAGTATATGATATTTATTTAATGTTCAACTAGTAATAGCTGCTAATATGTGTTGTGTTGCTGATACAATCAAAATTATCTGGAAAAGTATGTATGACCAGTTGTACTATTTGTTCCAATTATTACACTAACCACTCATCCGAAACAAAAAGGGACATTCATAGCATGACAGATATTTCCAGTTATGCGGATACACGAACAGACAAATGCAATACATAATTATTACAGAACGCGTGACGATGCACCCATAATAATTTATTGCTTTTGTTTAGCTTCCATACAAATTTAACGACGCTGACAATTTACTGACGAGGAAAAACTGAATGCATTTTCAACGGCCAAGCATACACCCAACCCACACATATGCATAAAAACAGACGCAGCGGGATATTCACACACGTGCATATCGGGACGCGGACGCCCCAAAACTCTGGCCTGCATTTAATATTTTTTTTTTTGAATATTTAGTTCTACTCCAAATATTTCTTTAAAAAAGCAATATGATGCTTAATACAACATATCCCTGATGTAATTTATGATATCGTCTGAAGGTGCTTGATGAAATTTCAGTATCAAATTTGAAGTGTTACAATTTTGTACGATTCCACATCGTAAGTTCTGTTGCATCCGTGTGATAGAATGCCTGAAGATACCGAAAGGCGAAACCCGGGTCGTTAGTGACAAAACATGTATAATCGTACAAATTTGATGATTTAGGATGCCAAACTGACTAATGAATATTATTGCATTAAAAAAATCTTTCTTTCAAATCTTTATTAAATCACTTGTATCTTTGTCAATTATCGTAGAGATTAAATTTCAAAAAGAAATTTAGGGATTTCCATTTGCCATGACTAAAATCTAAGTCATTGATATTGTCGTAGATTATCATATCACATAACGTAGACGATCGTTTGAAAATGAAAAACCAAAAAACATTGATAAAACATAATTTTATCAATAATTATTACTTTTATGCATGAAGTTTTTTTTTGTAAAAACAGACATGATATCGTATGCCTCCGGGTATAGATTATATCATCGAGGAATATGCCTCCTGATAAAATTACTTTCCACTAATTAAATTACTGATATTTTCCTTATTTGCTAAGACCACCTACACAGTAGTTCGTCAATGCTTTAGTTTGAGAAGCGTTAGTTTATCCGACGTTTTCGGCGTTACCCGGATAATAGCGCGAATAAGATTCGTGATTGTCGGCCAAGTTAGTAAGTTAATGGTTAAGTTGTGCGTGAATAAATTTTAAAGCAAACAAATAGACAGGCGTGATTTCTAAAAACGAGTTGACCCGATCAAAACCAACTAATGACACGATACGATGTTGTGTTGGAATTTTCCCCCGCGGGTGGAGCTCGCGAAGGAAAAATTTAGCGAGCACGATAACTGTTCAAGGCATCATTGCTCCAAGCCACACGCCACATCAATCAGGCGAAATGACATTTTCTTTTCATAGGAGTTAACACTAGACGTAAGATAGCCCAGCATAATTTACTGATTTATTTAGTTCCGGAAGAAGTCGAATCAATTTTAAAACGCTACTAATATTAAGGCTATCAAACATTCCAAATAAGCTTCATAATATCTTAAAAGTTTTTACAAACAAATGATGCTTTTTAGGCATTTAATAGCTTACATTGTTTTATATGATGACCCAGTGTGTGCTATTTATCTGTAAAGTAAGAATTCAAACTGTTAGACGACAGTTGTGCGGATGCTTGATAAATTATATTTTTAATATTAATTGAACCCTTGAAAACATCTGTCAATATAAAAGATAACTCCGCCCGATTTTTATAGGATTTATCAGAATTACTTTTGATAAATCCATTCCATTTTCTTTAAAAACTTAGAAAGTAAAAACATTTAAAATGCAGTTTGATATGGAAACTGATTTTAAGGTTTGGAACGCTATTCAATGGAATTTACACAAAATGATTTGTATTTTTTAATATAAACTACGACTAGAAGTTGTTGAAATGAAAGAAACAATTAATTCAATTCGCTAGTCAAATTGTGGGCACAAATTATTCAATTCCACCAAAAAACTTATTTTCAGAAAATCTTCCGCAAAGATTCCAAAACGCTGAACAAATTTTCAGTTAATTGCGAATATGCTAGTAACCAAGACAATAAATAAAGTCGTTAAAACGTAACTACTCATATACTCTCACTCACTCTATACATATATACATACGACAGTTCCGATTATTGAATGTAGATATTTTACTGTTATTGGAAAAATTAGATAAATTACGCTATAGCTATGGGAAATCACACTTCAAGGGGAATGTACTGCCATACGTTCGCAGATGAGTATCCGACACGCATTTAATTATATAGTTTTTTTTTTTTTACAAAAAAATGTCATTCGATAGACGAATCTAAAACAAATCAGTGACAACGATGATTTAATATTGATCTCCACAGCAATAAACATAATTCGTTGTGAGAGAAAACAATCTCACATAATTAATATACAAGAGCTGAATCATTTAAATTCAGAATATCAAATTAAAGTTACGTCAAACATCTTAGGGTGATCTCAAATAAATCGTTTTAAAATATACTGGCATGAAACCGATTAGACACGGAATCGCTGTTGATAGGAAATAATAATATGTCAACAATCACCGCCCGAAAACATGAGCAGGATATTATAGGAGGCACAAGGCTGAGGTAAATCGCGTCACGGTACAGTCATGCCACATAGACCACGTTCAGTCAATAATCAAGCTGCATTCTCAATAAAGTGGCCCCTCTCCAATACCCCAGTGTGAGAAACAATCAAAGCGTAAAACGTCAAACGCTTTAATCGCTGCCAATTAGTTCTCGCCTCACTATCACAGCATTTGCAGCAAGTTCATGACTGAATTTAGCAGCGAGATAATATCCGTGAGTCACTTCAAAAACTCTCTGTCGAAGGTTGTGTGCATGTATTAATTTTGCATTCGGAGGTATCGTTTCGCTGCTGAGCGTGGTAGGAGTGACGAATAAATCTAATAAACATATCGGAGCACGATTTAGCCGCTTCACGGTCTAGCCCGCTGACATTTTGATTGAATTTGCTGGTTCATTTATCAGCGATATTATTTGCATTTTTAGGTTTTGCACGGTAAAAAATATTGTAATGAATCTTTGAAAATATGATTCATGATTAAGCAATTTTAGAAATTCAAATATATTATACACTTTGGATGAAGGCAATAGTTTATATAAAGCATAAAAGACTCCTCGACAAAACAAAAAAGTCCAAAGATAACATCTTTCCATAACAGGAACCTTTTCCAGAGATAATGAAATAGAATTCTTAAAATCTCTACATATGCAAATGCATTCAATAAAACAATATACCGATATGGCTTACTATATTTGATTTTTCCAGTCGATATGGCTACTAACTATCGTGGGAAAATATTTCGTGTATGGACCGCGTATACCATGGACTCCATATGCGTTCCAATCCCATATTCTATTAAACCAGTCCTGCACCATAACATTTCACGCATGATATTTATTTCAATTATATAATTACCTGAATATAATACATGTAAACCTATAATTGAATAAAAAAAATCATGTTTAACAAAAAAAAAAACATCACTTACATCGCCTAACTGGTGACTTCTTAAAGTCAACGCATTGTTTTTTCGTGTCAATATATTCATTACTTGGGTATAAAATTAGCTTAATACAAAACTATTATTGATACGATAAATTGTGCCACTAACAGCGATATAAACTGGAGATGCTTTTCAAAGAGATTTCAACTGAAATTTTCACTTTCAGTTGTACAGCCAGTAGAAGCCAAGTAGTAATTTTAAGTATTCAAAATTAATTTCTATAAAGCTATCGCCGAGAAGACAGAGAATTGTACTCATTTTATTAAATGTCCTAGCTACTCAACACGAAGTGTGTTTAAATAACACATCAAATCTACATTTGTAGAAAAGCATAAGCAATCAGTAAAAACATTATTGGCTACTAGACATAATCCCTACTATGTTATTAGAAATGTAGATAATAATTGATACAATTATCAAAAGACTCGGACCCCAACTCATATTTCGAACGTTTACTGATGAGATTTTTAAAAAATCTAGTTTGAACATTCATAAATACAGAACAGTCCATAAAATAGCTGTATAGTGGTGCTGTATACAGTGAAATCAGAGAACTTTACTAGAAAAGAAACAAGTTCCTTTCTCAATACCTTGGCAATAAATAACTCACCGTCGCGTGAATATAAACCCTATGAATTTGAAGGTATGCATGCACACGAAACCATCACGAGTACAATATGTATAATAATACGCTTCCAACTTCCAAGGATAACACACACATTTCCATAGTCACAAACGAGGCACGAATGGCATAGGTCATGGCCTAGATTTGACTCAGGAGGAATATTTTCACATCGTAGACACAAACAAATAAAATATTCCGAGTGATTTATTGACAACTTAGACTAACTTTTATAACACTTTTCGGAAACTAAGCGAAATTGAAGAGCATAAAATTTCTAGCGAAAAGTAAGTAACTATAAGGGGATACGCAAAATTATCTCTCAATGCTATTCCAGGAGGATAACGGATATCTCTATTGACAAAATCGAGGGGATTAGTGGCATGTGGCAGTTTTAACGAATCTTTTTATATCATCATCATCAGCCGGGGTCGATCCACTCTGGATGAAGGCCTCCCCCTGCTTTTTTTTCAGGGGAGTTATTTGGACATAGCAACACCACGCTGCCCAGGCGGGTTGGTGTTCGGTTTTCTGTCTGGTTTTTCCTTCCCATAGCCAAGAGAACACGGCACGCGGTGTTCCCGAGCGGTCACCCATCCAAGCACTATCCGCGTCCAATGCGTCTTAACTTCGGTGATCGCACGAGAGCCGGTGCTTTCAACGTGGTATGGTCTTGATTTTTTTTATATATTAAGCATTTATAAAACTATAATATATATAGAGCTAATACCGTGGGTTGTTTATAAAATTGAAAATGTTTACATACATGATTACAATAAAAAATAATTCATTAACAAATGCTATACACAATATTTGTTGTCATGCATTACTATGTCAAATAAATCCGATTCCCAATTAATACTGAATTTGGTTGGTAGTTGGTTCAAACATTTAAAAACCTTTTTTCTAATAAGCGAAAATGATATCCCTAAATCAACCAGGTGGCAGTGCCATTTTCGTTCTGGCATAGGTCACGGCCTAGTTATGGCACAAGAGGAATATTAAATAAAATACACAAATCAACAAAATATCCCGTAATGACTTGACTAATTCATCGCTGTCTTCGGTTAACTTCCGTAATATCCCCACGCGAAGGCATCCAGCTAAACATCCATAAAAAATGGAAAACGGAAGTACGAGGAAATAGGCAACCTTATACATATAACCAAATTATTTCGATGCAGTATGTAGCGGCTTGAAATAAATGAACGTAAAATAATAATTAGTCTGCTTAATTACAGCACCTGGTCCAGATGGCATTGAATGTGAATAAACAGAAAATGTGTAATTAAACAAATCTCGGTTAATTAATATGACAAGCATGGGAACACGAAAATATGTGTATCCGAGCGGAAAACATTAATAACGTTACCATTATCTATTAGCTTCAATTAATATAGATGGGAGTATAATATCACAACACAGGTTGGGTAAAATAATAAATCAACATGGCGATTGATCGGAGAATAGCATCGGAGAACATGTTTCGAGTGGCATACAATTTAATACGTTGACATTTTTTGATTTGTTAATATTCTATTATCACATAGCGGTTATGCTATATCGATATCTGTATAATAGAGAAACTTTAATTATAATTGCATACATGATATGAAACAAATTGAATCACACAAAAAATGAGTGACGTGATTTTGGTGTCATAATATTCGTACGCTGCCCCTAAGGCAATTCACGGTATCTCGCCAACAACACCTATTATATCCAAATAGGTTAAAAGGCAAAGAATTTCAGTCTATTACTTTTTAAGCTAAATATCTACAAACATTGCACAGAAAAAGATGCAGAAAGGATGTAAAGAATATAGATAGATTCTCCGTAATGTTCAACGGTGTATGACAAGAAGTGACTATTTGCAGATCATCATTAAAATAATAGTGAATTACGATTTACTACCCCCTAACATAATTTATCAGCATTAGTCCTCTACAAGACGAACAATTAAAGATGATTCCTTAAAAATTAAGACCAAAGATATTTCGAGCAATATTGTAGTCATATTACTATCATTGAAACACTGCAATAGCTGCTGAGATACAATTACGACAAACATTTTAAGGTATAATTTATGTTGACGTAGATCTTTGGGCAGTGTATTTTTTTATAACTAAGCGAATGTTAAATTTCTAATGGTATATATTTAAATTTCACTTTGTATCGCATTACCAATTAATCCCTGAAGAAAATGACCAACTCTATTGTACGCTCTAATTATCAATGTCTTTTATTTTCGTGATGGGACTCTTCGATCATAATGAATGCCGGTGAATGCAGGCCGCGTCTCGGACGCCAGAGACCCTTATCGGGGTGGCGATAGCAAACGGAATAATTATGACATCATCGAAACAAACAGTTAAAACGAACGTTGGCAATCGACCACTGCGGAGGCAGAGCAGAGCCACTGAGCGGCGAATCAGGGGAATGGTTGGAATTCAGGCAACTGGCGACGAGTTCAGGTTTGCGGGCGTGATTTGCATACAAAAACAAACTTAGCGCTGTAACCCTTCTAACGACCGGAGCGGCTACCATGCTACTTATCCACGGGTCGCAGAATTCAATGTTTACACAAGAGCGAAAATTACATATCTCAGTGTTTTCTTCTTCTCAGTTTAGTTCTTTCTGTAATCTTTCCTTGAGCAAATCACACCACCATTACGCAATAAAAAACAAATAATTATTTGCTTAGTTGCACAATTAAAATACTAATACTATGGAATATTCTTTAACATTACATGATATGTAAAATATTGATAAATGAGGTTGATCAAAATACGTTAATTTTGAATGAAAAGAAATTTCATTTATAAAAATAAAACGCAATTTATATCACTTTTCTCACCGTTCTACAAAATTACCAAGACTGGTTCAAACGATTTTACTCAGTTCAGTTTCAATTTTCATTTATAAGTATGTAACTTGGTAATTCCACGATATGTAAAATTGATAAAAGCCTAATTTTGTCATATTCTGGAAAACGAAAAATTAAAAGCGAGATATTTCAAAATGGTCGAAAGAAACACCATGGGTATAAAAAAAACTGAAAACATTCTTTCCGTGCAACATTTTAAACACATTTTCATTGTGAACTCAAGTAATTTAGATAAAATACAGGATACAAAAAAACAGTTGAGAGATTTTTGGACGCGGTTTGGTGAATAAATAAATGACATTTATGATTTATGAAGAACCACATAATGTTTATAAAGTATTTTGTACTTTATCAACCGCACTAGAATATGTTTTTTTTAAATATGTGAACAAAATGACATTGTTTGATATCAATAAAGAAAAATATTTCCTAGCTGCGCGACACCTGATGTGATTATAGTATAAGCATGGTTGAATAAAAACGACTTTTTTTTTTTACAAATTTGTGTCACATATTTCCGAAATTTTTCCTCAGGAGATTTCACGAGCGACAACAAATAAGCAAAAATATTACAATGTTAAATAATTTAGGTATACATTTATTGTATAATATGTGAAAAAATGAGCACGACTCAAAAGTAATTAACAATAGAAATCAGTGAAAGGACATTAAAACCAAGTGATTTTTATGAATGCTAAGAATTCTCATTGTTTTGAATAATTTGCTTAAGTGGTAAGCATTTTTCTGAGAAAATATAACGAAATCAAATAGAAAATTACGATTATTATCACGTTATGTTTAAATTTCACCGCAATTGAGGCCGTTAATGCAACGGATAGGAAGATAAAGATATGACAAAAATTATAAGTAACATAACTGTGATAATGTATATATATTATATATATATTGAATGCAAGGAATGAATTCTCCACCAACCGAATTTATTTTTTTATTTGTCTCTCTAAAGATAGCATTGACTGGCTGATAGTTCAATGCTATATAAGTACTGAAAAAATAAATGAATGTAGTTTCGAATCTAAATGCTTACTTCATTTTGAACATTATTGTTTTGAAAGTTCAACGTGTCTGAAAAAATGTCCGAAGAAAATCACAAGGATATTCGAAGTCGAGACGCAAACAACAATTAACTTGTTTAACCGCTTGGGTACAAATCTTACCCGTTCTTGTTGATGACAAATAATAAAATATAATAAGTAATGGTTTGATTAGGGAATAAGCGAAGATAAAGAATATAATTGTATTCTGCAAAAATATTTTAAACACTTCCTAAAGTGGGGCAACCATTACATAAGTTGAAAACTAGATCTCTCAGGAAAAACTGATTTGAAGAAAATATTTTTCTAATTCCACGAATGATAGTTTTAAATAAGTCCAGTCACAATTCAAAAATGTCACACTGGAGAGTGGAAATTATCGTGCATACGTATTTTATTATATACAATTTAAATTCTATAGATAAAATTACTCTAAAAATAATAATTAATCAAATATAATATATATTCTTATACAAATAATTCCAAAGACAAAAAATTGTGTAACAAAATAATTTAGATTTAACAAGATAAAATGACATCCTTAATTGACTTTAGATAAATTATTAATGACTAAGATATTATAACGACGAATACGAATAAAAAATAGTTTATTAATAAAATAACGGTACTATTTTTAACCTTTATACCGGCATGAAAAGTCGTGGCTTAACGCTACAGTTTTCCTACATTTTGCTGTATTTTCAAATCACACAATAAATGCAAATATTTAAACTATTGTTGAGTACATGTACTATTCTATAATAAAATATATACTCGAAATTGATAACATAACAATAGTGTGTGATATCGTATTATCAATCATTATCTTTAACAGCTTAAACATAAGTTTTAAATTCCTCCTGTAAGCGGTAAGTACAATATATTTATCCGAATAATATAGAAATACCGATACGAATAATTAGATAGAGAAACAAACAGGAAAAATATTACGATGGATTCTATATGTGCCTCAAGTATGAGAATCTATATTTGGCGGTACAGATGCCGACAGTTTCAAAAAGCTGGCAATCTATTTCGTCGTTTAGCCAAGCAAGACGGTGGAAAATGTTACAATATACAGAGCAAAAAAATACCTTACAATTTTGAAATGCACTAATGACGTAGTGGCATGGTGAAAATTATTCAAGGGGAAAGGGAAATATCGGTAACTTGTACACATAGTAGGCGAATGAGGAAGTAACGTAGGACCTAAACAACTTTTTGAATGTGATTTTACTTTTCAAATCTCAATGTAAAACCATACAAAATTACGATATCTTCAATTCAATCGATTGAAAAAATTATATTATGCGTATTTGTGTTTCGTGACGGTTTTTTATTCAGACAAAATGTTTATTTCAAACTCTTTTTTAATGAATACTATCAAATCCGACCAATGATTCAAGCGTTAGGACAAATCAGAAGGCATACGAAATCAACAATAAAAAGGTGACGATGGACCTGTCTTGGACTTGTGTTGCGGATGTCACGAAAAAACATAAACCTTGCCTGTCTCGTCTACCAGCCGAATGGGTTCTGTCGCCCTGAAAGACCACTGTTGACCATCTATATGATGTGCCTGGCGGAAATACAGCACGCCGGGGTGACCAGGACGGATGCAACAAGGCTGTCAATGGACAAAGAATTTTAAAGGCAACGTGCGGTAGCCATATGCTCCAAACAAGGAGCGGATATGAAATAAAATAAAATCTAATCGATGAATCGATTTTATGTAGGATAAATAATGAAATTTCAGTATTTTTTACGTAGCAGAAAATTTCAAGTAATGATTATACTTTAAGGTATTCTCACCGAATATCTATTTAAAATTTTAAATAAGCAGGCATGTATCAAACCATGTAACCCAACATAAATTGTGTAAGTGAATGCTGTATAAATTAGTGTTGTTGAGATCATTAAGAATTTTGTCAAAACTCCAAACCAGCTATAAAACACAAATATTTGAACTAATCTTTTTTTGTGAACTAATTTCTTCAATCGTGTAAGAGAGCATGCTAGTGATAGAAATATGTTTTGTGAACACGCGATTTTCGTTTATATTTCAATCATATAAAGCACCCTTGACGAACATTTAAGACTATTATATGTATTTATAACAATAATTAGATTAACCACTAGAGGCTTTCGATTTAAGTCGTGACAATCAGTGCCTGGCGCGCCCTCATAACCGAATTCCATCCTTTCGTCCTCCATCCCCTCGCGAAAAGTCCAATACACAACTGTGCAAGTTGCAAACAAAACGATTCCCTAAAACGAAATCAAAGCCTCGAAAGAAAACTTTTTAAGCGATGGTCGACCTTTCGGGAGGGGGCGGGAGCGTGTCGCCAGCGCGCTACGGCGGGGAAACTATTCATTAAAGTTGTTCTATTTCAATTTACAACCCTTTGACTCGGCGAAAATAGACAAACGCGACTTACACAACGCTGAATCCGTTGTGTTTGCGTGTCGACATAGAGCGTACATTAAAATTAAAATTGCGGTTAACAACCCCACTCCGACGAAGCGAAGCCTTTTGAGTCAGTTGAGAAAATAATGCTCAACAACCCCTAATTAATATTACGCGCCCAATGAAGCTGTGTGGCTAAATAAAGAATTACATTTCTTTTATCATGATTTGATATTTTTTTATTTACTTATTTTCGATACGTTCACTTTCCCTGTAACATGTTAAGCAACGGAGAAAGATCCATAACATCAGAGATAGGCCGTCCTGAATATAAATAAACACAGTAAGAGTGTTGAACTCGAGCGAGATGCCGAGCTTTTATCCGATGTAAGTATACTGTTTACACACACGGTGAAAAATTAGCAATGTATTTTAGTTCTACAAAATTATTTTTAACAAATATAGTTGATAGCTATTTCGGCTCACGCCATCGTCAGAACTATACAGATGGCGTGAGCCGAAATAGCTATCAACTATATTTGTTAAAAATAATTTTTTAGAACTAAAATACATTGCTATTTTTTCACCGTGTTATAATGGAGTTCTACCAAGTGAATGCCAATTCAATCAAACAATATATTGTTTACGTTTAACCATTAATAAGCGAATACCGTTCAGTCGTTTTAAAAACGCGGCCCACTGGGACAAAGCCTGCTGCCCGCGAAATCCTCTAAAAATATTTTATTATAAATATATAACTTGAAATGGAAGATTTTAATTAATTATTTTGTAGTAATTTTCAATTTAACCAAAGTACTATTGGTGAAGATAGTTTGATCAGAGCACTTACACTGAGATGTGCCGAACGAGATGCTCGAGAATTTATTCTGTGCGGAATGGGCGCCGGTCTTTCGGGCTGGGGTGGAAGGTGAGAGTTCCGCCGGTCGACAGAAGCCGGCCCCGAGTTGGACCAGCGGGACGCTGGACCTCCGGGCGGAGTGGCCCTCGGGAGAGACATTGCACCGCCGCCCCGCCAGCCGCCGCCGCCATTCCCGCCCTGATAGTTTACAGGGGCTGGCATCGTCGCAGTCCCGGATCCCCACATTGTGACTTCTAAATTTGCAGTGCAACCTTCCGACTGTTTCCAGAAATCGCTTTACAAATCGCTAGTCAAAAAATATTCTACATAGATTACACTGTCATTCTCCATTCAGCAAGTTGACTTCGTATGTTTATCACTTTTATAGAAAATGTTTCGTTGCCAATCAAAGTTAAAGAGTTATTAACGTTGACGGAAGTTGATTTCTGCATAGATTCATCGATCAACGAAAAGAATTTGTCACCATTATCTTGAAACGAATCAAAAGTTCCATAGTCACAATCTTTTAACGGTCGCAATCATCGGTCCGATCGCTCACACACACACATTATTCGATATCTTATCATATAAAATATACCTGATACCTGTGCAGAAGAGATTCGATCTCTCGGGATTTTAATAGGAATATATTAATAAAAACTGCAAATAATACAATAGAAAGTCTGCATCAGGCGTCAAACGAACACGTTCACTTTTACAATCAGAGCGTATCACTACTGCGGAGCTAAATAGTCCTAAACGGTCGATAATAATTTACTTCAGTATTCTCCTTATCAGATATCAAACGATGGAATGTCATTGTATCCATATAGATTAGATGTGACCGACGAATTACCTGGAAAATCGAATGAAAAATATTTAGTTGATGAGTAAGCACGCAGTGACGGTGGCAAGTAGATATCGCGAAATAATAAATTCCATCAGAGGTATCGGTCGAAGACAACTAACGGCGGGCGGGGTGTCGACTCGAATTATGATGAACGAGTGTATGCGACAATGGCCAGTGACAGGTGACAGGTTCGCGGCGATTTTCCAAGCGACGCACGTGCGAAGGGGGGAGGGAGGTTTTCACGTAGCGCTACGAGTCAAAAGGCGTCGACCTCATTCAGACGTCCAGATAGGATCGACGATACCGCGCATAAAAATCTATCACTATCCGTATCTTTCCACAAACAATGCAATACTTTTTACGTGGAAAGCTTGTTCTAAATTTGTATATAATAACCACACATAGATAGCACCGCGATATCTTCAGCGACGACTATTCATAAACCACAGCTGACACTTCACAAAAACATTGCATTGGGAAACCGCAATAGGATAACTGAATGCACAAATTCTCAGTTTATTCATACAAGACATACGATTACCAACAAAGGTAATGTAATATTTTCACATATGTTAGCGCACGCACTAATCGCCGAAATGTTTCGTTTTAGCGAAGAGAAAAATAAAGATTACTTCACTGACCAACCGTGGGTAAGTACAGGTAAGTCAATAAAACTATTCGACAAGTGTTTTCAGAGACTGTTGATTACACTGGATGTAATTTATTGACTAGCACCGCACTTTGGTACACGGAAACCCACACGTCGCAGGAGTAGGTGGTTATGCAAATGGGCTTTTAAGTATTTACATTGCGAGAGGATGTGTGCTCGCATCGTACCCGGGAGACGAGTGGCCAATACCGCGATTGCTGACAGCACTGACTGCTGACCGGCAACTCTGCAGCGAGTTGGTACGTTGGAGCGCCTCACTCTTGCGGCTCGGCGTTTCTTTTTTCCAGTCGAGCGGACGCGACCAGCGAGCAGGAGTGTGCAGAAGATTGATGAGTGATGAGCGCCAAAAAGCGTCAACGGCAAGTGGAAAGTGACCAATGACTCCTGATTAATCTTTCGCCAGTATCGCGGACACACAATAACCAGCTCCGAGTGGTCGATTTCAAAAATTTATCCGATGTTTAAATTTTCCATAATACACCATTGAAATTCTCGTCTGCATTATCGAAATAATTCGATTAGAAATATTCAACGCATATGTAATTAAAATAGTAATGCGATTTATTCTACAAATATTGTTTAGTACCAATTCCGCAAATTTTTATTTTGAAAACAACACTAAAAATGGTGTTTTAATTTTTAAAATATAATGCCACCGAGAAATGACAGTTAACATCTTCAAAGTGGAAAACGATACATATTTTCTTAAGATATAATTTCTATGTTTTTTATTGCGCCGTTAGTATAACCAAATATTTATAAGTGTAATTTAGTCAGCCGATTAATATTTGGAAAAAATGTAAATAAATCATCAATATGAAATCCAATCTAAAATAAAAATAATTTGCATCGAAATATAATAATAACTATTATTAATGACGCAGATAAAAAAGATAACAGAAAAAATCAAGGCAAACAAGATTTCCGGGTGATAACTAAAAAAAACTCAAAACACGTTACAGTATGTAAGCGGGTCAAATTGAAATTCCCGCTAAATCATCCATCATACGTCGTGCAAGTAAAATTTGGTGAGATTGGGTAGAAGCAAATTGACATGCTCGGAATTCATTCCAAGTCTCGAGTTAGTATTGTAAAGTGTGCACATAACATCACAATAAAATTAGCTAAGTACCTATTATTATACCTCATAAGTAACGGCGCCTTTATTATATTTTCTGTGCATGACTTTTACTTATTTCATTATTGCACAAGAAAACAGAAGTTTGAGCAACGCAGTGGCGTAACGTCAATCGCGCGAGCAGATTTGTTAATGGCCCCCCTGAAGGAAGGATTTTTTTATTATCAAAAAATTTCACAACCGTTTTATTGTAACAGATACGGTATTAGTAAATTTGATTCAAGGTTATTTCGTTTTTTTTAAATGTTCACCAGTAAAGTGAAATATTTAAGAGTAATTATAATAAAGGATATAATCATAAAATTCTGAATTAAATTCATGATAATACCGGTTGGAAAAATTATATGCATTATTTTAAAATTAAATGCGATAATTGTACAAAATGATTTATTTTGTAACTCCTAAAATATTTACCTAGAAAAAAGTGGATAAGGATCACGTGAAAATTTATTTATAGAAAATAATACTAAAATCATTAATAAAATCATTTATACATGAAGAAAATCAGGGAGTATGTCAGCGATTAGTAAAACGGATATTTATAATATAAGACTCAAATTAAAAATATGTTTATAAAAAAACCCAAATCAAATCAATCAAACGTATATTTTTTAGATTTCCACAAGAAAATGGATTTCAAGTAAATGAATTTGATTGCTTTGTTAAATTTCGTACACAAAATAAGTTTGAAAGTATATGGTCATCCTACAAAATTCAAGAATTCCAGCGATTTCGACTCAAGGCATTATTCATATGACCATCAATAAAGATATATTATAATAAATCAGCGTTGAATCTTAACTGAATTTAAACATAGAATTGAAATGGTGATTTTAAACAACATTAATTTTTGTTCGTTATGTTGCGGTCCGTTATAACAAGGTATTACTGAATAGCGAAAGTCAAATGACTCTTCACACAATGCGAGAATAGAAAAGAGTGATTTTACAATAAATTAGAAATGCAATCTTCTAATGAACTATTTTTATACATACAAATAGTCGTTTAATCATAAATAAGTCATAAATTACAAATACAAATATATTCCCTGTCAGCAAAAGTGCAATTCTATTGAAGTAAGAATTATAATTCAATAATGCTTGCTTGCTTTATTACTTTATGTTCGGTGACACATTTCAGTCCTAAAGTAACGAATTTCCCTTTTCGGGTTTTTACTGCGTACAACATAATATGACTAATAATCTTAGTTAACAATTGTGTATTATATTTTAAATTCAAATCCGAAATTGTATAAGAATTTTTATACTTCAATAAAGCTGCAAACTTATAGATGGATAAAAAAAAATGTTTGGCGTTGCAACTAATTAAAAATGCGTAAAATACATACATATATAAATATAGTAATTGAATGACATATGAGAGTTACATCACTTGAGATCGAACCGAGGATTACTAACATCTCATTTTTAAATTTAAAGAATCTACCCCAGACCCACCTGGTTGACAAAGGTAGAAATTAACGGCCTACTAGCACCGCCATAGTCTAAATAAATTGCCCGTAATTCAAAATAACATTGTATTTGATATGTGGAGCTAGTCAGTGTGGCCCTTAGGCTACAAAATTGTTGTAATC
Source organism: Himalopsyche japonica (assembly GCA_028555115.1). Classification (NCBI taxonomy): domain Eukaryota; kingdom Metazoa; phylum Arthropoda; class Insecta; order Trichoptera; family Rhyacophilidae; genus Himalopsyche; species Himalopsyche japonica. The sequence goes on along the minus strand of JAHFWJ010000228.1, from coordinate 503,330 downwards.
GATCCAGAATCGCTTTTTTTGTTCATTTACTCTTTTTAACTTTTTAAATATATTTATCATGGCTTTTACATTTAAAAAAATGATAGGGTTATTTGGAAAAATATATTGCCTTCTTTGTTGTTATATATTATAGATTAAATATAGATTTAAATAATAAAAACAATATTTAGTACTATTTCTACAATTTTATTTTGATTTACGACCGGTTTCAATAAAAAATAAAATTGATAGGGAATGAAGTATTGCGTTTTTTAATTGTTATCACCTCAAGTGAGAAAATATTGTATTCAAATTTTTAGCCTGGTGTCATTATGCAACACGTAATATTATAAATCTTAGATAAAGTTACCCAACTTTATTAACATAAATAAATTTAATGCAGTTATGCGACCTACATATGGTAAGGAGTAGATTAAAATTCATGGAAACTAAGTCTACTGCAAAATTATGTCATGTCGTAGTGCACAACTTTAGTAAATTTACATATTGCTAAGCAATATTGAATTTCATATTAATCAATTAATTAATACTATTTTCAATAATTACTTTATGTTCTACATAGTTCTGAAACTGATAAGTCACTTTGAGATACGACCAAATGCCTGGACACAAGATAACATTTTTATGAAAAGATAGATATACATAACCAATAAAAAAATCGGATAGATTGGCAGGAAATATAAACCATTAAGCTATATAAATAATAATAAACATACAAAAAATGTATCTATGGCTTAATACCATTAGGTATGAGTTACTGTGTTATATAAAACATTATTATGTATACTTGAGTAGTAAAAATAATATCGAAATATGTAAAATATGTAGTGAAACAATGAGACATGCATTGACCTGCAGTAACCAAGCATAATTTATCTGGTGTGTTTTTATATTGAATGCAGTCAAATATTATAAGTTTGATGATGTGGTTCGTTAGACAACGCTACTTCTCATTAAGCATGTTTCTTATTGTAGCCAGTAATAGAGCCTAGGCAGTAACTTTTGACACCTTTACACCATACTGAATGATTTTTGTTCTTCCAATAACGAATGTATAAATATAGTAAAAATTTTGGTGCTTACAATATTATAACACAGGAAAGAGGTCAGTGCTGAAGACATGAATAACAATAATGTAATAATCATTTGGATATAGTTAGTGTACAAAATTAATCAGACATAATAAAATTGGAAAGAAAAATCATACAATCAAATTAATACTTTTCTGATCATTGTTGACTACCGACATGTTGACATTTGGCAGATAATCTAATAACAAGGAATAATAATGTATCTAAATAAAGAACTATAATGACAAGTAAGATATATAAAGTAAATACATAATTCATGGTGCGTGACATTAAGGTTCCAAACATTATTGCCTAGATTATGTAAGCGTCGAAAAACTAAGAATCTTGAGAATCAGACCACAGGTACAAGGTATGAACAACATCTTTAAAATTTGTTGAAAATATCATAAACGTTTATATAATGAATCTTATATGATTTTATATTGTGTAATTTTTGGACTGCAGGGTCAATTACACACAATTATTTGTCAGTTTCTATATCACGTAGTGTCTAACAAAATTTGCATTATTATTCTTGCTGGATACATCTATCATATTAAAAAATTATAATAACTTTAAATTCATATAATGAACCTACTAAATGCAATGAAAAACTAGTAAAAAAATGATTGATAATTATTTACACCATTAAATACATATTATCAAATACAATATCTTCTCATTAATCCCAACACATATACAATTACTTATTAATTACTCTCTATTAAAATAATTGTATACCACCAAATGATGTTTAAAATACACAATTAATAAATATTAATGGACAGTAAAAATTTATTACATATTAATCATTAATAATAACTGGAGAAAAATATAAAAAAATAATAATATGCATTCTAATATTGACATTGCCATTGACAAATATTGATTACCAGTCGATAGGTCATTATTGTTGACAATTAGAAAGAAAGAGTATGCAATTTGGTTCTAAGAATATACAGTCTCTTACACTATAAAATATAAAAGAATTAGTAATTATTTTAAAAAGTGAAAAAACAAAAGGTAGTAAGCTTCAATTCCACTCCTGTGAAGAATTATAAACTGGCCAACTGTAATGTATGTATTACATGGTTGATATACAAAAAAATATAATTTTAAATAATAATTACTAATTCAGTTCAATGTTGGTTGTTTTCACAACATGGCTAGATATTTTACCAAGTAGCTGCATAGATGTAATATGTATTGTACAATAATAACGTCTCCTGCTATTGTGTTCTTTTGTGTATATACATTTGTACACATAGCCATGAAATTGAAAACAATTAAAAAATACAAAATCAATGTGATTATTCTTTCCAAGTAAAATAAATTGGGAAAAATCAAGAAGTATACAATCAACAATGAAAAAAAAAATATTTGCCTACAAACTGTATTCATTATTGTAATTTTTCAAACATTGGTGATGGAGAGTAAAAGAATAGTGGTTATAATACAAACCAAAAAAAATCAGTGATTCCATGTATTAAATAAATAAATTTTTGAATCAACACATTATTTTGCTTACATTAGTATCAGGGTAATGGATGATAAACAGTAAGAAAATGTCATATTGCCAAATCTAAATATTTAACTGTCACATTATATAAACATTATTAATGTCATAAATATGTAAATATTTAGATAATTTTTGAATCAGACTATCAATTAGGTTATTTCAATATTTTTTATTTACATTGAACAGCTAGCTCCAAGTAAACCAAATGATTTATATTATGACACTGGAGCAAGTGACACCGTTGACAGTTCAGATGGATTGGTACTTATATATGCCACTGGAGGTCATTTGGAGTTATTTGACAATAATTACTAATTTCTTCGACAATAAATGTCCATAAAAATATATAAAATCAATTACAATTGTACATTACATGGAAACACATTTTCATAATTATCCATATATTATATTATCATGCCAACCTAGGTTGGGTAGTTTGGTTCTGTTTGATGTTGGCTTAAATCCGTAACCCCGTTATTTTAACTTTATTCGAATACGTTAAATTTTGTATTATCGGAATAAATTGACAGTAACGTAGGCTTATGCAGAAGATTATAACTGTAAAGTGCCATGCATACGATAAACTCGTTTTTCATATTATTTTGCCATTATAATCTAGAAAGCGGAATACTCCATCTACCACGTACTGGTCCAAGGAAATGAGACAGAATTAAGGAATTTATAATATAGGTTACCACTAAGCAAAAAAACAAAATGAACCCTTAAGGTTCCAGGAAACATGACACGAGAGTTGTAGGCATATGTGACTGCGTAGATACTATTCCAGCAGGAAAAATAAATTGAAACAATACTAACCTCATTAAAGGCCATAATTCCGGCCGGCTGGTGGAGGGCACTCCGACCTCCACGAATTATTTAATAATCACAATTTGTCAAAACAATTCCGTAATACATGGAAGTCGTTCATTGGGCACACGAATCAAATAATATTATCGAATATTGACAACAAACGTAACTGAACATATTGGTGTGAACTAAAGGTAAACATCTAAAAATTAATATTATCGAAAACACCTGACAATATCACAAATCACTGAAAAACTAACATTCCTCAGGTGGGATAGGCACTCATATTGCAATGAAATCTAACTCGAAGGTGAACAATTAAAAGAAATTAAACGAGAGATATGAATCATTAAAATCTTTCAAAATTTAATCGATGAATGGAACACATTCAATAACAAAAATGATTCGAAAACATTAATTCGACACCATCCAGACCCATAGATAAAACTACTGCCGCCATTTTGCCTTGATGTCACTTTTGGTGTTGCAAGTCGAAAGCCATATCTTTATTTTTTTTTATATAACTTATTTCGTTTGATTTTATTGTATTTTTATTTATATCATGCAACTACTTGTAATAATTCGCTTAAGAAGATGATCGCTATTAAATGGAATAGTGCTTTGGAATTTATTCCCAAGCCTTGGCATATTGCTACCTAAAGAATTTATTACATGATACTTATTGAAGATGTGCACAATTTACCAATAAAAATTAACATTGTATTCAATGGTATATTACTTGGGCAAAATGCTCTAAACGAATATTTTGGACTTCTAGCACTAGAATCTTAATTTTCATAGATTATAAATAATAACAGTAATATCATAAGTAAAAATTTACGATATTTGCCACAAAGTATGCAACAATGTATACTTGACCATCATTTCAAAAAAAAAATCATGCACTATAAACAATATTTAAAACATAAAACTAATAGTGACTGTGAACATGAAAATCGACACTTTATGAATATTTTTATTCAAATCAAATGGGCGTTCAAATAAAAACTCCACTAAAAATGCTTAAAAAGTTACACAAGGGTATTTGAGACAGAATGAAAAGTTTTATCATGAGCCAGGCCAGCTTAAGTTTTTTTGTGACATGGCTATTCTCTGTAAAAAGCATATGACCACCACACGTCGCTTCCGTGATTCTTTGTACATCGCCAGTCTTTTTGCATACTCCTAAATCATTCCGGCATTCCATAACTTTGTCTTTGTATAATTGTTTTTATTTGTCTGAAATAGATAATCGTCCGCTACTAAACCAAAATGTACATAAAATCTGATAGGGCTTTTCGAGTAGAAGTGATCATTCAAATTTCTATTTTATATAATGTTTATATGAGTGGTTTTATGCATCCCAATTTATGATTATAAAGAATATATAGCATCTTCCTCAGGAAAAACATCATTATATCATAACTATACGCTTTGATACTCAGAAGTAGGTACAAAAAGATTTTGCAATACTACAACATCAGGAACATGTACAAAAAGAACGGCTTAACTACATATACTACTACATAAGCATTCTATCACACGGATGCAACAGAACTGACGATCGTCGTCTGATAGAATATCTGAAGATGCCGAAAGGTGAGACCCGGGTCGTTAGTGCCAAACATACGGAGTTATACAAAGTTTCAACAATTCATAATGTATATTGAAAATCCATCTAGCAGTTTCTGTCGATATCAAAAATTAAATCAAAGAGTGACAGCACATAAAAAATGAAAGAATTTCGAGGCTTCTCTGTATTCTTTAGAAATAGGTTGTTAAAGCTTAAAACGTAATGATATAAAAGAGAATATCAATATAATCAAAAAAGAATTTCTAACTTTCAAGATAATCACCATTTATACATTTTTTAAATACTCATTGAGTACTTAATTACTTATATCCAATATATTTTTGAAAATTAATATTTAAATTTTGTTTCTTTAATATATTAGAATCAAAAACTTTTGCATCACACTATAATTTTGACCTGGATTAGGAAATGACTCCTCATCCAACCTATTCCTCTAATCTTCCAATCCACCAGGAAATTCGAGCATATTATATATGTTAATTAAATGAAAGTTTTAGTTACATTTTTCGAGTCAAAAACCAGAGATTATAATGGGAATTCTAAAAGGTGTTGAACATTGGAATATGGTTAAACAAAATAAGTGTATTCAATTCATAATACAAAATATTCGCTTTCTTTCATTGTACCTATTTTCACACATGATATATGGGCCAACCCGTCACCTGTGTACAGTGAAGGCCTTGAATACTTGGCCATACGTGTACAAACAAATACAATCCTGCTTTGTAACGTGATACGAACTGACATCGCGACGCTTTTCACCACTGCAACCACTAAAGGAAAACTGGAGGTATTCACAGTGGAGGATAAACTCATTGTAAACTAATAATCTCAGTATTACTAAAAATCACTACTCTATTTTAGGGGTAATTGTAGAGAATTGGTTTGATGACCACATTTGCCAACCACAGTGGTCCTACTAGGATCGACCAAGAATATCACGAACAAAATCGAGTTTGAATTGTTAGCTCACTGGTTCAGATGAAAGCGATCGGTCAAAATATCGAAAATCATGTTCATTGCATTGTGTTTTTATGATTTCGGGAACCCCGCATGATTGATCAGGGTGAGAGCTGATCTGCAAATCTAATCACTGCCTATACGCTCGTATAGGCAGTGATTAGGTTCTTTTTTTATTATTGAAATTACTTCTGCTCCCGTATAAAACAACATATATGCTTCGCGTTTATTTTTAAATGTGTAACATCAGTGCATTTTTATTTGAAGGGATAACATATAAACGGTATAATTTATAGTAATTTCTGTCTTTATATCATTTTTTATTTGTTATTGAATGCCAATCATTGCTTTCAACGCCCGATGCCACAAATTGGTTTATTTATAATTCTAGTTGCCTCTATGTATTTGCATTCAATTACATTTAAGCCCCAACAAATTTTCAAGGAACCTCGAAAGTAACGATAATTGCGGGAAAGCTTCAAATGTTTGTTTACTTAAAACACTTCATAACATTATTTTTTCACTAAAAAGTTCTTAATACCATTGTTCCACTTTTTCACCAATAAGGTAGGCTATATATTTAAATAAATAAAATACAATATTTAGTCGGCTGACAATGCCCGCGATGAGTTAAACCAGTATTAATCTTTATATTGTGTAAATAACATAGTACACTAAGTTGTTTCTTTTCAGTTTTGCACTTTAATTAAACAAATAGCACTGAAGTTCATTAATTTATTCTAACAATATATTCATCTATATTTTTGAAATAAAAGAAAAGGATAATAGTTTTTGAATGCCAATTGAATGCAATGTAAATGATATAACGAGAATTATTCAACAAAAACGGTCAACAGAGATAATTTTTATTGTTATACCAAAATGTTTTGAAGAGAGATCAAGAAAATCGATGAACTAGGGAATGATAAATTATATAAAGTCGTTCATATGGGTCTATGGCCGGGACTATAGAAAATGAGCCAGACATACCCCTAAACGATGAGTTCGGAAGCGTTAGATCAGGGTTCCGATGTATTGATTTTTTGGTATATTGAGAAAATTTAGTTGGATCCCCGTCCCCTAGCTTCGGAGTCGAGCAAGGTCAACTAAAATTGCATTTTTTTTTCAATTAATATGAAGTCATTTGGACTGCAGTCTTTTTTATGTAGAGTTCACTTTACATTTAAGAAAGTCTATGCGTAATTTCATCCTGTGAAAATCGAGTATTTTAGATTACAGCTAGTCTCTCTGATTATCGAGTGGCTTCTTTCATTTATAAGGATATTAGTTTATAAAGACACCAGGTCGATCCTCGCCTCAACGAAAAAAGTAATTTACTCAATACGTTAGAACTCGCTGCCCTTATTTTTCTTCCGCGTATATATGCCGACCAAATATGTATATTTTTAAGTCTATCTACTCGAGATATTCACGGATACAAATAAAAACAAAATAGACCCATTTTCATGCGCCATATATATATACTATACAATACATGGCTGTAGATTTTAACCATTTTGATGATTATTATAACATGTGGAATGTATGTTCTGAAAAACTTTGCTTTTTAGTTATTAGTTTAATAATTCAATTAATATTGTTATTCCACTAATTGCGAAGATCGTCGCGACACGTTTTTCGTGTTGATGGAAATCATCTTCAAATGCAATTTTATCAATCCGTGCAAGTAACAAATTTGAGAACTCAAAATAGGCAAGCAAACATCATTTATTGGAGATAAAATTAAAAAACACTTTACATTCAGGTTTTCAAAAAGTTTTTAAGGTCGCCGTGATTTCATGTTATAATAATTAAGCAAATATTGTTGATATTTTCTGTTAAATGATCTCAACAGATACTTTCGTAATGTATTTTCTATTCCGAAACGGAAAAGTTTTGACGTCACGCGACCTGTACCAGTTGGGGAAATGCACAAAAATTCCGTGCTAAACCAGGGAAATACTTTCATTATGTAGACTGAATCAGAACTGGGTTATTGCACTTGTGTGTATGTATTTTATTGCAAAGAGCTGTCAGTCTTTTCCTGAGTTTTCGCCAGCTACGACGCTTCTCGCGGTGTTGGAAAATGTCTAATCGAATTCGTTTTATTCATTGAAGACTTTGTAAATTTTATTTTTATTGAGCATTCTCAATTCAAAAGGCTTAAAATATTTTTTTATTAATGTATCATTTGACAAATATTTATTTTACAAATGGCAGTCGTAAAGGATATGGACGATGTCAGACCTAATACAAACGGAGTAATTGAAGAACCAAAAATAATTAGGCGTCCTCACAGTGCCCACACTTTTCCAACGACAAGGCAAAGTTCAGGTTAATTCTATATAATTGATAAAGTTTTCTTAAATTGATGTGACTTTGGAAAGATTTTAAAAAAACGTTCGAAATTTAAGTTGCATTTTAATTACTTGTCTATTGATAACGAAATTTTAAATATTGACAAGAAAAATTTTTAGTAGTTGTTAATATAGTTTGTACGTTTAAGGTAATAGTCCATCTGAAAGTCGAAAACAGTATCCTTGGGTAAATGGAGAGAGATGGAAAGAATTGAGAAAAATGTCGGAAACAGCTGTAAAAGAGAGAAAAGTTTTTCTCATAAAAGGTGGAGGTTTCCCGGCAATACGCAACGCCTTGATAGAAAGAGGCTGGATAGAAAAATCAGAATCTTTGAGACCCCGCGGAAATAATTATTTCGCCAACACGTTTAACGACGCATCGCAAGATCCTTTATCTAAAACCAACAATGATTCGGAGAAGAATTTCAAACTCAAATGCGAAAGAGTTATAATGCACAAATTTCTTGAACATCAGCCAGTTGATTTCTTGTGGACGTCAAAAAGAGATAAATATGATTGGATGTTGGTGAAAAGTGATGTTATCATTAGCAGGTAGGAAAATATAATTAATTTCATCCAAATAATTATTATAATTAAACAAAATATTTTTTTCCAGTATCTATTTTTTTTTACTATTGCTTACATACAAAAACCGAAAGTTATTTTATTACCACACTGACTATACCCATTATTTAAATGAATAGATAAACGAGCCTGATAAAGCATATACTCATAAATATACAGGTAAACGAAAAAACGCGACATCGTCATTAGCTAAAAAAGACAAGTCAAAATAAATTAATCACCTATTTTTTGCGAACATTATATCGTTGGTTTCACAACACCACACAAATATGATATTCAATTCAAACTTTTTCCGATTTAAATAGCCACATAGCATATATCTAAACAACAGTATAAATTGGTATTATATTCAATTATTTGGATTTATTTATTCATTCTGTGTAAGTATTAAATCACCTTACAATTTAATCTCGATTGAAATTTTATTTGATATAACTAGATATATTTCAATTGAGAATACGTATATTCATCAGTTGTAAATGATGACGATAAGAGAATGTGTATGATCATAATATAAAATTATGGCAAAAACACAAAAAAAATGCTTTATTTACACGAAATGTATAAAACGTATTTTTTATGAAAATTTAAATCCTTGCTCCAAAAATAAACACATTAAAAGTGAATTATACACATTTATTTTAGTTTCATTCAATATCCCGAGAACATGTTTGGAAAAGAATTAAAAGGAAAAAATGTATTTTGCTGAATAAATTACTTTTTAATATGTCATTACGATTTTATGTCAATATCTAATTATGATATTTACTATAAATCGAATATAATAAACATTTTACTTAATGAATGTGTAGGCAAAAATTGTGTAAATAAAGTTTTAATTTATTTTCATTACAATTAATAATACCGCTTATAAATCATAACTAAAATACGGGTCATGATTAATCACTAACCAAATAAAAAAATCTCAACTAGTCCCATGTGGTTACAATGAGTAGTTGCCATGGTTAAATATAAGACTCAAAAGATAATTACAAGTAAAAAGAAAAGGTTTTTCTTTTAATACTTTTCCAAACATGTTCTTGGTATATTACATGACATTAATTGAATCAAGAAAAAGAAGTGAAAATTAGAGTATATTATTCACTTTTCAGGTGTTGAATAGCACCTATGCACTAGGGTAGTGGTCGGCAAACTTATTAGCCAAAGAGCCAAAGAGCCAAATATGAACATTACAACAATTAAAAAAAAAATTGGGAGCCAAATCTGCTTGTTTACTAAACTTTTATTACACTAAATAAGTAGTACACTAAATAAACCTAAATTTCATGCTTCATAAATATTTATTAATGAAAACAATGTGCTTGCATCTCCTTGGAAAGCTCAAGTAAGTCAGGTTTTTCAAATAAAAATATTATTGCGCCTTCCGTGGATATATGTGCCAGAGTCGCACTAAAGGAGCCAAAGAGCCACATGCGGCTCTGGAGCCGCACTTTGCCGACCACTGCACTAGGGTATCTATAATTTCTTCACTAAATATTTTAAAATATTGATATAAAATGAAGGCAATTATAAGTAACGTAATCCCTGTTCTATGACCAAGTGGTCAACGCCCATGGGCATTCACTAATTCAGCTGCGGTGTCCGAGGAGCTTAATGATAGTGTAGAGTATTTAATAGCGTGATTTTCAATCAATTAATAATTTTTTATGCTGATGTGATGTTTACAATTAAAATCTAAAAATGTAATCTAACGAGAGGAATAAGCTTGATAAAAATTACTGTAACATTCTTATTTGCTATATAGTTACCATCACAACTTATGTTGAATTTGAAATTTGAATTGTTACAACTTTGTACGATTCCACATGTTTTGTCACTAGCGACCCGGGTTTCGCCTTTCGGCATCTTCAGGCATTATATCACACGGATGCAACAGAACTGACGTAAAATAAACAGTTAGCATTGTATATATAACAAAGTTATTAATAACAGGAAAACACTTACTCCTAGGCAAGCTGTAAATTACAGCTAAAAAAAATTAACAATATCAATCTAATAATCATTAACTCAATTGCCTGTGATAATTTTCATTAGCGATCTTGCCAATGAGTCATTCTTGAAAGGGGTTTTTCAATAAATATCAATCAAGTAACATTATTGAGTAAAAATACCAAAGTATTAAAGTTCTACTACCATTTATCAGGTTTTTGATAGCTATTTCGGCTTAACGCAGCAACTTCCAACCTTAACGTGCTATTACACTACCCTATAAAAAAAAGCTTTTTTTTCACACCACCTTTTATTTTTTTGGATAATATAGACATATTTAACGTTATTATTAATATTACAAAATAACCGCTGAAAACTACAATTATCAGAATAATAACAAGGTTTTGCTATGTTAAGAACTATTTATTTTTTGATACAACGGTATGAAAATTATTATTTACTAAGAAGTTTTGGTGCCTCTCCTTGCAATAGTCTGCACCTTCCAGGTTGGAAGCCTCTAGCTTAGCGGAATTTCCATATAAATCTTTAAGCTTTATTTAGTTCAGCTATACATACTGTTGTAGAAGAGATGGATCAAATATTATATTATCTCAGTTACCCAAGTATCATTACTTTTATTTAAAATTAAAATCAAGTTGTTCAAAAATAGTCACATACTTATACCCCATTATAATGGAGTTCAATCAAATACCAATAATAAATACCGATTCAGTCATTAAACTACTTTTAACATACTAAAATTTCAAATTAGGAGCGGATTCTTTTTCCTGGAGCATATGTACTCCTAATACAGTTTATCTCAACAGATTTTTCTACAAGAACTCATTGATAATCAGTTACTCAGTGTATTTTTTTTGAATAGAGTAGGGATAGAACGATAGGACTAGGATATGACTATACGTAAGCTTTTGGCTTTTCTTCAGCCCGTTGTGAAAATACAATGGATGGAAGAGAATTTCACGCATCACAGATATGTGTTAAGTCAAAATGAAATCTATAAGCCTGTTGGCACCGCAACTGAAGCCAACAATATCAACCAAAGACCCAATTGTCTGGCAATTATCTTGATTGTTGTAAACTACAATATATTGACATCATAAGTATGTATAATGATATTTCTCAATAACTATCAAATACTGTATTAATGCTGTGAGCATTAAGTAATTTAAAATAAAAATTAATTCCATTTCACATATAATGGTTTTGATATGGAAGAATTATCATGTCATGATAATGAATGTGGTCCTGATTGCATTTCAGAGACCTAAGTCTCAAAACTGTGTCTGAGAATTTAACTACACCAAATCATAGGGATATAAACCATTGTAATCTGCGAGCTAACGTTCATTTTATATGTCAGAAGCTAGTAAATAAAACTTATCTACAATTTAAAGAATTGTGTCTCACATAACTTTGTCAAGTCGTGGTCATCTGATAACAGAGACTATTTTAATTTTTATACTCAAGTGTACTAAAACAATTATTATTTGAAGATTTTGCAGATCAAATTTCACTTCCAAGGAAGGCTTGTGTTCATCACTCAATCAAATGTATTGGTATACTGAACCGAGCATTGCCAACATTCACTTCCCAAGGTGTTACAATTTGCATAACCAGGATCAGCTGGATGAATTCGTAGAAGACTTTCGATTGACGGCTTGTGTCGGTTTGCTTAAGTGGTTAATGAGCAACTTTGCTGAAGGCGGGGCGGAAGCAGTCACGGCGTCAAATGGAAAAGTCCCCCTCACCGCCATCGAGTTTGCCGTAGACCGATTAGAAGAATATTTAAATTTTGTCAGCCATAAAGATATTGATGAAGTGGATGATGTATCCAAGCATGTCTGGGAACACGAATGGGATCAATTTTTAACACAGCACTATTTGGTGATTCACGAAAATGCAAAGTTCATTGATGACAAGAGCATTTGCATTAGGTAAATATTTTTTATTTTACTGTGACTTCCATATTAAAATAACTTGGAGCAAAGAAAAAGAAAAACACTAAATTCACAAGTTTGCTACTATTAAAAATAAAAATCAATTGAAATAAGAAGGAAAATATGGTGCTCAGTAGCCCCTTTTTTCCTTTGCAGCTATAGTTGAAATAATCTATTTCCATTAACAAACTGATCTATTATTGGTAAGAAAATTTTTAATATAGTTTGGAAAAAGTTCGATTGTTTAAAAAATATAATGAGCTACTAAATCAATATATATATAAAATCTTTTCATACAAACTTGGTATAAGAAAGAAAAAACCGCAGGCAAATTAGCTTGAGTAAATTTTTAAATAAGTGGAAAATAAATGTATGGTGGTGATAAACGTTTCTTTTCCAATATACTGATGATTATAAAACAAAGGTTATTATGGTTAGTAAAATATCTAAAATATTAGTACTACAGAAAGAACAGCTGCAAAGCTGTTGATCGCTGTTGGAAAATATTGGCCACAGATGGAAATGGACGGTGTCATGAATATTTGGATCATCAAGCCGGGAAATAAGTGCAGAGGAAAAGGAATTCAGCTGATGAATAATATTAAAGACATAGTAGGAATTGTTAATTTTCCACTTGCAGCTAAAACCAGATTTGTAGTGCAAAAGTATATAGGTATGACAAGAATTTTATTAACTAATAACTAATATTCCTTTTCATAAAAGAGAGGTTGAGTGGCTGATATGGCTACAAACCTTGTGAGAGATAAAAATTGTTAAAAGCCTCGTAGCATTCTGCTGTCAAGACAGACCCTGTTTTTGTAATGCATTACCAAAAATGTTGTAACTATCTATAGATACAATAACATACAAAAACCATGGATCTAGTTTGTTTTCCATGATCTTAGCTTTACATTCAAGATAATTTACATAAGTTATATTTACAGAAAATCCCTTAATTGTTTACAACACCAAATTTGATATCAGGCAATGGTTCTTAATAACAAATTCTCAGCCTATGACCATTTGGATGTACAAGTAAGAAAATTTACTATTATTTATTATTAATTATACTATTTCATTTTTAGAAAAAATGTTAAATTTATTGAATAAAATATTTCCTCTCAACTAACATACTGAAATTTTATTTTTCAGAGAGAGCTATTTACGATTCAGTTCACAGTTATTCAACTTAACCAACTATCATGAATCTGTCCACTTGACAAATAATGCAGTACAATCCAAATACAAAAACCATGGACAAAGAGACAAGGCATTGCCAGAAGAAAATATGTGGGATTGTCATACATTCAAAACATATTTAAGGTAACACACGTACAAATTTAAAACGAAAATTGATCATTTTGTCATTCCTGGTTGTCACTTCTACGCACTACTGCAGGACCCACAACGTACAACCATTTTTTTTTCCTTCTACAGCAGGATATAAATAATCGCAACAAAAGTTTTTCATACATTTTTGTGAATTGATTTTCCATTTGATTTATGGGTTTCTGTTAAGAATTTTTTTATAAATTGATTTTCCAATTGATCTATAGATTTCCCTTCGATGGCTTTGTAATATCTAAAATTTCCTTCCCACCTATCTAATCCTAAAAATCGGGGCATAGTGTGAGCGATTAATTAGTTGTTAGTCCTGCCCTAGCCTTATTTTTTAAATTGAAAAAAAAATACAAGCAATTGGTATAAATAAACTTTATAGGATACCATATGCTTCTCATTGGGATCGGACATGGATTAAAATTTGAACACATTTGATGCTATTAGTGTTAAATTTGTTTATGTAATATTTTTCTTTTCATTGAAAATCCATTTTTGAGAAATAAAGTTTTATGGAAGCATTATAAAAATTTTAGGCAAATAGGAAAGTCAAATATGTGGGAAGAGCGCATATACCCAGGAATGAAGGAATGCCTCATAGGTACGATGCTCGCTTGCCAAGATTCCATGGACAGAAGACAGAATAGTTTTGAGCTGTATGGTGCAGATTTTATGTTAACTGACGATTTCACACCGTGGTTGATAGAGATCAATTCAAGCCCCGATTTGGCGCCGACAACAAGTGTCACAGCCAGACTTTGCCCACAGTGTCTTGAAGATATAATCAAAGGTGCCTGTTTAAAAATTAAGTTTACCATGCGACTTTTAGAAAACTTCTTTCATTGAATATTAATTAAAATATTTACAATTTCTTACAGTTGTGATCGATAGGCGGACGAATCCTGAAGCGAACACGGGAATGTTTGAACTAGTCTATAAACAAATAATACCGAGAGCTCCGGCTTATTTAGGACTCTCGCTCTCAATAAGCGGAAAAAAAATATTTAAAAAAATTCGAGTAGAGAAACCCAAAATAGAGAGAGAAATTACTTCTATCCTAACAAAGTCAAAGTCTGAGATGAGTCAAGAATTAGATATTCCGATTGGTTACACGGGTCCAATAATAACAGATTTGCTGGCCTGGTTAAAACCGTGCAAAACCGATGTGGAAGAAACCATAGCTGAACTGGAGAAGAAAAAGAGCACAGTCCAGCACGCTTTGACTGTGGTTAAATCTGGTCTGCTTATGAAGACATCCAACAGAAGAAATAGGAAAGCGACATCAATGATGTCAACATCGCGCGGTCGCAGTGCAAAGAAAGATAAAGGTCAAAATTTTAAAATAAAATCTCCTTCGTTTAGTAATTACTGCTTCCGTACTGAAAACGAAACTTTAAAAGAAACGCCGTCTTATAAAGACTGGAAAAAAAATTTCAAAACTGAAGAAATCAAAAAGCTTGAAAGGGTTTACTGGCATGATCCAGAATCAAAAAATAAATCTGTAGGGAATAAGCGTTGTTACATTGAACCGGCCGCATGGGAGAGAGATACTGCAAGTATATTAAGGTCCTGCTCGACATCCATCTTACAGCAAAAGGTAGTAAAACTAGAGACTAAGCAATTAATTCAGGTCACTCCTAGAGCTTTTAGTCCAAGTATTGTTTCTGTAAACAAAATATATCCTGTACTCCGCAAAGCTGAGCATGTTGCTGACAATGAATCTTCCAAGTCTGGATTCTCCGGTGTCGGTCTAAATATCAAACGATTGAAACATTTTAAGCGAGACATACACAAAAAGGCTAATGATGTGCAGCTGTACACCAAGAGTTATTCTTTTTATGGTCCGTATAGAACTGTCCCGACACCGGAAGCAATGCCAAATTAGAATATGAAAAAAAAATGTGATAAAATATATTTTAATGTACAAATATGCATGCCCATGTTTTTTTTTTTGCGAAAGTAGACAACCCAATGAAAAGAAGATACAGCACCAAATATATTTTTATGTGTATATTCTTATTAAATAAGTATTAGATGACTATAATTTAATATATGCCATACTGTATAAAAAAAAAATAACACAAGAAGTTTTGGATTGGATTAAGTGACTATGTTCAGGTATATTCCCATGTCAAAATAACTTTCTATTGACAATCAATCCATAGTATTCACGAAGATAATTTAATTGCCATTAAAGAATAGAAAAAAAAACATTTATAAAATTTTCTTTGTTCTAAAAAATGACAATCGGCCTTTGATGTGAAATCATTGGCAGTATTTTAACAATCAAAATTGACATGAGTGTATAGGAAAATTGATAAACCAACTGCTGGTAAATAATTATAAACCAACTGCAGCATATTTTTTTTGCATATTATTAATTAATGTGATTTTGTGACATCAACACCACCATAATTATGGACGCCATGTTATTTCTTATAATTGTTTACTTTCAATACTAAATAATATGAATTATATTCATAATCTAATCTGAAATATGATGAAACTGTGGCTATTTAACATCTGAGTATTTCAATAATCCTGTCAGTAATGATATCAATTATAACAATGTTACAAATGTTATTTCAGCGTAACAACAAAAACCCTAAATAATACGAGAAGATAAATGAAAATATTTCATATTATGAAATAAAACCTTTCAGAAAAAGAAACAAACCTAATCAGACACAACACCATGCAACATATCCTTTGTATTTGTGATGTTACAATTCTTATGAAAAGTTAAATACGTGATCATATTCCACAATGAATTCGGCAAACAATAAAACACAATCAAAACCTCATAATAGATTGTCTTCTTCAAAATCCAAATACAAGAGTAGAAATTTAGAAAAGATATCTGCCCCTGCAAAAAAAGTGGTTAAACATTCTATGAAGAAAGTTCCTAAAAGAATAGACCAAAAAATTGTCATCAGTAATAATATAACACCCATTGAAAGCGCAAGCACTAAGGAAAGTATACTAAAAACCATGACAGAAAAAAATAGAAATGAACTTCAAATTGAACAGGCACTTAATTATTCCATCATAGACACAATTGCAAAACATATTGTTCTCAATGCAGCAGCACAAACATTTGTAGACACAACTATTTTATGTGGACCGGCACAGGAAATTGCCCCAAAAAAAATGACAGACAAAATTTATACCCAAAATTTTAAAGCTCCGAATGATATAAAAACAAAAGAAACAACATATAAAAACAAAAATATAAAGCACTCGAAACAAAAAGCGCTGATGATTCAACCTACCATTGGGCAGCTGAATGGGACACTCGCAGAGGTAATTGATTGCAATTTTTTTATGTATTGTCATACAGATATTACTTATGGTAGGTCTTCCTTAATAATTGAACAATGTGATTTATGATTTTCGTAGAACAGCACGCTGATTAAAAGCATAAAAAACGATCACATTGATAAAAAAAAATGTATTCTGGATGGGAAGTCTAGTTATTCCAAAATACCTAATCTGATTGCAACACAAGACTCATTTATTTTTCATAAAAAATTTCAATTGCTTATGAATGAGTTTGTTTCTGATCATTCTAAATACAGGAGCTTAGCTAGTGATGTGGTGCAAAGAAATGAGATTTTTATGATAATCGGGCATTCTAATGCAATAACAACATCGTTCCAAAAAAGGGGCTGGGTTCAAAAACTAACAGAGGTACA
Organism: Himalopsyche japonica; assembly: GCA_028555115.1. Taxonomy (NCBI): domain Eukaryota; kingdom Metazoa; phylum Arthropoda; class Insecta; order Trichoptera; family Rhyacophilidae; genus Himalopsyche; species Himalopsyche japonica. The sequence goes on along the minus strand of JAHFWJ010000228.1, from coordinate 485,497 downwards.
GGATTCAAATTTGAAAATGAGTATTATAAAGGATAATACTAAAAATGTTGAGTCAAAATTTCAAACAGTAATAGTCTCAAAGTTATTAAATAAATACCAACCTAATTTTATATGGTTCTCGAGGAATAAAGAGAAGACCCTGTATTCTTTAAATTATTTAAACAACCCTTTGATAAATAGGCTTAAAATGGAAGATAAATACTTTACGACCAAGGGAGGACTCTGCTCATCGCTTCAAAATAAATATTGGTTTTATATCGAAGGCGTTTCAGAAGTGAACGCTCCATGCTCTTATAATATTTTCACAAAAGAGGAGTTAAACGCATTCCTTTTAGACTATAGAATAACAGCATGTACAAGTTTGCTCAAATGGTTTGTAAGAAGCGAACGAAATACAAAAATTAAGCTCATATCAAAAGATGGTAAAATATCTTTGTCGATAGTATTTTTTGCCCTAAAAAGATGTCAAACATATATGTATTACAAGCAACACAGATATATTGATAAAATAATGAAGAATCCGAAAAATATAGAGTGGGATGATTTTATCATAAATTACAACAAATTAATTAATAACCAAGACCACTTCACCAGCGAAGACAAGCCTGTATTTCATTATTACTTGGAACTATCATATGCAATTTTGCATGAATTACAAAAGTACAGGCCTCAACTAAATTGTGAAGGATTACATAATATATGGATTGTGAAGCCGGCGCAACAATCTCGGGGCAAAGGAATAATACTGCAAAATCAAATTAAGGATATATTAGAAATGGCTGCAAAAGATGACGTAAATAAGTATGTTGTACAGAAATATATTGGTAAGTGAAATTAAAAGAGAATTAAAGTAAACAAATTTTTCCTACAAAATATTATCAAAATCGAATCAGTACAACAATTTTACTACAAACTTTATCAATACTAGATTGTGTATGAAGATAGTATGGAAAGACACATGTAATCATTTTTACCAACTGTTGCAGTTGCTGAAGCCCTCACCACTATCCACGAGTCGTATCGACTAATTAACAAAAATGTTTATGTAATATGTACATATTTGCAATTATCAATTTTTGAATCTTGCCTTAGGTTAAAAACTACTAAATTTTTAGTACATAAGTTATATATGGTAAATGTTACATAAATCAGAAATGAGTAAATCCATATCATCAAAATACTCCACCATATGTTATCTTGTGATTTTGAAATTCCATAAAGCACCTTGAGTCAATATCATAAGTTATATTTTTTTTTGTTCATCAGAGGTGCCATTACTAATACATGAAACAAAATTTGATATAAGACAATATTTTATGGTGACGAGCACTTATCCATTGATAATCTGGATGTACAAGAACTGTTATCTAAGGTTTTGCTCAAAGAGTTATTGCCTAGATAACTTTCATGAATCAATTCATCTGACAAACAATGCCGTTCAGAAGAAGTATAAAAATTGTGCCGAAAGACATCCAAGCTTACCCGAGAACAACATGTGGCCGCTATCGAAATTCAAAAACTATCTGGAAGAGATGGGTAGTCCGATGATATGGGATAGTTTCATATATCCTGAGATGAAAAGAAATGTCATTGGAGCCATGCTAAGTTGCCAAGACGGAATGATTCAATGCAAGAATCGGTTTGAATTGTATGGCTGTGATTTTTTGCTCGGTGATGATTATAAGCCATGGTTGATTGAAATCAATTCAAGTCCAGATATGAGCTCATCCACTGATGTTACAGCAAAAATATGTCCCGAAACATTGGACGATGTTATAAAAGGTAAGACAAATTTGCTGCCACCTCTTACATTGATAACGTCAACCTAAATATAATTTCAATTTATCCCAAAACTTCTACTTTCATTTATTGTAAAGAGATGAACCCCCTGAAGTACAAATATTTTAAGAAGTGTGAAATAAGGTTATGTGTGTTATATACAATACACTAGATGCACAACAATGCAGAAATATTTATACTTTATTGCCAATGTTGCTACAGAAATGCATATAAATAGATATATATATAATAAAATATGGAGGATGAGCCACAAGTGTTTCACAATAATGCTACGTTTGTAAAATCTTATATTTGAAACCATGAAGTCAATAGACAGTCCTCAAATCTTAGCGGTTCTAGAATATCCTGTTCGGTTGCAGTGCTACGGGTTCGAAACCATTATGAACAATTTTACATATTGATTTACACATATGTGTTGAAAATTTGCAGGTGTGTGATTAACTATACTTTCATACTATAACCTTTAATCCTTCCACTCTCTGAAAAATAGATTTTGAAAACTGAACTATTCAACCATGATCCCTCTCTAATTTTCTTATAATAAACAAGTATAAAAAAAAGGATTCAATGTCTACATTATAAGTGTAAAAGTTTGTAAGTCTTACTATTTTGAGTATAGATGGCTTTTAATGTGTTAATTGTAACTTCTTAACGGAAAGGCATGATATTTTAAATAATAAAAACACATTGGTTAGTACTATTTCTACAATTTTTTATGATCAGGACCAGTTTCGCTCTTTGCAATAGTACTAAAGTGTGTAATTGAAAATATAGATGGTTCTCAAATGAGTTGTATCAGTGGAATAACAAGCTTATCAACTTTATTTTTATCTTAAAAATGAATTTTCAGTTATCAAAACAACTTCTGTTGATATACTTAATTAGAAGTCCATATTCTGCACATTATAAGTAAATGTGGTAAAAAAGATTCCGACATTGATGAGAGTTTACAGAGATTGAATTATTATTAAGAATTAATAAACCTTACATTCATAACTTACATCAGCCCACAAATTATAACATAGAGTAAATGCAGAACTAATGCCCATTTTTTATATGTGGCAATATTATTTTTTCTCTTTTTACCTGGAGTCAATCTTATGAAATGGACTACCAACAAGCGATTTCATGGTAAAGTATCTTTGGCAAATGGCTGGTTGTAAGTTACTCATCCTATATTATCATCATACACCCAGTTCTTTTTTTACGCGAATTCGATTATACACGATTTTTTTCGACGGCACCGTTACATTTTTTACGCGCTTCACTCGTTTTTGTGCGATTTTTTACCCAAATTTGTTTTAAAGAAGAAATTTATATATGATGCTAGGCACGTACGTTTCATTTTTTTTTTTTTTTAAAAATATGTGTATTTTTAAAACTTAATTTTGTGAAGCATTCCATTTTTTTAATTACACATACAATTGCCAAATGTTTACAAGTGTATCGGATATTATGCGAATTTATGTTTTAGGGTGTGTAAAGAAATATAATGCAATTGCATTATCATTGCAAATCATGAGATTTATGTCTGCTCGTAAACTTGTTTGAACACAATGCATTTATTAAATTTGTTGAATAGCACTTTTCTCGGCCATAAATTTTACCACTTTGAATTATTATGTCAAATAAATGCCCCCCAATGACATCCAAATATTTTAAATGTTAAATAATAAATGCGAACCGAAGATAAAAATATTACTCTTGAAGAAAAATGCATTTAAAAATAAAATAATTTACACTTGCATGAGTATTTAAAAAAGACAGTTTTAACAGTTTTCAAAAAATTGCAAACGATTACATTTCGCAACCAAGAGTGACAGTAGCGAATAATTCATATAAGTGAAAAAAAAAAAATTTTATAGTCTCATTATATTTTTATATGCAATAAAGACATGAAAATATATAATTTTTTTTGCACAAATTTTAAAGAGCAAATTTTGGTTTTTCATACGTTTCTGGTACTTTTTCACGTGATATTTTAATTCTTGGAACAAAATGGTCAAATTATATGAAAGTTGTGATTTTTTTATGCAATTTTTTTACGCGCCGTTTTCTGGAACCAATGTATTTCGTAAAAAAAGGACTGGGTATATATCATTTTATCGATTACTATCCTACAGTTTGACTGTTGAAAAATATACTCAAATTATCGTCATCATTAAGAGTAAATAACTGTTAGGTGGATGTAAGTTTTTTGTGAGGAATTCATTTTTCATCAAAATAAGTCATTATCTGACTCGTAAGCAGCCATATTAATAGCTCAAATGATATAACTTAAAACATGACATGTTTAATCTCATTTGTTTGTAAATTTGACTTGTTGAATTTTGTACAATTCCACATATTTTGTCACTAATGTCCCAAGTTTCCTTTGACCCTTTCGGCATCTTCAGGCACATCAGCACAGGCAACAGAACTGACCAGAGTTTCAACAATTCAAATTTGATATTGAAATTCCATCGAGCACCTTCAATTGATAACATAAATCATTTTTTTGCAGTTGTTTTGGATTATAAAAGAAACAGTGCATCACCCACAGGACACTTTGAATGTATCTATAAACAAAAAATGACATATGGAAGAACAGGTTTAGACGTATCCACTATAATAGCATGTGGAGTGCAAATCAGCAAAAAATACTTTTGTAAATTAGAAAATGTAAATGAGCCCCAGTACGAAAAAGTTGGAATAGTAGATCATACTACCATAAATATGCCATTAAAACACGACATAGGAATCTTACAGAGTGACAGTAATATCTTGCAAGAGATTCCTTCTGCTGGTGAAACTATGGTGTATCAATATGGAAAAACTTCATCGCATTGTGTGATTGAAAAAAGTATAAAATTGCTACTCAGCAGTGCAGAATTCAAAATGAATTACAGTAAACATTTTGAGGTTTCAGAAGTCAACAATAATAACAATCAAAATAAAATAAGGTCACACAGCGCAGATGAACTCAATGTTAAAATTGATTCAAATGATAATATTCATGATGAAACATTGAAAAGTACTAAAATCAATATAATCCATGATACTGACAGTGTCTATAGTAATACATTTAGTAGAATTGAGCTATCTTCAGACAATCTGGCCAACATAGAAAAATCAACAATTGTGTTACATGAATCTCAAATACAGGATAATTCAAGCGATATCTCTGTTGCAGTAAGTAGGAAAATCAACATCGCTGAGAAAAATAATGATATACAATCCCATAACATAACCTATGGTTCAATTAACAGGAGACTGAAAAACTGATCAAAATTCATTAATAAAAAAACAAAAAAACTGAATAAAACGAGCACATTTGACTTACTCAGGGGTTATATTTTCAAATTGACTTATTTTTACAGACTGATCAATAATGGAGATCTATGTGAACATTGAAATGAAATTGATTTTAGGAGAGTTAGAAATATGCCCAACTATGTCATTATTATTACAAAATAAAAAAAGTTACTATAATTACTACTACTAGTACAAAAAAAGCTTTTAGAATGATAATTCATTTACTATTCACTCTAAGTGTAGGTGAGACACATACAACACACCCATTTTATTTACAATATGCTTAAACATTAGTTTTAATTGGCAATCAATAGGTGAACATATTAATCTCCAGAAATCAATGTATTTCCACTTTATAATCCAATGTAACATTTACAAAATCATCTTACTCAAGAAACTGGTTTTAAAGAAAAAGACAACTTTGGTCGGGAATTATTTTTACCAAGAATCTTCTTCTGTTCCTCTTTGACACGTTTGTCTTGTTCTTTCTTGAGTTTTTGTCTCTCTTCGTCCATCTGTCGTTGCTCTTCAATCATAGCAAGCCGTTCTTCCGCCTATAATAAATAATTGTGCATTAATATTTATAAATTTCATATTGAACCCCTTCTACTCTGAAAAAATCTTGTAACAAACCATTTTTAAACTATTATATTATAAGTAATTGATAAATCAATTAAACGCACTGAATGATTCAATAAATTTAAAGTATAATTATAAGTATAAATTTAATAAAACATAAAATTTCATGGCAAAAGAAAATGTAAGATCAGTGTGATATTGTCACATTCATTGTTTTTCTGTATTTATTGATAAATGATGGTTTTTAAGAGGACTTTTAAAAAAGATTTATTCGGAATATAAATTGAATATCATTTTGGCATTTATTGTCAATATTTGTCAATCAGACAAAAGCTTATAAGTAGAAGTTTTACATCATTTATGAAAAAAAAAAGTATTCTTAAAACATTGTATTAACATAACATTTAAAGTAATTATTGTTACATACCAGTTTTTTCTGGGCTTCTTCTATTTTACGGTTATTTTCAGCCATGATCGCTTCCAGAGCTTCTCTTTTGCGTGATTCTTCTTCCTGTTTGATAATATTGTATGTCAATATGGAATATTTATTATTTTAATTGATGAAAGCTATTACCATACATTCATTCAACTGCAGGAATACAAATCGACAGTACAGTAAAAATGTGAAAATTATTGCGTTAATAATTTCAATTGTTAGGAAAGATTGAAATCAAGATTTTTTTAAAACATATTGTTAAAAATTTGGTTGCATTGAATTAAGAGAAACTATATCCAATTGTGGATAAAAAACAATGTAGGTACATTCACACAAACATACTCAAATACAAAAAAGTCTACAAGATCAGACACCGCTCACAGACATCCTCGACACATACAAGTCTGTGCACGCACACAACCTGCCCCAAACATACGCACGCGTATATAGATATAAGCCAGTGACTCACCACTTGGCGTGTCGTTGGAAGGCAGGGTTAAGAGTGATGCTGAAAATACTGTCGTGATATCGACAGCTGACATCGATGATGAAAAAAAAGAATAATAATAAGTCAATAATACCTTATGAAGATCTGCCGCTTTCCACATAGAGATGGCCAGCCAAATTGAGGCGGCGGGCTGTTCGCGTACATTTCTGTCTTGAACCCTGACTTAGCGACTGTCGGTACAAACTACCGCAGCCGGTATAACAACACTTTTTCAAAGTTATGCCAAAAGTCCCGATATGTTAGAAAGTATTTTGAATATATGCTCAGTATAAACTTTACAAAGCGGGGATGTTGTTCAGTCGTTCAGTTCAATCTACAATAGCGGTCCACTGAAGAATGAGAAATTCTACGTGGGCGTAAGGATCAATTACACCAAACAGTTTCATACAGTACTGACAGTTCCAGAACTTGAGGACAGAACAGATTATGGTATTTCAGAAACTATAGTTCATTTTAGTTATCAAATCACTCTCACAAAACATGCCGACTGGACCTTTAACAAATTGGTATATTTTGAATAATTATTATTAACTATCTGTTAAACAGTTTTAAATGCTTCGCTCTGTGTTGTAGATGAGTAGTCATGTATGGAAACATGACTCGATCTGATGGTACAATCACATGAACCATCAGTTTTTCAAAACTGCTTTTATAAAACTACATAATAATTCTAGGGGAAAATCTGACATTTTCAATGTCAGCAATCAAAGACAAAATCAGAAAAATTATAGACTACCATCGGTCTATAATTATTTTACAATGCACAATCACATCCTGGCCAAATATCATTGTGCATTGTATCATTTGTAGAATATGATCAAAACTGATTTACCTCTCTGCATTTTTCCTCGAGGCGTTGTCTCTCTCTCTGCCGCTCCATTTCTGCCATCATTTCTTTTTCTATATGTCTTTTGGCTTCTTCGACTCTTTTAGACACCTCTTGTTCTATTTCATCTTTGCGCTTTTCTAATTCTTCATCTACACGTTTTTTCACAAGAAGTTCAATTCTCTTAGCAGCTTCTTCCTCTACCACCTACATGAAAAAAATAATTATACATGGTGTGATTCAGATATAAACAGAAAAACCACACCTACCAATCCGCATACACTTTTATATTAGAAAAAATCTTCATTATGAAGTACCTGACATTTTGTAAGCTCATTTTTGTGAAAATTACAATATTTAATTTGGGTTTTTATACAAAATCTACCAAAATATTGATTAAGATTGGTTTCACTTTCTTTAAAATATATCAAAATAGCTAGTACCTTTTGTTCAGCTTCCCTGATACGTCTCTGTCTTTCCATTTCAGCAAGTCTGTCCACTTCGTCAATTTTATTACGGCCTCGGACAGATTTTTTCCTATGGGACCTTGAACCATCCACTGAAGCATTACTGCTGCTTGTCGATGATGCGGAATGCGATCGTTTCCTAACCAAATCAGGTGTGACATTTGATTAGACAAAAATAAGCAATACAAATTCAAAAAATATACGCTAATATTTCAAGTACATACCTTGAACTCCGTTCTCTAAGCTTCTCTGCATGTTTCGAACTTTTGCTTCTTGAAGTGGAACTTCTCTCAGAACGATCTTTTGACTTGCTTCTCTTTCGGGAATGTTTACTACTTTTGTGGTGCCGTCTAGGTGATTTACTACGAGATCGAGATCTACCCATTTTAAAATGAAATTCTAATAAAACAACTCAAAACTTCAGATTCTCAATAACTCAGAACGTCAGATACACCATATTGATGTGCCCAGCGCTCTATCCATAAACTAATATGCTTATTATGCCATAGCCAATATAATGCATTGCTATTTTCACCACACTTCATTTGCGAGCACTAGAGATGTCCTTCGCGCCCTCTTCTGTTAACAGAAATATATGATTAGTAACGTTTCAATATTCGTGAAATCTTTAGAAGGTTGATAATGTTCGTGATAAGCGAAACTAGTCCTGATCATAAAATATATTGTGGAAATTTTCTTAGAAAATAAATCTTTTTTTAATTAAAATACAATGCCTTTCCACCATCAAGTGACGGTTAACATTATAAAAATGATGGTCCATAGTCAACGTTGTTGACTGTTGATACAAATTTTTCGGGTTTTTATGGGAGTCCTTTTTTGAAATTTTGTTTCAATTGATTTTCGAATTTCTGCTCTAAGTCATTTACATGTGCTAGATCTGAAAATGCCCTTTTAACCATCCGATTCTAGAAAAATTGGGCGTAGTGAAAACGCTTTTCTAATTAGTTTTATTACAGCCCTGTCACTTCTATTTTTATTTTTCTCCGAGAAAGAGTAACAAGCAGTTCTAGTATAAAAACCGTATGTATGGAGTATACATGAATAATGTGACTATTTATTTTTTCCTCAAAGTAAGATATCTTCTAATTTATCTACTAGTATTTGTATTAATAAAATACATATTTCTTATACATTCCACCATGTGTCTATGTGTCCATCCACTTTACGGAAGATTTTGCGGAAAAATCTTGATTTGTGGGCTTACAAAATCCAACTCGTGCAAGAAATGAAGCCACACTATCACCTAGCATGGCGTAGATTCGGTGAATAGGTCCAAAACAAGATTGCCGTTGATCTCGTTTTTCATAAGCGAACTTCGTTTAGCGATGAAGCTCACTTTTGGTTGAATGGATACGCGAATAAACAAAACTGCCGTATTTGGAGTGATGATGATCCTCAAGTGTATGTTGAGACACCGTTACATCCAGAAAAACTGACTGTTTGATGTGCTTTATGGGCTATGGAACGTTACAGTCAATGGTTACCGCTATAGAGCCAAGATTACTGACTTTTTCGTTCATCAATTGAACAACCATGACGTGCAGGAGCTGTGGTTTCAACAAGACGGAACAACATGTCACACAGTTCGTGCCACAATTGGTTTATTGAAGGAAACGTTTGGTAACCGCATAGTTTCACGTTTCGGACCCGTGAATTCGCCTCCAAGATCGTGTGATTTAACACCGATAGACTATTTCCTGTAGGGATATGTGAAGTCGCTAGTCTTCGCCGATAAGCCCGAACCGATTGACTACTTGGAGGACAACATTCGCCGCGTTATTGCCTACATACGGCCACAAATGTTGGAAAAAGTCATCAAAAATTGGACCTCCAGATTAGACTACGTCCGAGCTAGCCGTGGCGGTCATATGCCAGAAGTCATATTTAAATTATAAAGCCAGAAGATTATCTCTCGAATAAAGTAAATTTAATTTTTATTAAAAAAATCATCTTTGTTTTATTTCATTTCAAAGCTCTATACCTCTAAAAAAAAACACCTATATATATATATGTTTGATAATAACGCAGATAAGATGTTGTCCGATGAAAAAAAAGGCCGTAAAAGAATGTTTTAATGAGAATATTGTATGTAGACATAAATTCCACTATCGGAGCAAATAGTCAAATCAAATCACTTTTAAGTGCAGTTAGTTCGTAGGATTGATAACTTTTATATGAATAATTTTCGTTTAGACAAAACTTTTTTATCATTGAATTAACCCGAACGTCAGTACCCACTATAAATTTTATACTTCGTCACTTGTTAGCAAGTATACTGGTTTATGCCTGTCAGTTTAAGTGTCAGTGAGTTTCAGTGAGCAAGCGCATCGCGCATTCAATGTTTCGCTGTCGTCTTCTTTAGCCTGCGTAATTTTGTTTAGAGTTGTGGTTGGGGCTTTGCCGCAATAATGGCAGAAACTTTAAGAACAATATCTATGTTAATATTATCAGAAAATTGCTTTGATGAATATTTTGTCAAATTTAACTTTTTAGATGGTATGTTGGCGTGTAATTAATTTTTCTTTTCTTTTATAAAGAAATCTTAAATTGTTGTACTACATTACTTACATCTATTTTCATTAGGTTCCCTCATATCAACTTATTTTATTGACTGATTTTTATTTTTTAGTTGTTTGTCTGAAATCCACCATTAGCAAATGTCTTGGACTATCGATTATATTGGGGTCGGTGATGGTGAAAGTTCCCCAAATCGTCAAAATTATGAAAAATAAAAGCGGCCAAGGAATCAATTTGATTGCAGTATTCCTGGAATTGTTTGCTATGTCAGCAACAGTTTCATATAGTTTTGTCAAAGGATTTCCATTCAGGTTTGTTACTGCTCAGGCTATTATTAAATATTATTTTGATTTTAATATTTCATCTTATCATATCCACATGACAACGCGATTATTTATATTATGATTCTCTATTCATACAAATATTTACACCTGTTATGTTAAGCTCTATTAATGTTTGATCAGCATAGCTCTGCAAAATTATATTGGTATCCAGTTGGCATTTGAGTTCAAAGGTCTTTTATTTATAATTGATTTATGTAAAAATTTTCCTTAATACTTACTTGTCATTCATATCATGAGGTTATTTTACCTTTGTAGTGTAAAATGTCGGTATAAATATTTTTCTTAATGCCATCAACATTTTCCACTTTTTGATGTTCACAAATTTTATTTAATACTTATAATTATATATCTCTTCTATAGAACCCATGGATATGGTATGTTTGGAGTGTTCAAGAATATTGCTGTAAAATTAATTAATATTAAACTTATTTATATATTAATCCATGTGCGATTTTAATGCAGAGGATATGTCCTGATGGAGGTGTCTACAGAATTTTTCTATGAAAATTGCTTGTTACTTAGTTGTTCAGCCTCTCTTTTTAAGTGAATAGCGATTTAAGATTAAGACTGGGAGGAATGGTCATTAGCTAATTGCTTTCCCCACACTTTATTTTAAGATTGGATAGTTCTATTTTTTGTGGATAAGAATTATTAGGTATTACAAACATCCATGATTTCAGATAGTAATTTGTAAATTAATTAAAAATTAATACCTAGAACTTTCTAGAAAATTTTAAGAAAAATCTTTGGAAACAATTCTATATTAACACATGAAGTTAAGCTTAGAAATTCTGTTTTATTCAATTCTATCCTTAGAATCAATGTAGATTAGAAACACTCAAGACCGGTTGGATAAAGAAGTCACTTTATAAAAGAATCGCATAATATAAATTTTAAATAAAGGTCGCAAAATGACTGCTTCGGAACAGCTGGAAATCAATAGATATAAATCATCTCACGAAATTTTAAATGAACAAAAAATATAAGTCAGTCGCCGCTTCTCAGACCATTGCAAGGGGCTATTACCTACCTGTAATAAACCATAACAACCATACCCTCCAATATTTATTTGCCGCCTGTTTAGTTTCATTTACATTTTAAAATTTTTTAGTTTTATTGCTAGCAGGAAATAAGCTAGGTCGTTAAAACAGGCGAGAAGATGTATTGTGTACCTTTTCTACATAGCTATATGTAGATAAGCAAATGTACGTTTAAACATAGTTCCGACGATGGCGTGAGCCGAAATAGCTATCAACTATATCTTATAAAAAAAATTTGTAGAACTAACAGAAAACACCTTGCTATTTTTTCACTGTGGGATAAAGAATTCTTTGACATTGATTATAATAACAGTTAATGAATTACTTCTGAGAAATAAAAATTACTTTAAATAATAGGTACTATTCTTTCTAGATCGACTGAAAACACATTTTTTTGAGTAACAGTAAAATTTTATTTATTAAACCTAATTTCATAGAAAATAACCTACTACTTAGAGGGTTGATTGTTTAAATTTCCTTTGTTATCTATTTATTTATCAAAGTAAGATAATTTAATCTTTTATCTTAATCTGTGTTGATAAGAGTATAGCAGTTTCAACAAATCCCCAAAGAAATCTGTTATATAATCTTACCAACTGCGCTACAAAAAAAAAATTCATATAAAAATATATTTGTTGAATATCTAAGTATAGCAGTGTCTCCTTTTCTATGAATAATAAATTGCCAATATGTCATATGAAATGATAAGACTACCTACCATCTGGACATTTTTCTTATCCAACTTATTCTTAAAAGTATTGGATAATTTATAGAATAAAAACTCATTGGGACATAATTATCATAGAGATGTTAATCTTAATTTTAAAATGCATAAAAAAAATTATACTAATTTATAATATACATATGGATACCGTAGTAGGTAGTCTAAGGAAGGAAAACTTTTTTGGGGATGCACTGTTTTCAATCTCTTTGTGAATTACGTTCAAATAAACTATCAAAACCTCTGAATTTTCAATTCTCTTTCCATACATGGATTTTAATCTAAACTTGATCAATGATTAGAAAAAATTGGGCTAGCAGAACCATTACATGATAACATAGACGAGAGAACTGAGGTTTATCGATATAATAATTAAGGGCATTATCCTTTTCTCAGCTTAATTTATATAGGTATACTGAACATTCTACAGTGTGCAAGTTCAAAATAGGGTTTTTAAAATCATCTTTAATTTGTCGTAACAGGTAGACAAAATAGTATTTCGGAAACATTTATTAGTTTTCAATTGCCATGAAATCAGAATTATTATGGGGAAAATCAAGTTTTTATAGTCTTTGAATTATATATATTTTTTTATAATGGTAGCCTTTGACAATAATTAACAGCTTTCTTAAATGATTGATTATATAGATAATTTATTACCATATCCACCCTTTATTTGAAAGACTTGTTAAAAAATTAACTCCGTGAGTACCGAGTGATTAATCTCTCACAAGGTTTCTCATATTTTTTTATAAACACAGAATTAAAAAAATGATTTAATTTATTATCACAAACAAACCTTTCACTAACCATGTTTGTAATTTTTTTACTGTTAGTTTCTCTCAGCAAGGTGAGAAATAAAAAAAAGATATGTATGTATATATATGCCTGATTTTAATATTCAATAATTATAACATAGTAAAAATAAAGCATTGGAAATTATATTTACGATACCATGTTCTGGGAGTGAAGTAATATCATGACTTAGTAAGCCAAACAAATAAATATGTCAATTGTAATTTTTGCTTTGATATAAATATATTGTATATGTTCAGAACTATAATAATAATATTTTTCATGCAGATTATTGTTTATTCATTTCTGGGCATTTTGTCATTTCAAATATATTGAATTAGCTAACAGCGATATTTATTCCGAAGGAAGCAAATGTAGATATCAATTATACAATATTTCACTTTTGTTTCAGCGCTTGGGGAGATGGAATTTTCTTAGGAATTCAAACGGCAGCAGTTGCTGCGCTCGTTTTATTATTTGGAGGCAGCAAAAGCAATGCTGGATTATTTGTTCTGACATATGTCTCCAGTTTGGCTCTTTTGATGAGTGGTTTGACGCCAATTTCAATCTTATGGGTCCTTCAAGCTTGTAACATACCCGTTGTAATCGCTGGGAAGGTAACTGATACAAGACAGAAAAATTAATATTACTGAATTTGTATTGTTACAACGTTGATATTGAAGAAAATGTTTTCTTAATGCTATTATTATATTGATTCAGTTGGCTTTTACTTGGTAGAACTCCATTATAACATGGTGAAAAAAATAGCAATGTATTTTTTCTCCATGCTAAAAGTATAATTATGTATTTAAGAAGTTATTTGTACATGGATGTCAGATATACTTTTGAAGTCTCACCTTACTCAGCTTACCCCATACTTTGTTCTGTGGGATTCTGGCATCCCGGATGACTATCGAGTACTAAAGTACTTGGCCAAATTGGACGCTGATTTGTCGAGGGCATTGAGACAATTTAGTTTTTGAGAACATCAATGGTCAATTTTGTGCTACTTTTTGATTGTATTTAAGTTATCCATTATTCATAATTCAACCTATAATTGGCATCATTCTTTTGCAACAATTATTGTATGAAGAAGTAGGAGTTAGATATTGTCTTTTGAGTGTAGTGTTCAATGTTATGCAAAAGTGTTTCCTTTTTTCGCAGATGATGCAAGGGTACACAAATTATAAGAATCAAAGTACGGGTCAACTGTCTGCTATCACTTGCTTCATGTTATGCTTCGGAGCCACTGCGAGGATATTTACATCAATTCAGGAGACTGGCGATCCAATTATGATTATGACTTATTGTATTGCGAGTTTGGCAAATACATTTATTGTTGGACAGTTGTTATGGTATTGGAACTCTGACAAGCGCATGAAGAAAGACTGATGATAAATTAATTAATTAATTGAAATCAATGACATTTTATAGGTTTCATAACTTATCGATCTTTTAGGGAATGATAAATTAAACTATGTGTACTGTACCATTAAAACATGTATTTATTAATTGTTAATGAAAATCAATTATTTGCAATAAACAATGATAGTTGCAGACAACTGCTTCTAAATATAATTTTTGGTTACAGAAGTCGTGTTTTATTTAGTGCCTTTTCGTTAACATAAATTTATACATTATATGAAATCAATTTAATTTCACTGTGAGATGGATTTAAAACACATTTTTTTTTAGCTAGAAGTGATTTTTTATTTCCTTAATTATAAGCGAATTATTTTTAAAATTGCAGTTAACCTAGTCACAAGTATATCTAGCAAACATTTTTTAAATATTTTAATCAAAAGTCCAGTACTTCAATGGATATGTGCAAGTAAAATTGGAAATCTAGCTTTGAGAATGGGAAGGTAAAATTCTAAATCATTTAATCAAATATTCACAAAGAAATTCTTGTATACCAATGGATGTCACAAATGCATGAATATTTTAAGCATTCTATGAATGAAGATTGGCGACTAACAGAGAAGATTAGTTTATCTTAGCTGTGGTTTAGTAAGAGATACAAACAGAAATTTATTCAACTTTAGATGGAGAAACTTCTTGATTTTTCTCAAGATCTGCAGCCGGAGCGGATGTTACCCCTGCATGCTCCCCATTATCCGCCCACTTACCATCGTACTCTTTTCGATCCACATAACGGGTTTCTTCTTCATATTCTCCTTCACTGCGATGACCTTCGCGGTCTGAATACCTGGAAAAACATAACGATTAAAAGTGAGTTTTATCTCTAGTCAATATTTTAAAAGTTTTTTGCTTACAATAAGATATTGAGTGCAATAATTGACTATTACCTGTCCTTTTCTTGATGCCTCCGTGCATTCTCTTCAGGTGAGAAGCTGCGACTTCGTCTTCTTACTTCAGGGCTACGAGATCTAGAAAATCTCATGTTTCGCCGATCTCTGAAGTCTCGGTAACCTCCCCTGTTCAACAATTATAAATATGTTATGAAAATTGCGATACTATTATTAATGGGATGATAAAAAATCTTTAGATTGGAAGTGCATATGGAGTTTCATGACATTTTTTTGATTTACATACAAATGCGTAAAAGAATATCTTAGCTGCAAATATCAATAATCAACTACTTCTTCACAAAACTGTCATATAAGAATTTTCTGACTTGATTGAGGAATAATGCAAGAATAAGTGTGGTTTTTGTAGATTGGAGAGTACAGACTATGTAGAATATCATTTCACTGTTTTGTGCATTTAAAGTGAGTCTGAATATATCGGCGTTACTGTGAAAAAATTACCTATGAAGAGACAAAAGAAATGCATAATGTAGACGCAATCAATAGGCATAGACTTATTAAGGAGGCATTTGCACAACATTTCTTACACATTCAAATTTCTTTAAAAATTTCCACACCTGCTAGATGTTCCTACAATGGTATTTTTAAAATTCTTCTCCCATAATGCATGTTACAAATTCACTTAATCTTGTCAGTGCTTAATATTATTTTTAGATACTGTAGGTTTGTGAGTATGGAATGGAAAAGGTTATTAAATAACAAAGCTTTTCCTTGTACATGTATCCGTAATGAGCAACGGGATGACCATTTATGGATTAGATATGAAGTCTATACGATACTAAAATTGCACTAAGTATTGTATAATCTGAATAAATTTTTGGCTAAGGGGTCAAAGATTTTGCCATATGCTATTATCATTGACATTATAGATAAAGAATAAGAAAACTAATAAAAATAATACCTGAATGGCCGTCCTCGATTATTTCCTCTCTGGCGTGAACGGAAAGGTCTTCTTCCACCTCTATTATCTCTCCAGTCAAACCGTCGATCATCTCTTCTGAAATCTCCCTGACCTCCTCTCTGTCCTCTGCCGCCCCTCTGGCCGTATGTTTGGAATCTTGGTTTATAATAAGTCCCTCGTTCATAACCACGTCCTCCTCGCCAGTTGCCACGACGATTCATACGTCGGAATCTATTTTATGGATATATCATGTTAATTTAAGCCCTTTACTTATAGTACATTATGATTGTAAATAATTCATAAGTAAGAGTATTCAGTCTGAGTACGATTTGATTTTGCACAATATTAAATATATATTAAATTGCAGATGCATAATAATAATGAATTAAGTACTTTGGCAGACTTCAATTGAAGTTGATTGCATTGTTACAAGGAGAGTGAATGATGTCAAATGCAATGGCAAAAAAGGACCACTTTTACTCGCCCTGATCATAAAACATATATTATGAAAATAGAACTAAAAAGTGTATTTATTATTAAAAATATCATGCATTTCCATTAAGTGACAATTAACACCTTAAAAGCAATAGAGATAATATTCAATTACCTGTCTCTGGATTGTGAACGAGAGCGTGATCGGGATCTGGACCTGCTGCGACTGCCCCCTGAACGACTTCCTTCAGACCGGGAACCGGGTGATCGGCTTCCTCCTGATCTGCTACGCCTCATTCGACGGCGTGATCCTCCAGAGGAAGACGAGGCGCTGGCTGATGATCGAGATCTATATTTCCTTGGCCGTGATCGACTGCGGGAAGATCTTTTACGAGCAGGTGAATGTTGCACTTTTTCGTGATCCTGCGAACTGTCCCTAGACAGGCTACGTTGTGGAGGAGGTGATCGAGGTCTCCGTCTGGGTTCCGGTGGGCGCGCTCTGAGGGCCTGTCCTAGAGTGAGTGGAACGGGAGCAGTTCCTTCTAAGCCTTCACCTTCTTTGGCCAAGCGAAAGGAGCCAAATTTGTCTAGCACCACAGTCTGCTTTGGACGCATCTGTTGACCGATCGAGTGGATCTTGTGAAATCCGATCAAAATTTTTTACATTTCATTAATATGTTTTAGCCGCTCTATTGTACAATATTGATAAAAAAATGTAATGCCAAAACGTTATTAGTTAAAGCAGCAGTTCCCAAGCTATTTTTGTTTCCAGCACCATTAATATATCAGAATTGTTCTGCGGTGCTTTATGTCGAAACATTGACCCAAGAAATATTTCGTACAGCCATGGCACACAATTTGGGAATCGCTGAGTAAAAGACTATGTTAAATTTCAAAATATCGCTGTTTTCACAAGAGTTTTTTGTGTTGCCAAATGTGAAGACATATGAGCGGACAAGCATTCTGCTTTTATTTATACAATATTAACTGGGAAATTATCAAATTCTGTGGAAACTAAATGAATATTTTGTTACTGTATTACATGAGAATATAAGGAAATAATAATGAATTACCTCTTCAGTTCCCGGTGGGTCAGGTTCTGCACTATACTTAGTGGGTACAGGTTCTTTCAAAGCCATGGCACGTCTCACACTTATGTTCTTATCATCAGGGGACAAAATAGGCTTCTTCAATTTGTTTTCCCTAGCGGATTCATCGGAACTTTCATCGAAAGCATAGGCTTTTGTATCAGATTTATATGCTGGTTTAACAGAGTTGTCTTTCTTCTTGACCCTAGAAAAAATATTACTGTATTAGAATATAAATTTTAAATTGGTCAAAAATAAATTTATAAAATATAAAACCAGTCATATTGAGATACGAGACATTGTGTAAGTGGAAATGCTCAGACAGAAAAGAATTCGGTACTGTGATGGCAAACGGATTCTAACTGTTGTTTTTTCATTCTTTTTCATATGTGTTCCAAATTGTACATTCTTTATTGTGGCAAAATATTAAAGCTGCAACTACGATTTCAAACCTATGTTTTATCTATTAGATTATTTAAATATCAGATATAACCATTTGCCTTCACAGTACCAAATTAATATAGTGTACAATTCTGCATTTCTAGTATACTATAATGAACAAGATTTCATTGGCAAGTCAACACTTCAAGTACTGTTTTTGCTGGCAGAGCTTTACCATCATTCCAGCCAATTTTGTAAAATTGAAGAAAAATATTCACATTCAAAAAACTTCAGATTTTTTTGCTCGACAAATGATGGCACACAATTAATGTTGTTGTTTCGAAAATGGATATAGAATTAAGAAGTGTCTTCTTCGAATATAAATGATTCAAGTCCAATTGTAATTATAATTGATATTTAAAAAAAAAGTACATATTAAATTAAATAATTACTTGTCTTTTGATGCATTCATCTGCATTTTCCATTTAGGTTTATCATGAGAGGCATCATCTGGGCTAACAGATCGTGAATGATGGAAAGAATCATTTCCTTGGCGTCCGTTGTCTTGTCGTTTACTTGGCAGACCGGTGTCTTTCTCAACTTTAGCATAATATGCATTCAATTTGGATTCCAACTCTTCCAAATCTGGAAGGTCTTCGAGTATCCTGTTGAAAATAAATATATTTAATGCCACAAATAAATACACAGCGACTGTCATTGAGCATCATAACAAAAAATAAACCAGTATAAAAACAAAGAACTAATTTCTACCAGAATATACACGGGAGATCAAGGTATGTAAATATAAATGAAAAGCTTAATGAAAATTACCTTTTTTCAGTGCCGTGTTTTCTTTCGAATTCTCCACCATCAGGGCTTATATCTCTCTTGCTGCGGCGTCGCTCATCATTAGATTTGTGAGACAACTCTTTTCTGAAATTAAAAATGCACAGAAAATATTAGGAAAACCAATAAAAACAAAACAATCACACACAAACATAATTTTTCAAGTGACCATATAATTTGAGAGAATTAAAATACCATAGTTCTAATAAGATGATTTCACTATACAAATATTCATTCTGATATTGCCTATTTGTAGTCCTCAATATCAGTAACAAAAATATTGGATCATATGAAATTATGAAACGACCATATTTCTTTATATCCACAGCTACTCATTTGTGTTAATTTTGAATATTTGTGTTTCTCTTAATGCATACTATATTGGTGAATGCTGAAATAAAATTCAAATAAACTTTAGACAGAAAAGCACAACATTTATGAATGGCAGGAATTTAAATTGAACGAATATTACAATTGTTATTACACATTTGTGATTGGATACTGAAAATAGATGTTTTAGATCAAGAAAACCATTCTGACTGATATACAAACAATGTAAATAACAATTTATAAAAATACTCAAAAAATTAAATTTTCGTTTCATTGGTTGATGAAAACTTCAATTGAACTGACCTCAATGCATCTCTAAACTTCTTATCTCCCATATTTTGATCAAAGTCTCGAAGATATTCCCCACTTGCAGAGGTGTTGTTACGAGAGGCGGCTTTTGCTTTCCGTTTCTCATCTCGTTCACGCTCTTTACGCTTCTTCTTGGATTCTTTCTTACTCTTTCTGTAAGAATAATTAAAATTCATTGTAAATTCTAAACAAAAAGGTTAAAAACTTCTTAACCTATGAAAATATACTAACACAAGAAATATTATTAGAAAAGTCTTTTTTAATTAAAAATAAACACATAAGTTATATATTATGGAGAATTATTTAGGAGTCTTACTTAGATTCTTTTTTGGCTTTTCTTCTGGCTTTGCTGCTCTTTTCTGTTTCCTGTGAGCCTAGTTCTTGCATCTTCCTGTCACGTTTGAAGCGAGCTGTCTCAACCAAGAAGTTACGGACCTTGTCTTCATAATCAGAATCTTCTTTGGTCATCTCCAAAAACTTGCGAACCTGATGGAGATGATATTAATTACATTAAACCTCCTACTTTCGAGAATTTTATTAGGAAATACGCTACGATGCTCAGACCAATATTGCTGAAACAATGGGATTTGATTAGTAACTGTAAATTTTTTATTCTGTTAACTTTTTTTAAAAAAAAAGCTGTTGAAAATCCATTATGTCAATTCGCTGATTCTACTTATGTAATATTCTATGTGTAATGGAAAGTAATGGAAAGTAATGGAAATTATTTTCTTCTATAATTATCAATTTTAATAAGTGATGGGTTACTTATTGCTTTCACAGTTTCGCTTAAGTAGTTAGTGAGATTTTTTTGTCATCTCTTAACCTTTAGATATGCTAAATGTAGTCAGGGCACACTCAACAGTTGTATTTATAATATTATGGAACATATGAATGGTGGATTTATATGAATAATAACTTCGAGATAACAATCATAATATTATTCTAGATATAACAAATATTTCTGATACACTTATTTTTTATGAAGATTTCAAAGTTGACTTCAGATATGCAACTTAGGTGTTGCGTATGCTCAAAAAATATTAAATTAGTTAGATTTATCCATAATTACTGGAAATACATGTTGCATTTTTATTTAACAATGCAGATAGATCTGATGCTAGTAGTCTGTGGGAATAAGAGTTATATCTATCAAAAAAATGGGAATGAAAAAAATAGTTTACCTTCATTTCATAATCAAGATCTTGCAATGGTGGAGGGGGTTGCGATTGTGAAGAGTCAAAGGACATATGAGGAGGGGCATCCATGGAGTGTTGCAGAGTGACAGAGGCAGGCTGTGCTTGCTGTCCGCTCCAACCGTAAGGATGGTTGAACTGCGAGTTATGACTTTTGTCCAGAGAAGGATCCATCATAGCCATGCGCTTACTCAGTGGGGAGAGAGAGCGCTGTTTTTTAGCTCCCGATCTAGACCTGCGTTTCTTTTTGCGATGAGGCCCTTCAGTATCTGTAAATATATGAACATTTAAAAACTGAAAAAGTGGGAAGATTGTGTAAAATGAAATATTTAAACAAAGTAAAATTATAACCTACCACTGGAGTCGGTTGAAGATGATGTTGAATCAGAACTCGAACTAGAGGAAGAAGAGTCGGATGAGCTGCTGCTGGAACTGCTAGACCTGTGATGTTTCTTTTTACCCTTTCCTCTCTTTTTTTTCTTTGACTTTTTCTCTTTCTTTTCTGTAAGGTTTAAAAGCTGCTTCAGGGTTTCCTTCATCTCGTAAGATTTGTTGGCTGCCAGCCCTGGCAAGAGAAGTTCTGCCGGTTCAATGAGAGGTTTGGAAGTGTTGCTTTTGCTTTTCAAAAAATCCAAAGAATTCTGAGCTTCTTCGTGGAAAGGAATGACAGCCAGGCAGTCTTCGTAAGCTTTCTGAGCTTCTGTTATTTTATTTTCATCTTCATAACTGCGTCCGAGGGCGACGAGCGTTTCTCCCATATATTTTCTGGCATTAGCGTGGCCCGGATTTAATTTCAGAGATGTTTCAAAGTCCTCGATAGCTTTTTTGAAAGTTCCGCTGTTGGCGTATAGTGCTCCCCTGGCTACGAGTCCTTCCACATTACGAGGGTCAATGCTGAGAGCTTTATTCAAGCATTGAAAGGCTTCAGAATGTCTACCAGCTTTGAAATGTTCTATTCCTTCTGCAACAGATCTGAACGCCCACTTACTTGCCTGAGCCTGACGTAGTTCATCAGCATAGTCTTGAGAAGGAAATCCACCCCTAAATTAAATAAAGATAATTTTTTTAGCTTACGTTACAAAATTAATGTATGAAAAACTAACACAATATCTGTCATTTTTTGCCAGATTAGATTGTAATAGGTGTTGAAAACAAATTGCAGGTCCTATATTTTTCAACAAACGATTTGACGTAAGCTTTTTCTAAGCTTTACTTACTTCAATAATCAAGTAGTCATAAATAATTCTCTTGACTGAAATTTTTAAGAAAATTTATATACCTGAGAGTCATGAAGTTGGTGTAGTGATTTGAAGCCAATCCGAGTGATTCAGAGAGATATGCGACGCAGTTGGGATTATTGAATCCAGGACTCTTCTCCAGAATGCCTTCATAGTTCTCTCCTTTTAAGTCCACAGTTTTCCTGTGGAGCGAGCAAAACTAATTAAGCAAATAATCTAATAGCGGAATAATCAGGACTTTAAAATTACAGAATATATTCATTTATGCATATAATTATTGTACATACACATTTATGCATTTCAATAAAATAGCGACTAGGTGTAAAAATCTTCATGTTAAATTACGTATCATTTTATGAATCGAAAAGTTAAGAATGAAATAATGAGGTAGTAAGAAGAATGAGCTTATCTAGTTTTGTTCTATACTTATATTATATATTAGATAATTTGGAAAGTGGTGTCGTATTTAGGATTTTCATATTCAGTACTCAATATAGCATAGGGTTTTTGACAACTGTTCATCACAAGATTTTTGTTATATTGGTTATAAATTATTTAAAAAACTATCGTTTGCATTGGCATTTACTTGGTAGAACTCTATTATAACATGGTGAAAAACATATTTCAACACTCATTCAAATACTATTTATCACCATTTGTAAATGGAGAATTTATTTAGTCAAGCATTTATTGCCCGCTCTCAATTATATAAATGCTTTAGTATTTCTTGATGGAAGAAAAGAAAATGACAAGGTGTGGAGATAAGATACACATAGATGCCACATAAATCGAGTGCTTCACGCTGAATGATAATACAATTCTAATTCACATAGAAAATATTTGGAAACACATTGACTCAAATAAGGATCTGGTTGAATATTTTGAAATAGAAATTTTCATGAAAGCAGGAGTAAACATAAATCTAACCATTTATTAATAAAATCAAGTTTTTTGAGTATAGCTTCTTTTGTCCAAAATGGAACATTACTTTCCAGATTATCAAATGTAAAAATTTTCATGAGTATAATTTAAATTACCATCACTTGGCTGTATGATTGATCAGAAAGTTTAGAAGAATATTTTTTGCATTAGCCTAACAATACAATTTGAATAGAATCAATATATTTTTTACATGAGTTTGACACAGAAACTTATGAGTGGGTAATGGAAATCCTGTCAACAAACACATTCAAGAGAGCATAAATGATTCAATATTATTAAACTTAAATGTATAATAGCAGTAAATATAGGCTCCTGCATTCTCACCTGCGTGACTTATCAATTGAAAAATTATGGCATTCTATTTAGATTTCAATCAATATTATTTTTCCACACACACAAATAATGGTACATCTGTATAGACCTCGTAAACTAGTCAAAAACATAGTAAAACAACTTATGGGCTCTGAGTAATACACTGTGTGTGTGTCATATAGCGAGCGTGCATGATGGAATACCTAGAATAGAAAAACCCTACAGTATGAGGGCCTAGACAATCTTTAGGCTGCCGGTCATGATCTGTTTGTTCTGCTCAGCGGATGCAAAGTGGTCTTCGGCTTATTAATTAAGATTGTTGTAACATTTGCAAGACAGTACTTTGGCATGTATAAAAGGACGTTTTCCATTCTTGATACAAAAGTACACTTTTCCTTGTTTTCGTCTTTTGAAAAGATATTATTTTATTGGGGTTACTTTTGTTTTTGCACATTGCTGGAATGTTAAATTTATGTTTAGTTAACATTTCGAAATTTTTGGTATCATCTTAATCGATCCCATCCCAAAATTACTGACCTTATAGAGATTTGTGGAAATGATTTCACAAAGAACAATAGTCAGAAAGATCTCTGTCAGATGGATTCATCCATTTGCCGAAAAAATAACACATTTCGATTTCGGCTTTCACTATTCATACATTTGTGGTTTTTTTCTTTAACGGAACCATCAAAATCTTTAAAATAAATTATCACCTTGAATAATTATGAATATATATTCTGTGAAAAATAGCATTAAGATGAAATCATTTTCACATGTTCATTACCACAAAAAATCACAAATAAAATATTCATGCAGACTAAACAGAAAGAAAATCTATATGTGGTAAAAAATTAAAATATAACAATCCGAGAAAATTGAAATAATACAAAAACGTTTATTATGCTCCACATGCCTATTCATATCTTATTCTATTTTTCAGATCACGATTGACATTGGAATTATGGAAAGTTACAAAAGTGAATAAATTTAAGTGTACATATTTTTTTATATGGCACTTTGTTTAGTTCAAAGTACGAAAATTTATATAAAAATTAACTTGATTAGCATGTGAATAATGATATACATACTTGTAAATGTGTGGAAAGTCATCGGTACTGATGAGGCCTAGGGGCGGCTTGGGGCTTGGATCATCAGGCCCTCTTGTCACTCCTTTCATTCCACAAGAGATTTTGTCTGTGTCGGGAATTACTTCCAGAACTTCGCAGCAGACCGTGTCATTCATCAAATAGTTGCGCGATATATTCTTCTTATCCAAGGCCGGTATTATGTTGGATACCGGCAAAAACGCCTGTCGGATATGACATTCAATTTAGCAATATTATGGTAACCTGATTCATTAAAATTGAAGCTCTGAAATTTGTTTTTCCATTTCAAGATAAGTGAATGACTATAAAGACTGGTCAAACGCTATTGATTAAAAAGTGAAGGAAATAACGTTGAGGACTGGTTTATAGTTATATGTTCATAAGTATTTACTTATGTTTTAAAAAAGGAAATTAAGGACAATATAATTTAAACCTGACCCATGAATATGTTAATAAGCTAAGATTGATAAATAAAATAGTGAATTCTTTCGATAATGTTTAAAATATGAAAAGTATATTTAACCTTGACATTTATATCAGCCACATATCTAGGACTCGCTCCGGCTGTACACAGAACCTTGAGCATCATCCCTGAAGCATTTCTGTTTATCACTGTACCGATGATCAGCTCTCCCATGCGTATATTCTGGAAAAAATATCATAAGATGAAACTCAAGTATTACAGGCACATTTCAGACCAATAATATAACTTTAACGTCTTCAATCTTTATTTGTTAATGTTTCATAGTAAACATTATATAATCTCATTGCAAGTCATGCAATTAATAAATGATATTTACACAACAGTGATGTATTTACAGACAAAGAATATAGTTGGTACATTTCTTTAGTCTTGTTTTCTAGCAGGAGAACAATGTTGTTAGATTTATAACAAGTTGGTCATATTATATATTTCCCAATACATATTAGTAAATTATTGAAGAATTTATTGAGTATATTATAAGAGACTGAAAAATCAGGAGAATGGTTTAACCATAAGTAAACTTGACAGAATCATACCTGAAAAAAATGACGTAATCTGGCTGCCTTATCTACATTTAAAAATGTTTCAAATGGAGGCATCACTGCATAAATATCTGGAAATAGAAAAAAAAAACAAATCGTGACTTTTGATAATTAAAATTACATTTATGTGAAAGACCTATTGATAAACGTAAGTAAAAGACTTGATTAATATAACATATATTCATTCTCAGAAAATAAATAAATAAGTGATAAAATTGTGAAAAGTTGTGTATGTGTTATTATCATATTGAGAATGTCTAGAATTAGCATACTTTCATCAGCTATATTGATGTCAACGGCAGAATTCGATGATGGTGCATCTGCCAATAGACTGCCATCAAAGAGAGATGGTGCTTCCTTCGCTATGAACTGATGCAACTTTAATCTCTTGGTTCTATCTTGAAACGTCAGAAGTTTCTGCCTCGTCTGGTAAGCTGCAAAATCCAGTTGCCCGATTCCTATTTCCGAAATATCATTTTCGCCTCGCTCGCCTTCCCATATTTTCTGAAGCGGTTGTCCATGAAAATTTAAGGACTGTGCCACAAGTGACGCGTCCATGCCGTCGTTCGCCATATACCTCTACAACAGTGAAAACAAATAAACGAAATAATTAGAGGAATTCGTACTGGGAAACACCGAGACTATAAGTGAAAAGAAAATCCATGGGCGGTATTGCGTAGAATAAAAGCATGGTCGCCATTTTGGATGCTCGAGAGAATACATTTTACATGAAGTTTAATATAAAATGTATCATAAGAATCATTATTACCTTAAAAATCTAGATTCTTAGGGAGACATTTAAAACGCAACACACCAAGTATATTCACTATAATATGATACAAAATTTCAAACTTCAAAACTTGAGACCGGCCTTTATCACAAAGAGATTACTGAAACCATAGAAGACGCGTTTCATAGATAATATATACAATTTGATAGCAGCGACCATATAGTACTTGTCTATAGCAGCGACCTAACGAAGTTGACGCAGTATACTAGCGTCATAAATTTATATTAGTCTATGGATAAATATATGCTGCAATATCAGGTAAAGTATTTACAATCAATTATGCTATGCTATAAAAAAATTTATTGTAACATTCCGTTACCGATAATGTAAATAATCTAAAGGGGTTTTTGGGGACTTAACTGAGTAGTTGTATAAGTAAAACTTATCAACTGCTGTAACAAACAAGCATTTACTACACTGCTACACACGATATCGTGTATAAATAAAATTTACCGACAAATTCCAATCAAAAAGGTTAATAATATTTTAATATGTTTTACTATAATATTATGCGAAAAATGATTATTCTTCTTCGTTTGATATGATTATTACATATTAATGTTTTGTTATTCATATATTTTAAGAAATAATTAATGAAAATAATCAATGTATTTATGCGAATGTTGACATTACAGTCAATAAAAAAACACCTAAGCGTATAATATGCTGGGTCGTCGGTGGACAGATTTGAGTGTTTTTGCTTGTATTGACCCACCGTTTTAAAGGTCTGAATCATTAAAACTTGTTTTAACACCTGCCACCCGATGGTGGACCATTAGGGTCCAGGACGTATTTTTTTTTCTCTAAATCTACTCGCCCCTGGGTCTTCATGTTCTATGTATTCCTCGACTAAGTCTTAATCGTTTAAATAAAAATATTTTAGTATAAATCCGTTTATCGATTCTTGCAAAAATCAAATTTTGCAATGAAATCGGAAAGCACCTTGTATGTATACATACTTCATCGTGTCGGTGTGAGCGAATGTAGTAGTGTGTCGGCCGAATGTTCCCCTCCTCACCCATTCGTGAGTTCTGCCGGTCAGGGATCGTCAACTTTGGATTTGGATCTTAGATATTTTTATTCAGTTTAATTTACTATTCCTTTCGGTAACATAAAATTTCTTTATATTTACAATTTTTTTATTAAAAACATCATTTTATTAGGGAGTTAGGCTTAGAATTAGCAAAGCCCAATATTATAAAAAGGAAAAATGCAAACGTCAAATACCATAAGCAACTACAAAATGCCTTCAATACGGTGTTGTCGTATTGTGGCGAGGTGCTAACTGACGCAGCAGAAAGTTACACCTCAGTTGTACTCCGTGAGGTTAAGGAGAGAAGAATCTGTAGTTTATGTTCTAAAAGTTCCCATAAAAAGAACAAAATTGTTTTGCACTATCTTCAACGGACCGGTGTATTTGATACAGAGTCGAAACAAAATATTTCTTGTCGTGAACGCAGTAGGCATTCTGCTTTAGAGTAACCATATACATATATAAAAAATTTGTGCGTTATATTATTTTTATTATTAGTATATTTGTGTTATTTTTCGTTAATTTCATGATTTATCAATATCCTAATTTGCAAGTGTTATAAATTGTAGGATGTTTTAAGATAATAAATAATTGCACAAACTACATTTGTTTGCTTTCTTTTAATGAAATTTAATTTCAAATGTTTCGAATCAGATTCATGGTTTTCCTTAAAACAAATCGGCTCGACATAGAATTTCTATAAGGGAACGCTTTTCTCAGCCAGATTTGTTAAAGTGTGCTAAAATAGCTATTTGCCGCCTGTATCGAAACTAAATTGCCTCGTGGCTCAACAGTAGCAAATTTATTTTCTTGGTTAAACATTTTCTAAAAGCACAATTATATTTCAGAATTCACCAACCGCCATCCACTTAATACTTACACGCTATCTTGAATTATGTTATATTTTTTCCAATGAATTTGATTACATCAAATTATATTGAAAGCTAAAAGCAAAAGAAAACATAAAAATACCAAAATTTTGCAATAATACCCATACACTTTATTTGGTAAGATATTAAAAAAACTTGGTCGTGTTTAAAGTTTATTGCATTCCTAAAGTTTTGTTATTCATTTTTTTTAAATTTGTAATTTTACAAACTAGGAATAATAAATCAATGTTAATTAGATGAAAATAATATTAATCTTACTATTTTTTGCAACTTAAAAAAATATAATTAAGAATCTTACATCACAAATATTAACTATTTTACATTACCAATAAGTTTGTTCTGAATGAAAATGAGCACGAAATGAATATAAACAACAAAAATGATAATAAAATGAAAAAATGAAATATTAATAATATTGTATATGCCCACATAATCCAACAGAAGGCGATCACGAATGCGGTGGACGCGTTGCAGCTTTATAATTTTAATTGTTAATATTTTTATTTTTTATATAATTTTTTTATATTTTACACGGTTTCACTTTTACGCGGTCAGAAAAAAATTATATTTTTTTAAAAATCAAACACACTTTGTGAGACGCGTCACACAAACGCATATGTTGCATAACTGAAATTTTACAATTGGCCGATAACTTAGAAAATAAGGTTTTGGCCTCTGATCCTGTTATTGAACGTGCCGTTAAATTTCAGCCACACCTAAAAAAAAGCTAGTGCGCGCAATATCTTGAAATTACAAAAATTAAAAAAAAAACAAAACACCTAAATTGGTTACAGGCTATTTAATAAGACGAGAAGACTAGCCTGCTGCTGGATTTAAATCCGATGATAGCAGTGATTTCGAGCCAACCAAAAAGAAAAAAAATATTGAACTAGAATAGCGGTCGGCAACTGGTGGTCTGCGAGGAAATTTTGGTGGTCCGCAGAGAAATCTGACTACTTGTTAAAAAAAATATATTTAAAAGAATTTGAGGAATCCCCGAAGCAATATGCTGTAATATCGATAAATAAGCAATGCAGACTTCAACACAAATGGCTTAAAATGATTAAATTACACTTTTATTATTTTTCACTTTTATTTAAACATATATTGTAGTATTTAACACAAACGTCCATTTGGTAATCCGCCGGATCAAAATTTTGACTTTTTGTTGAGTAGTCTGTGAGTCCAAAAAGGTTGCCGACAGCTAAACTAGAATATAGCAGTGAGGAGGTGGAATAATATAATTACAATTTTATAGTTATAAAAGCATAACTATAAACATGATATCGAATTATATCGAGCTATTAAAGTTATTTCTTAGTAAAATTCTCTTTTTTATGCAGATGTATGTGTATATACAATGTACTGGTTTTAAGTGGTTTTCTGGAATCTATTCCCCTACTTTATATGAACTAGAAGTATCGATGTATGCGGATTTTTATTTTCGGGAACCTATCTTCTGTTTTTGTATGAACTTGAAGTGTCGATTTACGTGGTTTCGATTTACGCGTTCTTTCTTCGAACGTATTACCGCGTAAATCGAGGGATGAGTATATATGATATTTTGAATCATCTAAAAATCTGCATAAAACCATCTCTTTCGACAAGCGACATAACCCGAATGGCGAGATATAAGTCGTGCACGTGCGTTGGGGGTGCGGATGTTAAATTTGCTTCCATCGCGGATACTGTGTGAGCCAACCTAAGTCACGAAGTTCGCTCGACCTCTATCGTGGATGCGGTTTCTCTATTTGCTTCTCATTGGATGAGTCGTTTGAAAGCGCTTCATTTATTGTCCTTAATATAGATTAATAAAGCAACAATGAAAGTAGACTTGTAGCTAAGTCAATAATTATACCGAATTATTAGACCGAAGTTAATAATTATAATAATTGGAATTATTTAATTGAAGATTAACTAAAAAACAGACTTGCTTTTCTCCCATATCAAGAAAAGGGGTCAATATTAAATATTCAGTCTAAAAGAAAACCATTTTAATGGTGAAATCTACGAAAAAAATAATTCCAATAGTCAAAGTGTCGATCGACTGTTCGCTTTAATATCTATTAGAAAAAAATACTATGTTGAATTAGAAATAAAAATATATACCATGTGATTGGGTATCTAACTTTTAAGCGTTATAGTAAAAATTTCTTTAGTTATTTCTTGTGGTGAAATTAGAAACTATGATCCTTTGATTCTATATGTGACAATTCTATAAAATCCCTACCTGTTCTGGTTATTCAAACTACCAGTGTTTCTGGAAGAGCTATGAATTTTAGAATATCAACAATTGATTCAAATTTTGATCTTGCAAAGTAGTTGGATGTATGTATAATATATATGTTTTCATAGCATTAATTTCATATTGAGAGATTTTGTAGAGGTTTTCATTTTACAAATTGAATTCTTTTCACAAAATATTTATCAAGAAATCCCTGATATTACTCGATCTTTTTTTAAACAGCTTTAAACTTATGTTATAAAAAAACAATATTTTTTACTTTAAACTTCAGTTGTGTTTCTAAACAACTATGTGTACTGACGTTGAAAAGACTTTCTAGTCTTGAGGGATTCCAAAAACTTTCAAAGAAAAAAAAGAAAATGCCTATTGATGTAAAAAAATTACTAAGAAGTTCTGCTGCTAGATTTATCATTCAATTGCTCTTACTTTTATTCATAAAGACGTAATTTGGTGAATAACACTCGCATTAACTCATTGAGTGCTAACGTATCGACTGCCGAGACGGCTAATTGCGGAGTGTTGATAGATGATACTAAGTATAAGAGTGTTTACAGAGTCAAAATTGTGTGTAAAAGTTAATTTTTGTGCTTAAATATAGAATTTTTGTCTAGATAATCTCTGAATCTACTAAAGTTTGTACCGAATTCATTATTCTAATGTAGGTTGAAGGAATATATCCTTTACGCGGCTCAACAGGGAACGGCTTAAGAAAGAAGCTGAGCACTTGTAATTATTGGCTTACAAATTTACATTTGTTAAATCAAGTGGTCCCAAACTTTATCGGTTTCCGGTGCCCTTAAAATATCAAATTTTTTTGCGGCGCCCCGGGTCAAAACATTGGTAAACTCTTGACAAATCTCATGTTAACTTACATTTTATAAAGCAATAATATTAATAATATTTTATAAAGGAAAATCGTCACAGCGCCCAAATAGATCACCCACGGCGCCGTGGCACACAGTTTGGGTAACTCTCCGTCAAATATTTTTTTTTATAGTAACTACACCCTTAATCTGATGCATCTGATATCGCTGGAATAAAAAAATATTAATTTAATTTCAAATAAAAAAAAATTACACAAATTTATCTCTGAATCAATAGAAAATGGGTTATTAAAATAAATTTTCATTACGCATATATTAAAGGTGACCGTGAACTGTAATATTTTCTTCCAATTTAATAATTTTGGCGCAGTAAAGTTGTTAAAATTTAAGCCTTTAACACAGAGTTAACCATTTACTGGATATTATATTGATGAACTATTAAATAAAATAAGTCGACATTTCTTTTTGTCTAAAATTGGGGAGGAATATGGGGTATATTTTTTATTTCGCAGTTTTTTTGTGATTTCATGCTGTAAAATAAATACTTACCTTAATGTGTAAATAAACTTAGTGATTTCTATAGAGCTTAATATTTAAATCAATGAACAATCATATCATTATGTGAGTGGCATGAGCCGTAAAACTTGAGAAAATGTCGACATTTACAGTTTTTGATAAACATGTTATAGTTCTCTCAATTCCTAAAACGCATGGAATGACAGCTTTGAAAACATATTTATTTGTTTGTCTTATTCCAATATAGCATAATAAATTATTCTGTTAATAGCATTATTTATCATAACTTAAGATATCAAATAGGCTTAAAAAATAGTAGAATGAAAAACCAGTTCATTTGGTATAGAAACCAGGGTGTGGAGTCGAAGTCCTAACTCGTAGTGTTTTGGCCGGTGTCGTGAAGTCGCGATTAGGGATTGCAATTTACCGTCAAATTTCAATAACCGGTAAACGGTAAATAATTTCACCTCTTACCGATTTATCGGCAATTTATGGGTAAATAGAAAAAATTAAAAGACGTGGATTATATCATTAAAGTATAACTGTACGTGGCTACTTTCACTAAAAATTGTATCGTGGATTGAAACATAAATAATTAAAAATACATTTCAGGTGAATAGTAATGTCATAAAATGTACTTTATGTTTCAGATGAATATATGTATGTTTTAAATGTACTTTTTTAAGTAAATCGGATAATTTATTATTTCCCACAAAAAGATTGATTAATTTAAATTACGACTGTGAAATATTTGGTTTACCTGCCTGTAAGAAGTTCATACGCTAAACTATTAGTTTATCCATTAACTTATTGATGTAGTATATATATATTTATTATACATGTATGCATAATTTGTATCTATGAATATAAATTCATAATTAAAATAAAATTAAAAAAAAAACAATGTATTGGATTATAGAGTTTATTAATAAATGGTTATTTGCTTTGGTATAATGAAAACATAGTTGAATATGTACCTAAATACGAATTTTCTTCGCTATCTATCCCATAAAAACTAGAATCAGCTGCAGCCTGAAGTGGGCCATCACAGTGACCGCGATTGCGATGACAGATGACACCAGTGTGACGAGTAAAAAACTTTTTATCAATGTTGTCGGAGTTGAAAAAATACTTCTCACTCCTTCATGCATATATCATAATAAATATTCGTTATGATATGTCTGTATCTGGCATTAATTCACGATAAAAAAATTCTGGTAAAAACCGATAAATTTTTCATTTACCAGTAATTACCGCTGGTGCATTTTGGGCCATTTACCGGTTAACCGGTAATGCAATCCCTAGTCGCGATATTATGACCGGAATCGGAGTCGTCAAGTGCGAGCGACTCCGACCACTTTTTCGGTTAAACAATTTTGAAAAATAATTAAATGAATAATTCGACGGATTGGTTGATTGATCTCAATGAATTGAAATGCATACACATAAATAGGAAAGGTAAGAAAAAAGCTGACAAAATTAAACTTTTTTTAGTCGGAGCCATTTTTTTATAACGGGTCCACAGCCCCGGATGACCCTGTTAATATAATATAAAATAAATTTAAATAATGCAGCAGGAAAGAATTTTAAGTGTATAAGAAAAATACCAATTGCAGTGTCATCAGTCGATATTAATATTTGCTCAATGTGCACAACATGCCATGAAAAGTGTCTCCTCGTCTGTGTTTGTGCTGTGATATGTGTAATGTTGCATATAGATACACGGAAAGTTTAAAACAAATATGTGATATATTGGTATTCTTAGTGATTATAGATCAGTAGTACTCAAATATTTTATTATCCGGGCGGCATATATTTGTTTGCTTAACTATGTGCGCCACAAATCTGTAGAATGTATCATAATCAGTATAAAGATAACATTTTAAACATAAATTTCAGCGTGTTTATAGAAACATATGTGTGATTTTCGATAAACACAGATCAATTGTCGATATAATTGCGAAAAAGTATTTGTAGAGAAGCTCAGTAGGCCGCATGAGGAGTAAGGCTGACGGATCTATATAGGTATATAAAGCTGAAAGAATTTTTTTGGATTGATATTTTAATATCAAATTGAAATCCCATCAAAATAAAATGTGAGCGTTTAACTAATTCATCGGCGTTGAAGGTTTTAAAAGCTCATTTCATGCAGAATAAATAAACAGAACAAAATTATATTCAATGTTTATTTTCAACGATAAGCTTAACCTTTCTCATATTCCATTATGTCTCATACTCCATTATTACATTCTCTTTGTGGAATTTGTTTCATGAGTCGAAAATCTAAAAACATCTTATATTACGTCAATTGATATTAAATACCACTGTAACCCACCAATTTAAAATAAATAGGTATCTCTAAGTTTCAAATCACTCAATCGTATTTTAATGATTATTGTAGGTCAGCTACATTGCAACTGTGTGATATTGTAGAATGCTTGAAGGTGAATCCCGGGTCGTGAGTGACAAAACATGTGGAGTTGTAGAAAGTTTCAACATTTAAAAAAAATGGTAGATTTTTATATTAATAACAAAATTGAATACATACTTTTTAATATAAAGTCGTAAGTCAGTGAATTAAAAGCGATCTGATTTTGTCAAGTATAGGGAGGCAAGTGGAGGCATGCCATCCCTCAACGTGCCCAAGCTATTCGAGATTTTCCGTTTGGCTGTCAGTCGCCGTTCCTCTCTTGTGGTACGCTGACGTTGTCCTGTGGGGATTATGGTGCGCGTACACGATGTCGGTGTTGTCGGAAACTTTTTGAGTTAGTTTTACATTTGAATTTTAATTATTATTCATTTAGCGGTGAATATGTGTTAAGCTTTTTGTTGTGCGTGTTATGTTTTTGAAACAGTGAATTTCAGTATAGTGTGGAAGTTAGTGCGCAATATTACATATTAGTTTATAGTAGTGCCTTTACGAATTAAGCGGGAAAACTGTAATGTGTACAAATTTTTAAATATACTGTTCATTAAGAAAACTGCGAGTAATGTTTTGATAATTGAAAAACGTGGATCATAACGAAGAAAAATTATTTGTCAGAAATATATATTAATTGTGCCTTCAAAGTGAATTTAAACTTAATTTTACTAGTGTGACAGGTGAACTGAATGATTAAAATCTGTAAGTTGTTTTTTTAAAATATTATTTTAATGTTTCTATCTTTTCTGCTACTTCAAAAATTTTACAGGTCTAGTGGTCTGACATGTCATTTTTTGTATTTTGTTATTTTTAAATAGCATTCACAATATTTTATTTCAACAGGTAAGTGATTTCAAACAATTTTATTTTAAATATTATATTTGCTCACATTAATTCTCTACATGGCATGAATTCAATTTAACGTGTTCCAATGAAGCGGTTTTTTGCGCGGGAAAGTAAGTATAATAATCTGTACACTGTCAAAGCAAAATTGTGTAAACAATATTTATTTTTTTAATCAACAATCTCAAAAGTAAATATTTGAGATTTTAAATACATTTTTTCCGATACAAAAAAGCAAACAGGAATTAAAACAACAGTATTAATAAACAAAGTTGATAAGTATATTATGACATGGAAATATACTTGGATACAATTTAGTTAGGGTGTCCTATATTTTTGTATGTGTATTATATATAGAAAAGTTAAAGAATTAATTATCAATAGTATTTACATAACGTTGTTACGCTATATTTTGACTCACGTAATTATTTATTAATGAATTATCAAATTAAATCTTTTATATGATTATGAAAATAAAAAAATACAATTTAAACCTGCCTTGCTACATTGATAGGGCTATAGATAATTTCGAGTTTTTTGATAGTATCTGGAAAAAATCTTTTTTTAATCAAATCGTAATTATACTGCGACAGGCATCACTTTCTATTATGTATTTTTATTTTGCGTGTAGGAACTGACAAAATATAATAAAATTATTGATGATTGATGAATATTCTTGCCCTTATGCCATAGCTGTCAGTTATCAATACTATTTTCTCGTTACATCAATTCTTTATCTGAAAATGTATTGCTTCGCCTTTTGCAAGTGAGATGAAGTACCCTTCAAATTCTTGACCGTGGACTGTAGTTGCTTTCCAGACATCGTGTTTTAATAAAAGCCAAGAAACGTTTTAAAATTCCATCTATTCACATCGGCCACATATAAGAGCACAATAAAGTTGGTTGAAAAAATAGACAAGTAAAAATCAAGTTTCATTGATGCATTCTGCTACACAAATCCAAGCCAGGTCTATTGACGCTATACATTTTTTGCACGAGTAAAATTTGGCACAGTCTGATCAACAATTAAAACAGTATACCTTTTGGATGTTCTAGAATGACGCTTTTTTGAAGCCCAATTTTCAGCTATCTTGATGGTCGGTCTAGTCTCTCAGTATTAAACACTAACTATAAGGATCCATATAATAAAGGATAAGGATTTTTCCATGCTTCGTGATTTGAAAATAGCTCGCATTGTCGAATAAAAGTCTTAATTTATTAACGTATTTATTACATTGACAAAATATTAGAAAAATTAAAATATATGACTTGAAATTTTTAGAAAACTTATAAAGGAATTAACATTTATCGGTTTTTTAAAAGTAAATTAACACTTTTAAACGGAACGTTGGCTCACTACTATAATGGACACACTGTAGTTATTAGTGATATAGTAATAAACATGGTAATAAATAAGTTTCGTCTAAGCCGCGAATTACGTCTAGTACAAAGAAATTGCCACTCAAAATTTCTTTTTTAAGCTAAGTATCAGTTTGTGATATATTTAAAATTGAGATGCTTCTCGATAAGACGAAACACGTGTCACATTTAGTAACTGAGTGTAACATTTAGTGAATCAATTTACACTAATTTTAAATGATTTTCCACAGCGTCATCACAGAATCAATCACTTGTATCAATTTATTCAAAATGAAAAATAATTTTTCTATGATTATAAAAAATAGCTTAACACTGACAAAATGCTTCATTTAACCACATGTTTAGTTAACTTTAAGAGGTAATATGGTTTAGAAGCAACTAAGTGTATTTGATTCATAATACAGAGATCCTTATTGAGGTTCAAAACATAATATCATAGCTGAGATGTTGTCGTATAGGTGTAAGCTATTTAGCAGCATAGTTTTTTATATTGTCATATTTGGTATAAAATATTTTATAATACAATATATATGAATTAAGCAAACAAAGAAAATAATTTTAGTCTTTACTAGTATTCAGAATTATAAATTCATGAATGTTTCGTAATTTCAAAGTAAATGTTCAATAAATAATAATGTAAATTCCAAAAATAAAATGTCCTATCAAATCAAATAAAATTCAGTCGCCCTCTTCAGGGTGGGTTTTCCCAAGGAGGGACACACCGCACAATAGACCGCGATCGAGAAAAGAAAGAACTATTAAGTTCATTCTTGAAAGCAGGGTTGAAACTAAATGTATATAATAATATGCGTATGAAATTGCAACTTTTTCTTGCACTCTGAAACTGTGTGTAATTTATTTTGAATATATTATAAATATGAGAATTTATCATTTTGTAGTAAATATCGAATTTGTAAATTTATTTTTTTCTGGTGGTATATAAATTGAGTATTTTTGTGTAAAGGGTTCCTCTATTTTTATTGCACTCATGAAAATTTTATATAACCATTAGAGCTTTTATCAGATATCACTTTCATTAAAGCGTGTGTTGAAGGCGCCACAATGAAGAAAGCAACCATTTTGCTCAAGTGCCCTGTGAAACTTCTCATTACGATATTTTAATTTTTAAATATAATGAATAATGAAAATTATTTTGCATTAATTAAAAATATATAAAATCATTTATTATAATCAATTTTACTTCATAGTGACTAGAATATATATATTTTATCCACGGGCTTACAAAATACATGTTGATTTATTTTTTTAATAAGTAGTTGTCAGCGCTGTTGCTTGTTTTATTCAATTGAGATGTTCACGGGCTTGAATCTTCGAACTGAATTTTTTAATAATAACGATTATGTTTTTAATCGATTTGTGCTCGAAGTCTCTACGTAACGTTAAAAACTTTTCCCACTTATGTAAAAGATAAGACTTTCTTGTAAAATAGTTCACATTGAAATGGTGCATTAGATAGTCAATATTATGTTCCACATTGTGTGTTTGCTCAGAAAGTTACATGCTTGTAAAAAGGAGAAAAAACTATACATAGATATAATGTATAAATGCGAAAGTTTTTCTAGTAAAATAAAATAACTTTAACCCGCAATTTCAAGTAACTTAAGATTTTATCAATAATATTTTGTTTTAAAAATTGTATGAGATAAACTCTATGCGATTTTTACAATTACTCGAGACCAATTTGGGAATGAAGACAAACACGCGTGTCCAAGTTCTAAAATGTGTTGAAAAGCAATACTTTTCGACCTTCTGTAGAATCTTTATATCACTTAAGAATTGTATTTACTTAGAATTAGAACACTGAAGCCGATAGTCTCGACAATGTAGATACTTTTACAATGCCAAGTTGGATATTAATGTTAATTAATAAGGTATATTGATGCAACCCTGCCAGTAATAATAAATAAAATCATGGAAAGACACAAAAGGATCTCAAAACGAGAAAATTTAAAGATGTGATGACAAAGGAGGCTCACAGGATAGGGACGCTAGTTGCGACTCATTGTGGCTGTCTTCTCAACGGTGAAAAGCACAAAATGTGGCTGCTACTCGCCATTCGCCAAGCGAAATCACTCTTCATTGAGCTCTGAATCATTTCCGGTATTATCCTTCAGTTAACTCGATTATTTTTTATTTTATTTTATTTCTACTTTAAAGGAAACAGGACAATGTAGATGGACCGTTAGCAAAGACGTAAAGAATGAATATAAGTAATAAATATTAATTTACAACCCAGACAATTTAATGCACATAAATATTTATATCATATAAATATAATTATTCGTCTTATCATTGACTCAGGTACACATGTTACTCGTGTTTTTTGGTCTCTTATTATCATGTTATATTTTAAAAATTGATTTGTTTGCTTGTAAACAATATTATATTTAAAAAATTTTCAACAGAGGGTTTTAAATTACATTTTATAAAACGACCTATAAATTGATTTCAGGGAATATATCAAACAAAACATTTATTTATAAAAATGTTCAGGGGTTATTTCATTTATCATTAGCCACACACTAATTATTTCCTATCGCTTAGAATTAATTAACATTTTTAGATGTCTGCATTGTTGAGAAGAGATTTTCCAATATCTTCACTGTGGTTTCAACGGAAATATAACTTGACCACTTTTTTTTTTATTTATGTTGAGTTTTGGTTTATCTTTAACGATGTATTTACAGATCTTTGAGGCTATTACACGTCTCTTTATTAAGATAATTAGTTGAGTATAATAATGGCTTACATAATATGTTCAAAAGTATTCAGTAAGTACGATAGGTTAAAAAGTGTTGTGAGAAAAATGAAACAATATTTGTTTTTTTTGTCATGCGTCCTTTTTCGTTGTTCTACTTTTGTTGAAAAATCTTCGGTTGTTGATATTGATGATTTGCCGTTGAAAGTTTACGATTAAAATGCGATTAGAAGTATAGGGTACCGCAGAAAATTCCATTATCAGCACCAGCCATCATGGAAAAAGGACTTTTTCATAATAAATGGAAACGCCGAGCTAGGCAAGTAGAGCCTTCCGTATATACTCGTCGCTAAAAAGAGATTTCTTTGTGAAAAACTTAAAAAGAATTTCTTTACCGGCAGCACAAAGCCGAAAATTTTCAATAAACACTGGCGACCGTGTCGGCGTACGACTTTCAATACCTTAAATACTTTCTTACTTTCAAATGTTTCCATTCTTATGTCTCCTATTTAGGTGTCGGGGGTCGAAATTGTAAAGATCCGCCGTTTGGAGGTTATGCAGTAGGGGGAGGGCCGCGAGGGAGGAGGGCCGGATCATAAAAGATCGTATGTGTCTATTTGAAAAACATAAAAGCGAGGGGCTTTTATGTTTCTCAAACATTGGTTAAAGGAGCCAAAAGGAAAAAGTGTAGCGGAAAAGGAATACGGCGTCGACGTTGTGCAGGCTGTTCGCTACTGCGATGCGATGGCTCATTTTAGAAGCTTTCATTGCCATATACTGTTAAACTCATTTGACACAATGAGATAATGAAAAGTAAATTAATGTATTGAATACACATTGTGGTTAATTGAAACGCAGTGTAAGATTGAACCATCAGAAATGATGAGGGATCTAAAGTTTTACTTACTTTTTTTTTGCAAAACTTACTCGTTCAACTATAATATATTGATGAATGAAAATGATTTAAATATCGTGCCGAAGACTTTGTTACTTTCATTACATTCGGAAATTTTCTATTTAATATTAATATATGTGTTCTTATGTCCAGTTATGGTGGTACAATCTAATTTACCTGCCTTATATGCAGCCGTAAGCAGTACATAAAAACATATCTAGACTTCCTAAAGATTATTCTGCACAAACATCAAGAAAAGGAAAAAAACACTGAACGAAAAATGGGCATTTGAGTGATGATAAATGGAAGACTTCGATTAAGTCATTAACATTTGCAAGTTGGCCATATAAAAAAATAGAACGGTAGCTGACTGGAACGGACTGGTCAAAACCAGTGTGAAATAGACACAGTGGGAAATCGTAGAAATAAAGACGTAAGATTTTATGTTAATACATCGATCCAGTTGTAATACGATTTACAAAGTTGAATATTGTTTCCCAAAATCATGCATAGTGTTAATGATATTTTTTACTAACTCAATATTGGTTGCCAAAGAGACGTGTCTTAATATTTTATTTGACAGCTCTCGGTAAAATTACCATATTGAACCATTTTTTTAAAGAAATATTGTTTTTAGTCATTTCGAAATATCATGGGTGGGTAATATTGTATGATTTTTGTTAAAATACATTCCAGTGTGAAATAATACTCATATATTGTAATTAATTATTAAGCTGTATGAAAAAGTAGCTGTAGGAAAATGTAAATTGTGTATTTGATTACCATATATTAATACATGATTCAATTGTATATTTCATTAAAATCCAAATCTGCATAGTTATCGACTTTTGATAAAAAAATATTAAAATTTTCAGCAAATGAAAACCAATCAACAATGAGATACCTTACTTATTTTGAATTCATGATTCTCAGTTCATCATGGAAATATACCGATCATTTGTTTAAATAAATTTAAATTAGGCCTAAAACAATACAATTCAACTACTAAACTCAGTCTAGTGAGTTTGATGAAAAAGCTCTCTTCTCTTTGACCAAAATCAACCGCTGTCATTGACATAACATGAAATATTATATATTATAATATCCACAAACAAAATAAAAATATGGTTCATTATGTCCTGTGATAAATAATGAATTTATCTAGTAGGTAAAAAATATTTGTAACATAACATATTTATTGATTGAATTGGCATTCACTTGGTAGAACTCCATTATAACACGGTGAAAAAATAGCAATGTATTTTAGTTCTACAAAATTACTACTAAAATATATTGCTATTTTTTCACCGTGTTATAACATATTTAATTATTTAATTCATAAAAAATTATATAAACAAAACAAAAATATTATCGTCAGCATATAATATATTATCATTAATTCCTACAAACATATTTTAAAATAATTTTTGCTGATCATGATATCTTTTTGCACTTTTAATATTTAAAATAATAATCATTAATAAAATACAAGTTACAGTACAAAATATTTATGTTTCAGGAGGAAAATATATTAAGGTGTTTTTCTCGCAAATTTTCATTTGCGAGAAAAACTTTTGTTGAAAATTTACATATACAATATTTATATAAATATTTTTATAATACCTGAGTGTGTAACATGGCAGACAATGATATATAAAAAAAGTATATTGTGAGATGGTTTAATATACTTCGAAACTACAGTAAAGGAAAACATTTCTTTTCTACAATCACTTTTTCATACATTTTCCTCGTAAGCATACTGAATACGATTCTACCACAATGTTGCACAAAGCAAAATAATTCGTGCTGTGCGACAAACCCGTTTTCAACTAATATGAGATTATGAAATCATATACACATTGCATTCACCCTCATTTAAGCTTTTTTTTAATGATTATCATTGGAACGAATGTAGTTTTGTAAATTATCAATACAGTGGAAACCCAATATATACATCTCGCTTTCATCGCTTTCCCCATTTATTGGTAATGTTTTTAGTCTCGGCAAATTACAGCAGCGTTAAACTCCGCATTCATTGTTTTTCCGCATTCATCTGCCTTTAAAGAGACGATATATCATATCGAGATTCAAAGGCATTTTTAAAACAGTATAGCATAAACGGCAACTATTTATTTTATTGTAGTGAGTACTGATAAGTTGTAAAATAATTCTTAGTAATATATATCAAAATAAAA
The DNA here is from genome assembly GCA_028555115.1 of Himalopsyche japonica. Taxonomy (NCBI): domain Eukaryota; kingdom Metazoa; phylum Arthropoda; class Insecta; order Trichoptera; family Rhyacophilidae; genus Himalopsyche; species Himalopsyche japonica. The sequence continues at coordinate 442,960 of JAHFWJ010000228.1, read as the reverse complement.
AAAAACCATTTAAATAAGTAATGCGCTATAAAAGTTTGATAAAAAGTAGTAGATTTCTTCCGTTGATGATGGCTGATGATTTGAAGATTTTAGGGAAGTTGGATTTCGAAAAATAGATGAAAGTGTTTTAATAATTAAAATGCAATTTGAGTTTATACATACAAATGAATGCTTAAGGATGAACGCCTTTAAATTCTATTGTATATAAAACTGTATATAAAACTGTATTAAATTTTGTTTTTACATAATTATTTTTTTCGCTATAGGTTTAAGTTTGAAATATATTCTAAGAAAGTTTGTAGAATGGATTACCATTTCAATGGCATAATATTCCATGTTTTCAATTGTAAACGATTTATCGACAGATATCCGAGGAAAATCTCTTTCGAAAATACAGCAGACGATGCGTATCGACTGAGGACTTTCATTAGAGCATCGGCGGTGTCTATTGTAGACGGCGGTATTTGAATATGCTCCCTCCATTTGTTTGGCAGTCCTCCGTACGCCGCTGTTGATTAGAACACAGTGGGTATTAGGCGTCGGTATTGTGAGCCGAACTTTTGTTCCCATTGTGCTAACCATTGGAAGTAACACAAAGACGCTAGCCGCAACTGCGGACGTAAAATCGAAATTCATCACAGCCCGTCGATTGTTTGATATCATAATAGGAGGGGTGCGGGGAGTGATGGCCCGTGGGGTGAGTGCCGCCCCGCGTCGCGCCCCGGGTTCGCAGCTCCGATATGTTTATACCAAAATAATGCGTTACACGAGTGCGGTGTTGTCATCGTAATCTTTAGGCGATTCGGGTTTGGTGTCTTTTGTTCGCTTTTTACATACTATTATATTCTTTCGTCGTTTACAATGTCGATATGGATCATTTTTGTGTTGTATTAAGAATCCATATTTAGATAAATACTTATAAAAGATCTGGTATATTGTATGCGGAGCTTAGCAAATAATATCGCTAAATATAACATTTTCTTGCAAAAAATATTCCTTTTAATGTGAGCCATTTTTTATAGAATAATAGACAAGTCTCAACGCCAAAGTGTTTGCATCTTTGTAGTAAGAACAGCTGGAAATCAATAGGTATCAACTATCACAAAGGATTCTTAACGAACAAGCATATATATGTCGGTCACCATTATTGAATCCTCTGGGGGGTGTTTCTTTGTTTCTGTAATGGACCATTTCCGTGTCATGTGTAAACTTATTGATATAGTCGCCTTATTAGTTTCATTTACAATTGTCAGTTTTATTGTGAGCAGGAAACAAGCTAGGTCGTTAAAACAGGAGAGAAGATGTATTGTGTACCTTTTCTACACAGCTATATATAGACAAGCAAATTTTAGTTTAAGCATAGTGCTGACGATGGCGTGGGCTGAAATAGCTGTCAACTATATTTAAAAAAAATAATTTTGTAGAACTAAAATATATTGCTATTTTTTTTCACCGTGTTATAATGGAGTTCTACCAAGTGAATGCCAATTCAATTAATAAAATTACTTTATCTATTCGAAGAAAGATATACTACTGATCGTGTATAGTACGACATGTAGTTGTATGATAAAACAACTCAAGGATTTCATTATAATGAAAGTAATACAAATCAAATTTTCGTCAGAGGTTGACAAAAAATGTGTATTCGAAAAATTTTCTACTTTGTCTGAAGAAAGCTATAATAAATAGAATATTAAAACTAAGACTTCGCCGAAATAGTTTTCGTTGGAATGCAGAGAATATATGTAAATAAATATAACATAAAAATGTATTAATGAATTTTGAAAATATTATATAATATCAGTTTTATATTGTTTTTTATTTATGTCACGAGCTTAATCGATATGGATTACAATATTTGAAATCATGGAGTATTTATTCATTAATTGTATGCCAAAAATCGAATTATTATTGGTGAAATGATTTCACTCCGAACGATAAAGAATGTATACGATAATTCAAAAACGAAGTCAGTTAAAATGATTTAATTTGTTACCCACAGTTACCACTTTTGATGTGTTAACTTTTATTTTAAATAATTAAACTTTTCAACTAAACGAATTAAGCGCGAGCATTATCACCTGATGATAATGTTTGCGACGAGCGAAACCGGTCCTGATCATAAAATATATTGTGGACATGGTACTAACAATCCGTTTTTACTGTTTAAAAAACAACAAAAAAAATGTATAGTGATATTATTTGTATAGAATAAAAAAATTAAATACATAACTGCAATGAAATACTGACGTAATTTACATTTTGATTTGAATGTGTCAAGTGATGTACATTTTTTTCTATTGAAATGCCATCAAACACCCTAAATCGATGTCCTACGTCAATTCCCATTTTTAATCTATATGGAGCTTGATTAGGATTGAGTTATACAAGGCGTGTATGTAGTTAAGTTAAGATAATTTCAAGAGGTATCATCAATCCAAAATAATCTCTCTAATGAAATAAAAAATGTAAAAGAAACTGAAAGCCGACGCATCAAACAAACTGTAGTTTGTTTGTGAAAATAATTGAAATGGTTTTTGTGCCGCCTTGTGATTCATAGACATAGAATAATAGTTAAATACAGTGGCATTCGCAGTTGCCTTGCAATCAGGGCTATGAAGCCGTTAAAATAAAACACTATTTCGAGTCCGACTTCGGACTAAAATTAAAATACAACTCTGACTCCGACTCCGATTAAAATCTTGAGTATTTATAATTTAAATAGTTTTCATTTCATATTTACATATATGTACAAAATAAAGCCACCATTTCAGTAGCCAATACGAACGATAATTAAATTTTCGAATTTCTCACGTATGTATTACTTTTAGTTCTATTTTACAATATTTCTCTACCGTATATAATCTGTTGACGAATCAAAACATCCATACATTGTTTAGAAAATTTATATTATTAAATACTATTGTAAATAAATAAAGTATTGTGTTTTTGTAATTTCTGATATCGACTGAAGGTGCTTGATGGAATTTCAATATCAAATTTGACATGTTACAAATTTGTACGATCCCACATGTTTTGTCACGAACGACTCGGGTTTCGCCTTTCGGCATCTTCAAGCATTCTATCACATGGATGCAACAGAACTGACACTTTTGTGTTTTTATTTTACATTAGCGTCCAAGTTTATTAATCAAAATATTGAAATAAAATATATTGATAGTTATAAAAATATAGCTGGAATTCGAGAAGTAGAGAAATTGGGAAATTATGAGAAATTACACCTAAATTATTGTGTTTTCAAGTATTCATTTAAAAAGTACGGTCTTTCGTCAATATTTAATTACTTGGAGTGAAATAACACTTATGTCTTATAAATTTTAACTAAGAAGCTAACTTGCTGTATTTTTTTATACATATGCCAGCAAAATTTTTACTCCTTCAATATTTGCAGTACAAGTCGTGAAAAAACGGTGATAACGTTTGCAAATAGTTATAAAAAGGAATAGTATATCCTTACCTGCGTAAAAAGTTTTGTGACTGTTAAAGGTATGTTGGAGTAAAGTGCAGCGTCATAATTTTGACATTTTATCATAAATGCCGATTTAAAGTATGATGTATTTATCTCCATTTTTCCGTTTTATAAAGATTAATTTTTTTAACAAAAAATACATTTTTTGACATCTTTAAACTTCTTTTTTATATGATACTTTTTCCGAAACAAACCATTATTTTAATTGCGAACTAACTGAAAAGTAAGCCACTGGAAATCAGAACAGTACACGCGGCTGTCGCCTATTTTGCTCGCGAACCGTGAACACTAGAGCTCTTTGATGTGGTAAACTGGGACGGTGCTCCTCAGCACGTCACCAAAGCACCAACAAACCGGTATTATACCATTCGTCACCTCCACCAGACACAGTGTATGCTGCAGCTTTTAAGTCAATGGATTTCTGAATAACTGATGATTTTTCCCATCAACATGGTAGTTTTTCTTAAGAAGTCAAGGCGGAGCGAAAATAATTCCTTTGCAACTCTTTTCATATATTATATAAACTACCAGTTTCACCTATCAAGCTATCAGTTTGTCTCTCGATAATTCAATGAAACTTGTCAATGAATTTATTCAAATTTGAATCAATACAACTTTGTACGATTCCACATGTTTTGTCACTAACGACCCGAGTGAACTATCAGTGACTTTGTCAGTTTTGTTGCATACGTGTAATAATATGCTTGAAGATGCCGAAAGGCGAAACCCGGGTCGTTAGTGACAAAACATGTGGAATCGTACAAAGTTGTAACAATTCAAATTTGATATTGAAATTCCATCAAGCACCTTCAGTCGATATCATAAATTATATTGAATTTATTGTTTCAGTTTTTTATATTTTTTTCTTTCATTGACATAGTGACATGTTCATTGAATTGGTATTAATATGAACTCGAATTTTGATTTTTATGTAATATAACACATTTATGGAATTCAGTATTTTAGATTTTTTTTTTTAAATATTATTTTGTAGTAAGGAAGGTCATATAATTATTTTAGCTGCTTGGCTATTCTAGAATTTACCTTAAAAAGTTTTCTCATTAAATCTCTGTGATAACCGAAGCAGATTTCGAATAAATATTGATTTTTGTGGTGAATAATATGTTATATAGCGTATGATCAAACAATGTTTTTTTAACATATAAAAGTTTTTTTTTATATCCGGTCTACAATACGATAAATACAGAGGATACTTAATACAAAATAGACAGGCGTCAGGTAAAATATAATATATTTTGATAATCGCAAAATCAAAACGAAACTCTATTGGATGGGTGTATCTAATAATTTCGAAAACCAACTTTAATAAATGGTAACTTTTTAACATGGTTTTTTTTTTATTAAATACTTTAAGTTTAATTTGATTAAATTTTTAACGCGTATTGCACGGTGTTCATGTTGTTAATACCCATCCGCTACAGTAAACAGCGATTCATTATTCAGTTGAAAACTTTGTCAAAGAAGTAAATGATTTTCATACATCTTTTCATCTGAAGTATGTTTATGTAAAGTACATGTAATACACATATTTTGAATTACTTATAGGATATAAGCCTATAGATCTGTTAACATGGTAAATTGCATTCATAAAACTTCGGGCAACTCAAAACCGAGTAAACCGAGACTATAATATACAAAAACACATTCTAAAAATAATATAAAGCATTAATATGACACTGATGGTATGCCTTACTTATTGAATAAAATAAATCAATGATTTGGAAAATTTTAGCTTTAAAATAACAAGAAGTTTTTACGGGAACTTATTATAAGTTAGCAGATGTAAGTTAATGCAAAGCATGGCTTAGTATTGCAATAGTGAATCGGTAACAATTTTCTTGTAAGCTTCATGAAAATGAATAAACAATTCTAAAAAAAGCAACATGTTTAGAAAGAAAAAACCTTTTAAAATAGATTTTACTCAAGATTGCTATAAAATATGAATTTGATGCAAATAAGAAAAGAAATCTTTTCGTCGAAATAAAATAGAAAGAATGCTCACAAAACTGTATATTTGCTCAATTTCAAAGTTATAGGAATACAAAATTTCATTTACAATCTATTATGTATTTCCTCTTGTCCACCTTCTTAGCATATTAGCATAATCTAGTAATTTAGTTGTGTAAAACATCAGGCACTTATTGAGTTTAGTTAGTACCGTGCAAAATTCAAATCCATTAAATGAAAAGGCGCGAGTAAAGATTTCAAATAATTTGAATGAACTAAACTTAGCAGTGAAGGCTTCATAAGATCTTTTAAAAATGCCAGAAACTATTTACGTTACAATGAATTATCACTTATTTCATATATTAAAAAGTGATGGTGACAATAAATTAATATATTTTTAAGGATGTTTTTACGACTTTTGTTGATTATTTACATGACCACACTTTGAAGATTTACTAAGAACTCATTTCCACGCTCCATCAAATTGAAACGTTAAAAATTGTTCATAAGCTATGAGTAACTGGCCTTATCGTGGACTGTCATACTTTTAATTAATGATTTAGTATTTGCCAAACATTAACTGATTTACATATACACACATTTCTAAGAATAAATGATAATGATATACATATTGTGAATTCGGGGGTACTCGGGAGTCAGGTAGTTCCATCAGTTATCTGTCTCCCCAACGGAAGCACTCACTATTGTATTGTGTGGACTGGAGTTAGAACAATGAATGCATCGCATTCGCTAAGCACTGAGTAGGACTCGAACTTCCAACTCTGCCTGACCAAATTCTAAAGCACTTCTCTGTCACGGCATAGCGAATGACAGATAGTTGGTATTATATTTCAGTAGATATGGATGTTGAATTAGATAACGTATAAGAACACAGGTTTGCCTGTAAATATATCAGTATTTACAAGTGTTGTTTTTTTCATAAAATGACATATTTTATTGGTTTAAAATAATGAAACATGAATAATGACAAGGACTGGCTAACCATCGCTTTAAAACTTTAAAATATGAGATTCGAAATATCATATGAATATCATAGAATATCAGACAAATTCAAATAAACTGATGGGTATTGTATAAATAAAAATCATATTCATTATGCCATAAATTTTAAAAACAGTGAAAATTAGTTTTTTTAGTGGTTTGAAAATAAATTGTAGTTTCCATTAGGTGTTTCTATGGTCGATATTGCCTCACGTTTTAAGAATACAAGTTCTATGTTACGTATAGAACATTTTCAGATATGATTAGTGAGAGTATATTAATTTTTAAGAAACACTTCTTTCTACTTTTTCCAGTAAGTGTAATAAATAAGAGTTAAATAATTAATTATATCCCGTAATGTAAAATAATACAATATATTATATAAATCTTTTCCACCCGGCTACGACGAATTGAAATATGTTTATATTGGATAATATTATTCATTTGCTAGATTCTGCAAGCTTGATGTCAGTTTATAAGAAACCCAACCAAAAACTTCCTTTGAAAAGCAAATATTTTAGTATTATATAAAAACTCGTTTAAAAAGAATATAATACAATAATATTTTGTTTAAAATTGTGTTTTCATCGTGGTGTTATTTCATTGTACTCGTGAGGTGTACAATAATACTGTAAGATTCGTATTAAATTATTGAATTGATACATGCTTTCTAAGTAATTCTTTAAAGAAATTTAATAATAGATTTAAATAACCCGCCAAAAACTGCATGCGCATCGTTTCAGGGCTCTTTCAGTACATCAATCTTCAAGCTTTTCGTGTAGACTTTCTTTTCAGAGCGCTTTTCCGCAGTGAACGAGTAGTTTTATGTGAAGATATTATTATGTGTAGATGATATAATGTAATCCTGTGTTGCAGCGGTGGGTTCTGAGAAGATTCATCTTGTTGGAGCGGAGATTCGGAATCGGGGCAATACAGCTCGCGGTTTGCATTATGGCGAAGGATTTCTAATATGTCGTATAATGTATATTGTAGTCGTTGCCAGGAAGCTTGTAAACAAAAATAACTGTGTTTGTACGTAAAAGTTAACTTCGTATTCTTTTCGATATACATATTTACTTGCCTTTATTAGAAATCAAATTTCAAAACGAGAATTTGCAATTCATTTGCGGTTCGTAGCCGTTCGTAGCACGGCTATGAATTCACGTTTAACTTACTCATATTATAACACAATCAAGCTTTTCAATTATGAAGACGCACATTTATGTTATTTTTGAAATCTTGTTTACTTACTTACTCATAATTTTTTAGCTTTACATTCTATCCCAGCTATTTTACGAAATATTTGAAAACTTTTATTTTTAAACATATATACATGTATATTTGTAAATTTATTCATAAACTATTTTCTTCATAAAAGGTGATGGTAGATTTAAAAAGAAAAAGTTACCTATGAATTGATAAAGGAGTTAAAAAATAATTGTAAGTAATAATAACATAGAGATATTGCGTCAATTATTTATTATAATATTTTCGAGTAGTTTATATCTAAAAAACGACCGCAAAATTTTAAAAAATCAATAGAAATTTTCAAAAATTGTTAGGCCATGGTATTAGGTTATCGCAGCCGCTGGTCGCTGGCTATTTTTCGCTCTTAATAATAATAAAAAAAAAAAACCTTAAAAAAGACGTTTAATAATTAAAATACGTCGAACGTTACGTTTTGCAAGTAGGAGTCTTGATTAAACTTTTATTTCATATTCGCTAACATTTTTTTTGTAACTGCTGATATTTCATGCATAGAAAAATGTACATTCACGTGCCGTGTGATAAATTTACCAAGTTAATTATGGTATAATATTCAATCGACTATGAACATTTTGAAAATTTGTTAGGAAGTTTTCCGAATACAAATCACGTTTTGAATGAGCTGCGTTTTCCGCCTCAGTTGCCTTTCTGACTAGAAGAATTAACTTCGATTAACATATCAAATTTATACGACGATTGAATTCATAATTCGGTATATCTCAAGTTTTTCTACGATTTCTTTAAGGGCTATTTTTATATTTCCATTAACAAAAATTTCATAAAAGCGATTGAATAATGAAATTTTGACCATTTAAACATTGTTATTCAATTACTTAAATTTGCAATTTTTAAATTTAAAGAAAATGTATTACAAATAATGTCAATTCTATGTGACAAGATTTTATAAGGTAATTCTTGAAGCTAAAAATTATGTATATTGTTTTGGGCAAGAATAAAAGAACGCTAATACTAATAGAATAAATATCTATAGTTAAATAATATATATTTAGTTCTTTATCTATAAAAAATCACGCTCAGAACCTAATAGATAGTAAAGATGTCCAATGTGTTTTAATTAATAAAAAAAGCAGTCTTTATTGTACAATACGTGCTCAAAAATTTATTTTATAACAATTAGAAGTTGCTTCCTTCATTGACAAAATTGTCAAATGGTAAAATACTTCATTTAATTAATAATAATTGTCATTAAAGCAATTGCTTCAAGAACTATAGCAAAATTTTGAGATAATCGTCAATTTTTTCATACACAATAATAATTTGTCTACAATCTTAAATGTAATAGACCCTTTACAAGTAAATGGTTACTTCTCTGTTATCAAAATTTAGTTGTTCATTACAATTACATCTGTTAAGCGATACTGTTTTTGTTGTAAAGTTGCCAAATATGAAAGATTTAATTTTTAATAATTCGAAAAGACTTTACTTTCATTTTTAATTTACGCAAAAAATCATAAAAAGAAGCTTTAGTAAGTAAATAGGAAACATAAGAGTGTATGAAATATAAATGAATATAAAACCAAATTATAGGAAAATATGAAAGGAAACCAGAACTTTAACAAATATTAACAATTATAAATTTTCAACTTGAAATTTTTTCTGCATTGGAAAAGCTTGGCCAAGCTAATTTCTAGCAAGTTTCTTTTGTGTAACTTGCGGTAGAAAGCTTTGAAACTTTTTTCATACAAAAATCGAGCTTAAACATTATGTACTAATTCTATTCATATTCGATGAATCGAGTTGGATTAATAAGACGACTATGCTTCAACCCTTAATGATGCTGGTATTTATTTTGGCATCGCTAGATTTTAAATGTTTTTAGAATAACTATTGTTGCAAATCAATTGCAATTGGAAATGCGAGATTGACTGCAAATCTTATATTGTAATATACAAGAAAAAAATATTTGATAAGAATTAATTGTCGTTCATAACGAATTGCCTAAATGAAATTATCGACGTCTGGCTATAAGTAAATCGCGAATCTTCATTTAAAACTAAGAAATGAATGCAAGAAGTTTTAACGTCATATTACAGAGAAGGCTACAAAAAAAAAACTTTATTTTTCATAGACATACATCGCTTGCAATAATAAAGTATTATATGGTTGTAAGTAGATTTAAAAGAAATATATATTTGCATTTTCCGGACTTATATAATATTTTATTATTTAAGAAAATATATATATATAATAAATTTAATATAATAGCGTATAACAAAATTGTTTTTATGCTTATGGAAAATAATCGATAGCAACAGCTCAACTACAAAACAACTAATTTTGTTCGTTTTTCGAAAATATTCCATTCATTCAATTTTCCGTTTAAAAGCAACGAATGGTATCTTTATATTTTGCATTTAAGCGGAGTATCGCTGATCGCTTCGTTTTTCTTTATGTGTACTATATATATTAAGCACGGAAATGACGATGCAAGGTCTTTTATTTACTTTTGATAAATTCTGCCATGTTGGCATCAACAATTTTATTTTGCTGACTGCGCCGAATTTTTTACAAAAAAGCTCAATACCGGTGCAATATTGAATACAAAATAATCTTAGATATTAATCTTAATAGGCATTCGGGTAATGCTTTTTTACCCCGGGTTTTTTTTTACTTTTATGGGGGAAATTAACGAAGCTTATTCAAAAGTTTGCAAGTTTTCAATAAAGCTTTAAACATTTAAAAAAATGTTCAGATTTTTTCCTTTAAATTGAAGACGTCAGAAAAGTATGTTGGTATTAAAGGAAGGTGGTTTGTGATATGCTTGCTTGGATAAATATTTTAATTTCTCGCATTCTCTTCTTCTGCTCTATCTCAAAAGATGTTATGGCTTGTCATGATGCCTTAAATTTGATGAAAAATATCAGGTCAAAAATACTAGTTGTATTTATGATGTTTAATTATCTGCAGAGATTGAAATAATACCATTATTGTAACCAGAACGTATTGGTTTGAATCTAGTCAATAATGTTTAACTAAGATTTTATTTCGATGAAATGTTTATATGATAACAATTTTGAAATAATGAAATGTTTTGATAAAAGTTCACATACTCTATTTTGTAAACAGGCGTATTCAAACAAGCATGTGATTGAGAGTTTTGAATTGAATTGGAAGTTCGAGAATTATGACGTAAAAATGTGGATTTAAAAATGGAAACATTTAGTACCGACTGGAAGTAATAGGTACAAAGAGTCTTTACGATAGGGTTGGTCAACCATTTTATCAGTATTAATGTAGGGCGACTACAAGACTGTTTAATTTTATAAGCAATTAATATTATGAATGCTGAAATATTAAAATTACATTATTATAATAACATAAAAGATATTTTGAATTTTTAAATAAAGAAATTTATTTATATAATAACTAAAAAAATATCGACAGAATTTCTTATACTATTTTGCAAGTCGATTGTCATAAAAAATAAAATAAAAAGTAGCTTCCAACCTCAAAAAGTCCATACATTCTTGGCTTAGAAAATAACAGATAAAGATGGGATGAATTTTTCATACTTTGATCAATGTTTACCACAGTTTTCTCAATATATTGCTTAATTTTACGAAAGATACTCAGTGCCAACAAGAGAAATGTAATTCATGATTTCTATAACTTTAAATATGTTTTGGGAATTTGCCATTACTCTTTCATAAGTTAAAAGTTGTAGCCCGTGTTTATAAATCTTAAATATTATTATTGATTAGGTAAATCATTATGCTATTAACGCTCATTCCATGATCTTAACAACTCGTTATCAACTTTTATTTACTTTTTTGTAGACTTTTTAAAATTTCCATACGAGTTTTTTTTGTTTCTACAAAAAACATATTTTGATTTTATATCACGTTAGTTTTTTTTTATTTATAGGAATTATTATGAGATTTGTATAAGTTCAAACTTCACATTCATAGTTTTTTGAATACATATTGCTTTTAACAATTTTTATTTAATTTTTAACCTAAGATGCTTTATTTTCCGCCATGCAATAGAAAAATAACCAAAATATTAATATTAGCTGACATAAAAAATAAACAAAAACTACTGCTATTTTGGCAAAAATGCATGGAAATTTTCGCGCGTTTTTGGCAAAATACGCTGGTGCTAAAAGGTTTATTTTTACATTTTTTTTTTAGTAATCAAGCATGTAATGTGATGACAACATCATTTTATGAAATGTGATTATTAAAATATTTTTCCAACAATACTTTGCACATTAAATCTATTTTTTTTTTCAATGTATGATTGATTGAATAGTCAATAATAGAAGCTTAGAATTGAAATGACGATGAATAAAATGAGAAAAAAAATGGACTGAAAGACAGAAGTATAAAAGAAGAATGTTCTTATGTTTTACAATTGTGGTCACTCTAAAATCATGCCGACCACTGTGCAAAAGCCTTGCCTTCTCCATCGCTAATCCTCTCCGTATTATTTTTATGGATTCCGTTACAACTTTGTCGGTGGACTTTGAAAAAAGGATTTCATCAGTTCGGCTGGGCCGGCTTCACTTCCTAGTGTGGAGGTAAAAAAATGAAAAGCGTAATTAGCTGTCCGCTCATCCATGGGACATTCGCTGATTCACCATTTCTCCCATCGTATTTATTTATATTTCTTTTTACATCTAGCGGCAGATATAGAAAGTTATAAGCGAATGCTTTTCAGAAGTTGAAAACATTTTCAATAATTATCGACAGCTGAAATAGTCAGTATTTATTAAAGAATTGCCGTGTATGATTCGCTTTGTAAATAACAACCCATGTTCAAGTACACACATGTATACGAAGGCTTGGAGATTCTGAAAAACTAAGCCGAGGTTGAAAAAAAAGCTAATAAAAGTATACATTTTTTTAATCAAGAGTAGATATTAAAATAATATTCGTAATATAATAATATTATTATAGAAGAAAATATAGTTTGATTTGCGTATTGCAGTATTGTGAAGAGAAAAACACTATAGATATTTCGGGAAAAAAATACAAAAAAAGCCCTTTCATTGTACATAATTCTTTTCTGTCTTGGGTATCAGGCTTGTCAAAACATTAAAAGATAATAACGCTCAACAATCAAATATTTAAATGTCTAATAAACACTCATGATTTTCTATTTGTTATGCGTGTCACGCATTTTAAAGACGTTGGTGAGTGGGGGGACCTAGAAAAATCCATTGTTTGAATTAGATTTTTACACGTATTCTTATTGTATCTACATATTTAAATGACATTTCTAAGAGAAGAAATAATAAATGTCCTTCAATATATTCAGCAATATCATAACAGCCATGTTATCTTTTGGTATATTACGACTACCTCATTATTTCAATTTTATCAATGCGAAACTTTAAGAATTAAGCACGCTTTTACGACGAACAAAAGTTCCGCATTGTTTTTTAATCCCGCATAGTGCCGACGTCCTCCGGGTGGGGTATTAATTTATTGTTCGATACCGGATCCTTTGTGAGCAGATATTATGACGTCAGGATGATGATCGTCGGGCAACTGCCTGATGGAGGATCGCTTACTGCTTCTACGGATGTGAGACTTCCTAGAACAAATTATTACGAGTATATGAAAACGATTTTATCGGTCCGAAATGTAACGAGACGAGAATAATCGTGGATTCCGCGATAATTTTAAAGGCATTTTTCACTCGGGCAACCAATTGTATTTATGTGATATGACCATTTCCGAAGCCTAAAATTTATTTTCTGAAATAAAAATGGTATTGTAATATTTTTACCATAAGTTTTATATTATATGTACCAGTGCCGCATTTGCTGAATACAAATGATGCGCAGACACACACGTTGTGGGTGTGTCTGTGTTTGTGTATTATGTTGTGACGTGTGCTATATGTAGATAGAAAATTAAATAAAAAATATATATTTATATATTGTGATGAAGTTTTAGGAAATTATTTCATCGTCGCCAAAAACTATATTTGATATTTAAAAAAAAGTCAAAATGAATATGTGTATAAAGAAAAAATTAAACGAAAAAATGCTTTTTTCTTGTCAGTAATTACAATAAAATTAGCAATACAATAATTGTGCTTATTGTGGATTTCGGGTGTATATTTTTTCAATAAAAATATATTCACTCAACTTGTGATGCTATCGGAATAGATCTCGCTTACTACACATCAGTTATATAATATTATATGATCGCTGACATCTACGACTCTATAAGTTAGAAATTGTATTATAATTCATACACTAGGCTAGATAGTGGTTCGGGACAGTAAAGTAATGCTATATGTGCCACGGTGCTACGCGCCCGAAATAAAACAACGAGATTATTATGAGAAAAATGTTTTTTTTCAAAAGTTATGTCATTTAATGAAATTATTATTATTTTACTGTTTGAAAAAAGGTTTTTTCAAAAGCAATCATACTATTTATCAATAGAATAATAATAAATATATTAATATAAGAATAACAAAACTGGTTTTAATCAATACATTTAAAAATTTGAAATACTCTGTCAGGAAACGGTGTCGTAAATCACTCGCTGTTGGTTGACTTAGGAATTTTCAAGCTCTACCAAGGTAATACGTTGATAAGATTATTTGTGTATCTGCTATTTTTAATCTTGTTTATATATTTTAAAATTTTCATCTCTTCGAGGTAGAAGAATAGAGTTTGATAGGTTTATATTGAAAAATACAACATTATATATATATATATTGTTTTGCTGCTGGTGTACTACAAATTATAAAGAGTGCCTAGGTGTTCCGTGGATGAGAGATGGTTGCGAAGCACTGCATTAAAATATACTTATATGTATTCAATAAATTTAAAACTGTCTAATTTATACCGTAAATGTTTAGGTACTTGTAACACAATCAACGATACATTAATTTATGATATTGATTGATGGCGGAATTTTTTCATCAGATTTGAATTGTTGAAACATTGTACAATTCCATATGTTTTGTTACTATCAAACAGATGCAACAGAACCGACGGTTCTACCCTGTTCATTTGTGACAAAATATGTAAAATCGTACAAAGGTTCAACGATTGAATTTCTCACAACTCCATGTTGACTTCGGAAAATGAGAAAACCTAGTCTTTTGTCTGTAATATTTAATTTTAATAATTCTCTAGTATATTTTTGTACAGTTGTTGAAACTATGAAGGATGTGGATCATCAAGAAAGAGTTAATAGGATACTGCCACCAGTTATATACATATAGCCTCAAATATATGCATGGCTGTGATTATTTTTCTCTGGTACATATTTTTATTTTTAATATAAGCATATTTCCTTCAGCCTTTTGTTGGTTGTTACTGCTGAAAGAACTTTGGTTATATTTATAACATAATTAATTTACAATATAGGAAAGTTTCACAATGTGCCTTTGAATCAATTTGATGTAATATACAGTTTCATAAAGCATTATAGGAGTACAATGGAAAACTTTTTTCCCGAAGGAGATATTTTTCAAAAGATAAACATCAACAAACATTTCCATTGTCATGCATTTTCAAAAGCCGTGGCCAATATGCCAAGACTTCGGTTGAATTGTTGGGATTTCGCATCTATAAACTTGTACGTACCTAGCTGAAATTCTACAGATTAATTAAAAAAAAGTCGACGTTACATGAAACCAGACAAAGTTGATCAAAATTTTAAAAGTATTGTCTTTTGATAGTGAATTATTTGGGTCTGTCTACTGAGAGAATTTTAGATGAATATGGCAAATTATTGATTGAATTAGAATCAATTCATGATTAAAAGCAATGAATCGATGACAAAAATTTGTTCAATGTTATTTCAACATCATGTTATCGTCAAAATTGAGATTAAATATTTTTTCGCATGTCTTCTAATACAACTCATTGTGCAGTTAACATTTTTATTTTCATTTGTATAAATAACGACAATTTTAATATTAAACCGATCTAAGCTAGGATACAATAAATTATATCCAATTATATAAATCAGAACAAACATATAAATAATGATGTGGAAGGTATTATCAGTCAATTGTTAAAATAGCAAAAATTAAAATTTTGTCTTCCACAAGTCAATATTTATAACAATGTGAATGATTCACCACCGACGGCTTGGTCAAAAATAAATTATTATTGCTGTATTATGTATTTTATTTGAACATTTTTTTCATCTTAATTCACATTATATGGTGTTGATAATGTGTATAATATCTGTCATATGTCATATTAGTTTAATCAAGAAATAATTATTTTTGCTCTTCTGTGATTCTTCTCATTGTCTGGCGGCACATTGCAGAGCAGTGCTTTGTGGTAATATATCAGCTTTATAATTGTTTTCAATACTAATGTGAATTCGTATATACTGTGTAAAGCAGTTGAAACGGCCTAATCAAAACCTTACGAAACTTTTGGGATCAAGTGGGAATATTTTTTTATGAAATCGGTATGCCTTGAAAATAAGGGTGAAACTCGTCAGTCATTGAATTTAACATATGAATTCCAGCTATGTAGCTGCAGCAAGATACTTAGTATTCGATGTAGAAATTAATATGATACGATTAATAAAACCGATGAGAGATCCCATTTTGCAACAACATCCTAATAAAATCTGTTACAAAATATTTTAAGCAACATTAAATATAAGTTTAGAACTTTGCAGTTTTTACATTTCGAAACAATATTAACCACCTAAAAATCCTGTAAAGGTATAATATTTTTTGACGCTAATCACGTATGGTGGTGTTTGTAATTGTTTTTTTGGGAAAAAATGTTGTACATTCTTTGTTTTTTATTTTCCTGTGATAACCCATGTCTATAGTATACGAATTTCCTTTTATTTAAAAGTAAAAAATCATACAGTAAACTATAGAATGTTAAATATTTATTTAAGGTGCATAATTTTGCTTTAAATAAGGATTTATAAAAAGGTTATATCAGATTCAAAGTGATAACTGTCACTTTTGAGTGCTTGTTTTAAAAATAACAGATTAAAATCAAATCGATTCAAGAAGTCATTTTTACGTTATAGATATCTCTTTATAATATCACCTACCCTATATCCCGAGGGATAGATAAATTAAAATCATAACTCTTCTCTCTAAATTACCACTAAGCCTTTAGAAAATAATATGTTATCTAAAATGTTGACAAGTCTAACTGAATGGAGGGGTTGCGCATTTTAGGGGAATTTTCTATTGTTTTTGAGATGCCCCGCGCAGTGGGAATGAGTCATGGGGTGCACAATAATGGATGATATTTATAAAGAAATCATATCATCGCCCGATGAGATGAGTCAGTGTTATTGGAACAATAATAAAGTAGCCCTTTATGCATTATCGTGTTGAATAGTCTAGTTTTTATAATGGCCTCGTGGTTTAGCGGTCAGGCATGAGACATCATCGGCACTTTTTTTATTGCAAATGGATTGATTTTGATACAATTTGGAATTTTAAAGCATTGCTTCGTTATAATATATAAATTATCTTGAGCTTTTTCGAGCGGTGTGTGCTGAATCGTAGCTTTATATTTTTTAACTGATAGTCGAATGAAAGTCGAATTTGTCGAACAAAAACCTATAGGTACTACTTTACTCAAAAGAAGCCTTTACATTTTCATACCTACAAGTTATTTTTCCTTACTATGAGCCAAGGTCTAGAGAAAGGCTGATATAAACAAAACTATCGTTCGCAATAAATGCTCAGCATTTTCTGTCATTCAAAAATACAAATATTCTCGGCGTGACAGTCAGCTGGTAGCTTATACCGTTTAAGTATGTATACTAAAAATAAAGACAAACTCTTCATTTAGACTAACAAAACAACACTTTAACACTAATTAACTGTAGAACTCAGTCAATCTTACTGTCCTTGCAATATTGATGCCACTTGACGTTATTCAGACTAAACAGAGCTCGGCAAATGAGAACAGTAATAAATGAACTAACTAAAACTCAGAACAGTGATAATTCATTGCAAGGGAAAATTAAAACACAAAATAGTCATGCCAAATCAAGCTATTAACAATAGATAAATCGTATGTTTAAGTTTCTTGTTTATCTTATTAGAATTGTTTTCGATGCATTTTCATAGTGTACCTTTATACTTTTCTTAATTTTAAAGAAGGACTGTTCTTCAAATTTTCAAAAATATTATTAAAACATGTTGAGAAAATACTCAATAAAATCCTATTTAGCAAACTAAGGTCTTCTAAGCGCGTTTCAATAACAGAATAAATTTAATATAATATCAACGTAAATTATATTTGTTTTATTTTTATAAATATAATATATAAGTGTTTTTGTTAATGTATTTAATTCGTAAAAGAAAACGAAGAAAATAATAGTGTATTATTTTTCTCCGCGATTAATTATCACTATTCTGATTAGTCACCGAACAAATATCAAATGAATGAGCCTTTTGGAATTTCAAAATTTAATTTTTAAGCTTAGACGACATTCAAAATTTTCATATTTTGGTCAATATCAGTTGATATACGGAGTGGTAGTGCAAATAAAAGCACGCCATTCATATGATGTGCGCGTACGGCATCGTGTGGGGGTAAAACGCCTACAAGTGGTATAACATTGAACACCTGAGCTAACAATATTTTGAGAAGTGGCAACACTCCAAAGCGCAGCAGAATGTAAAAACGTACTCGCTATTTTGGTGTTATATTATTGTATATTGACGTTTAGACGATAGTAAGAATTTTTGCGCAATTCGCATTGGATAAAATTACTTTAATGACTTATTTTATTTGTAAAGAGATAATATAAATAGTAATGCTGTCAACTTCGACTAGTCGTCTATATTCAAGCGATAATGTCCAATGCTTTCGTATCGTCGTCTATAACAGCTCTGAACAAACCACGCGAGTCAATTGCGGCATGATACGTATTATTGTGCGGCCCATTATGTGTTCAAGATTTTTTTATCATGATTGAATTTTTCTGTAATGGATTAACTGATTATTACGCTATGTATGTTGAATAGTAAATGTAGTCCCATAGTTTAAAAAATACATAAAGCCTGCTCTATAAATCAGCAGTAAATTATGGCAAGGTAATCCTAATTTTTATAGCTTTGTTCACCGAGAGATTGTTTCAATGTTCTTAATTGAGTTTTTGTTTATCCGAGAAAATTTTTTAAAACACATACTAAATAATATAATTTATAAGCATAATATTATTCCTTACAACAAGAATTAATGTGTGACTAGGCTCTTTTCGTCCAGCGAATGCAATTTTATTGCAAGCTTAAATGGTTACGGTTAAAGCTAATCAACTAAATGGAATCTTGATTTGAAGGTGTTAACTGTCACTTATTGTTGGAAAGACATTATATTTTAAGGAATAATAACATCATTATCAATTGAGTAAAATTAGTTGATAACGCTCGCGAAAGGCGAGCCCGGTATAGATCAATAAGTATTGTGAAAATAGTACTAAAGAATACGTTTTTATTATTTAAAATAAATTGAATCTAGTAAGCAATCATCATATAGTAAATAGGAAATCAAAAATACTGAAAAGTGTAAACGTAAATATTTTTATAAATATATCAAATATTTTTGTTTTAATTTATTAATGGTGATGTGTATTGAGTAAAATAAAAAAAGTATTCGGATAAACAGCAGTTGTTTAAAGTTTCACCAAATTATGGAACAATTAATGCTAAATTGATAATATAATATATATATACATACATGCTTGTTCAAGTATATATAGTATATATTCAACATCTTTTTTTAGACCGAGTAAGAATTCATTTACTAAGCTATCATAATCAAATAAAAATCTTCAGATATAATGTATTATGAAATAATACTTGGAATCGGTTACAATATACATTATAGAAATTCAAAATAATAAAAAAAAAAACACTTTGTGCAGATGTCAATTAAAGGGTTTCACTTGCCTCAGAGAATTAATTATCACTCAACTCCAGGACCGAAATAACATCGAAATGGAAATGGGTAATGGAGAAGAATGTGTCAATTTTTGAATTAAAGAAACATATCAAGACCTTTCAGAATCAATCATTTGTTTTCCTTACATCGATGACGAAAGACTTTGAGTACAACTCTGGCTTAGTCCATGCTACAATACTTCAAATACCATACCTGTATTACGAATCCAGCCGTTCTTTGTTCCACGGGCGAAAGGAAACAATGTGAGATAATACAACAATGGTGCTCGCTGGATCATCCTGAGTATTGTGTATGTAAGTAGACGTCTTTTATCTAGGCACGTCCCGCCCTCCGAGCCGCCCACCCTCAGCTGCGTGCAGGCGGCGCCCTTCACCCGCGCCCTCTCAATGTCGAATCTGTTTCATTCGGAATGGAAGAGACATAAGGCCAAGTGGGCGGCGTGAACAGAAGGCACCCATCAAAAGTGTCTCCTTTGCTCACTATCGTCTGCATCAGGTACGCGTGGTCAGGAGTAGGTCATTCATTCATTGTCTCTCGATTGAGACGTTGAGTCTTTGAACTTTGCATTATAGCCTTATCGCAAATATCGTCATACACTCGCCAAACTAGTAAATTTCTTTTTTGAAATATCAAGGTATAGCCTGATTTGTATACAGTTCCTACAATTGTTAACAAATATGCGTGAGTCTGACAGGAAGAGAATATTTCGTAAAAAAATATTTATTCCTAAAAATTAAATTCTCAACGTTTTTTTTTTTTTATAAAATAAGCATCGGTTTTTATCAGTCAGTAAATATTTTCAACTGACTTACAGTATACAGCTTTTTTATACAACATAAATTTGTAAACTTATTAAGAAAGCGTAGCATTTACTCTTGTAAAGGAGCATTTATTATTTTGAAGCTTAAACTTTTTTAAAACTAGCTGGATGAAAATTTTGAGAAGTATAGCTTGATAATTTAAAAAAATCTTATTGAATTCTTTTCAAAACTCGTGTAAAGAAAATAAAATTGATACCGGTATTTACAGTGAACTATATGTTAGAATTGCTCTAAGATTCTACGCTTTCACGTGGCTTGAAATATTGAAAAGTTATTATGTATAATATATATATCAGCTTCGTCTCATAAATACCGAGGGTGAATTTATCAACATATATTTTGGAGACCATTGACACTTTATACATTTAAAAATTGGGTTAATTTAATTTTATATTTGTTGTATTTTCGTCATAATGACTAACTTTATTATATTTAATAACATGCATGGAAAAAATTGTAGAAAAATATTTTGCATATATGAACTGTTATAAAATATAATACGTAGCCAATATAGCAATTTTCTTAATAATATTTATACTCAATATGATAACTTGATTGATAAAATATTCCACTTGTATAATTTTCTCAAATAAATCATGAATACTTTGCAATGTATTATATTACAAAAGCATCAAGTAAGTGGCTGTAAATGTTAATTATTTATCATAAAACTTTGGAGCCAAAAATTATTATTATAACAGAAATTTAAAATTAGCATAGTCAGATATTGATACACATGTCAATATAAAATTTTATTTATATATTTACTAAAAGAATAAAATTAACTACAATACATAACTATTAGAAAATTTATTAGCACACATAAATGTAGATGGTTTGTGTATTTTTAATTAATTAAACACAATTATATTTTTGATTTAATGTGTTTTTTACAAACTTTAATTGTAGATATTATGTTAAATTAGTTTTGAATTAATTATTGTGTTTATTATTGCCACTGACAACTTAAAATTGGAACATTGTATATTTTTATTCTGTACACCGTGTCTCTATGGTCTAGAAGCAATACATTTACCCTAGAAATCTGGTCAGTCTTAGTAAAAATAATCCATTAAAGGTCAATACTAATTTTGTTTTTCGATTCATTCCATTAGTGTCTGACACTTAGAATACGCTTCGCAGGCACTTGGTAGCTATAGATCCACAGGTTTTCGACTACTGATCTTATGGATGTAATCAATAAAACAATTTCGACTTGTGAAAAGACGAGATATTTTTCTTTCGTTTTCGGTCAATCAATTAAATAAATTAGTCTTCATTTCATAATTAAGTACAATGGCCGGTTTGAGATATTAAATTTCATATTGACGCCCTGCTGACCGATTGTCTGCTTTACCCCATTTCCAATGAGTCACTAATGCATCCGATGAAAGCAGCACATAAGCTAGAACCCGCGGCGCCATAAGGGTTAATGAAAATCATAATAAAAGAATATTATGTAAAATAAAAACAAAAAATCAACCAGGCATTGTTTGATCCGCTGCGGCCGGCACAATGGTACCCGGCCGGACTCCGGACTGCGGACCCAGGACGAGGAGTTAGCATATGAATAAGCCAAACAATGGGGCGCACGCTCGCAATGCCGTTCACTTTTATTAATTGCTTTATTATATCATCCTCTAGCAATATTAAATTTGATTCCGCAAAACACACGGCTATCGGGACAAAGTGAATACGGCTATCTAACTCGGACTCAAATTTTCCAGCATCTTCTATCAACGTCTCGTTTGTTCTTTTTAAAAAGTTGTGCTGTGTATTCAATGTATTTCAATGCATGCTTTCCATACAATAAAATTCACCGGAATAGTTTTGCTGACTGTTTTCATATGCACACGAAATTATCTTTGCTCTTTATATTAAGGTAAAATATCATGTTCAACTGATGCAATAAAATTGTTTCTTCGGATGTAATTTAGTAGTTTTAAGACTTTTTTTACTAAGCACTATATTTGTTACTTATCTGCCGTTTTCTAATGTTAAAAATTGATTTAAATTTTCCATTGGATTTTAAATTTACATCACCGAAAAGATAAGCTACATGTTAATATATGTGTATACATGTAATATATATGAACTACCACACCAGTGTTTAGTCATTTTTACGCAGTCAAATTAATCAACGCTCCTCACCTCCATAATAAATGGTTTTTGATGCAGAAGAACTTGGCTACGTTTAGTTCTCCACAAAGAGGGGCTTGCAGGTGCACAAATAATATTTGATACAGTAGAAATTCAATCAATAGAAAACAAGTGAGAATATCATGTAAGAATTGTTTTGTTATTATGCAAGATCGTAACGTTTCCGCTGCTGAATCATTTACTAAGCATCTTTTTATACATATTATATTTATATACGTTTTTTTCGTCTCGTCTAGTTGGTCAATATTAATTTTTGTCTCCAACATTGCTTCTCGAATTATTCTAACCTTGCTGCTAAAATGACCGATAAGAAGAATGTAATGACTCCCGGTAGACTTTTTTCCCCGTGTTATAATGGAGTTCTACCAAGTAAACGCCAATTCAATAAATACATAGGATTTCTTTCATTTTAAGTTTTCCACCAGGGTTTTTTAAAACACAAAGGATCAGGGATCAACTTTATCTACGTATATTCGTGTTAAGGTCCTTGCGCATGCAGATAAATTGAAAAAAAAAAAAATTATTGAATGTATTCGAATTATGCAGCGGATTAAAGTAATATAGATCAAATGTTATTTATTTTTCATTAAAATAATATTTCATAAATTTAGTTGATAAAAAATTCAAACACGAAATCTACTTACTGCTTAAATGCAGAGGATGCGATGCGATTATACTTAATTGAAGATGCAATATCCCAAAGACAATTGTGTGATAAATCTAATGAAGAAATCCTATTTTATTTGTGTACCCAGTATATGGATTGTAGGCAACTTTTATGTTACAAACTGTACATTTTTTGTGAAAAGACGTTCCTACAAAAATACGTACTTTTTCTGATTACAAAATTTTATTAAATTGTTATGATCGATTTTCCTTGCTGTGAAATTTATCCTTATAAGAATAATAAAGAGAATTACGCAGTATTAGAAGGGACTGAATTTCAAATATTCGATTGTGGGTAAAAATTTCCGGTTTGAAACTTTTTGTGACGTATATATTATATAAATATTATACAACCTAGTGTAGCAAGAGAAAAATGCATGATTCTTTAAATTTAATAAAAAAGAGCTTTCCTTGCATGAACTACCTATGCATTTCTCATGTACATTAAAATACTGATAACCTAAAAATATACTTCGACCTACCGTAGTTCATGAGTAAAAGTTATCCTACTGCAGTTAATTAAGGAATTCATTTATTTAGATTGAATTAGCCAATAATAATCCTTTTCTATGATAACAGTATTAGTTTTGATAACAGAAGTATTCTCATGACGCAGTTTGTTTCTTCTGGCCATCTCTGGTTTGATAATATTGGTTCTCGGCATACAGACAATAGACCCGCGATACGCAGTTTGATAATCGAACTCGGTCCGCTATTATTCCGCGGCGCAAACGCAAATGCTCCGTTTTGTCTATGAATTCAATGACACCGGCAGACAATATTGTTTCGGCTCGCATTGTTTAATATATTGTTCTCGTTTAACGACATCCATTGTGGTGGATCCATCCGCCGCCACCTTTCCATCACCCGCCGGATTCACAAAAGACTTTTCATTCTTTCGCGGGCGGCCCCGCTCTGCCCGCCTCGCAAACGAGCCTTCATACGACAATATGAGGATGTGCGGATGGGTCGCGGACCACTCGGCCATTGTGGCAAAGACAATAAGCGAGGTTTGGATTTGTAGCGTAAAAAAGATGGAAAATAAAAATCAGCACCATTTGTTTGTGCAGTGCAAGGAAAATTCCAGTAGGTGAGTAGAACGCTAACAAATATTTTTTATTTATTTACTTATTACGTCTCTTAAAGCCAAAAGGTGCTTGTATTTTTAAAATTAAATTGTAAATTTTCTCGCAAGGTTTGGTAGTCATTTTTATATCTCTACAACCATTCTACCTAAGGACTGTCTAACTAAAATAAACTGAATAAACCTGAGAAAACTGGTTGTGAGTGCTAAGTAAAAAAATAATATGACTTTGTCATTTTTGCATGTTCAGAGATATGTATGGAGTAATAATTAACGTTTTTTTACACTTTACTGATTGTGCTATTTATATATTCGAAGATAAAAACCAATTTTTCTTTGCAGTATTATATTGAAAATTGCTGTTTCAAGAAAAAGTACTTGACACTTTCAATATATAATACAAAGTTATCGAAGTGTTCGTATATATTGGTTATAATATAAATTTGAAAAAAAGACAAAATAGCTATTTCGTATTACTCGTAATGCACATAAAGTTTTTAATAAACATAATTTAATTTATGATGTCGGCTGAAGGTGCCTGAAAGAATTTCAATAACAAATGTTTTGTCAGTTCTGTTGCATCCGTGTGATTGAATGCCAGAAGATGCCGAAAGGTCGCTAGTAACAAAACATTTGGTATCGTACAAAGTTGTAACAATTCAAATTTAAACATAATTCAATAATTACCATGTTTATCGGTGAGCTAGTAGATGTCAACTGCATATGAAAACTCATAATGTCTAAATTCTTCCAAAAACATTCGTGTATAAAAACTAAATGTCACATGTTCGTAAAACACTCTTGGAGATCGTAAAGCATTTCTTAAAAGGTATGTGTTTAGTCAAAAATTATTAAGCTTGAGTGCACATATTTTGTTGAATTGATTGGTATTGATTACTTTTAAAGTGTTAACTTTCACTTCTGGTAGATCCGCTGATTATACTTGTAATCCATATATGTAAAATAAAAAACTGCGGAAATAGATCTACACATTTTGATTTATTATTTAAATATTAAATGGCATTTATTATTTGGTAGCTCCACTATTGTAGGAAAAATAAGTATCATTACACAGTAAAAAAATAGCAAAGTATTGTAGTTCTACAATTTTTTATAAGGTATAGTTGATAGCTATTTCGGCTCACGCCATCTTCAGAACTATAGTTCTAGCGATGATATTGCTATTTTTTCACTGTGTTATAATGGAGTTCTACCAAGTAAATGCACAATAAATCAATAAGCATCATACTTAATTCTTCAAATTTTCATGTATGGTTGGTTGTTGATGTTGACAATCTTTTCTTATCGAATTAAAGTATAATTTAACTTTAAACGTAGTTCTGACGATATCGTAAGTCGAAATAAATATATAAGGCAGTCTCGTCAATAAATATAAAAGTCAGGAACGCACATACCGCTGTTGCGCTGTGGAATAAGCCCTATAAGAATAGTGTGAAGCCGTTGCGGGTGGTGGTGACTACAACATTAGGTACTTTATGGAATGTAACAAATATTCACATTAAAATCAAGACAGTACATTACATCATGCGACTTTGAGATTCGCTGTTTCTTGTTTCTCCCTCAGGACATATTGACGTCTCGTAACGCTAGTATCAGCATGAGGGCAATTATTTGACCCAAGTTTTCTACAAGAAAATACATAATTTTTTTTTCGCCATTTGAAGTAAGTGTGATTCTCAGTGCTATCGCTGATTTTGTTTAGTTTCGCTAAAAAAGTTTATGTCGTCATATCTTGGAATTCTTGACTTACTGCTTGCGCTAATTGTCGAGTGTATTTTACCGTACACAATATAATTACACAACTACTTGTGTTATGTGTAATTTATAAGCATTAAAGTTTCTTCAAACTATTTTAAACAAAGTTCAAGAGCTACAATTGAAACGAACGTGTGACATGCGGCCAAGATGTCAGCTGTATAATTGAATGCAAATATTTCGATTTATCTATTTGAAAATAAATAGGTGGAATTGTGAGGAGTGTGGAACACAAAAGGGTAGGAGTGACTCGCGGGGGTGTGTAACAATGCGCGACTCCACTGCTCTACCGCTCCACCCCGCTTCTATACATCACTCGAGAACTAACTCTTTTTCTTTCATTTCATTCTTGCCCTATAAAGGACTTTGTCGAGAACAGCGGCGTGGAGTGAGAAGATTATTGTTCTCAAATGTATAGAACGCTTTGTAAAGACTTCCATTGAGCGCGTTGCTGCCGCCCTAGCCTCCCGCCTACCCACTCCGCCCACGACGCCCACACCACGGCGCCCTCTCCCGGGCAGTGCGCCGCCCGTTCACGAAGTACGCCACGGCGGTGGTGGGACTCTCATCGTTTTCGCCATGCTGCCTCTCCGTTCTCATGAATGTCGAATGTGTTTATAGACGATTGGACAATTGACGCTGATGTGTGACACATCTTGTTTGATTCACTAATACATAACATCTTTTTATGTAAAAAGCTTTTAGTGTTCACTAAATAGCATCTATCGTGTGAAGTGTGTAAGCTTTTACATTTGAATGTGTTCGTCAGTTCTCTATTTGCATACTATTGTATATCTGTTCGACCTATGTAGATGCAACTGTAGTTGCCGCACGAATATATAATCAAACTTGTAGCCAATTTGACATGTAAGCTCTTTGACAACGTTTTTCCATAAATAACTTAAAGTTTATGATAATTGATTTGAAACAATATATTTTTCATGATTTATTCGTCTTGATTATTAAAAATAGTTAACCAAAAGACAAATATGAAAGCAAGGTCAAATAAGTGTATATGAGAAAAATTTTCTTCCAGCTAAAATAGTCACTACAATTAATAAACCAGACTAAACTATTTTGTGATATAGTCCTAAAAAAATTAGAAAGGCGTAAAAAGTTTAATATTTTATATAACTTTTCTAAAATATTTTTCCATCAAGGATAAAAAATTAAAAAAAAAAACATTATAAGGGTGATTTTTGTTTCTAGCTATATTTTACTATACCTAAAAAGATAATTTTTGTATTTTAATCCATTAAAAAAGGAATATTGATTGATAAAATTCTTAGTTCCTGCAATAATGCCAAGTACGAAATTTCTCATCATCGAATATTGCCACATAAATTAAAGTAGTACTGAAGTATAATAATTCTAAATTAAATAATATGAAGTTTCTTTAATATTGAAATCTTTTATCTATTAATTTTTATTCGGTTTATATATTTGTAACCAAAGCTGATAAAATGCAATTTTTTAAAATCTGTCAACACATAGATCGTAAAACTAGGAGATAAACAAGCTAACTAAAATTATTTTCTCTCTCAATATTTCTTCGGTTCCGATCTCATCTTTATCGATTTATTTATATGTCAAATGATGTTGGAGACCTTCTTCAGAAAAAATATGTATAAATAAGCCGCATTTTTTAAAATTGTATCGCACACTTGCGTATATAGAAAATAGATAAAGAATAGTGTGCGTTTCTTAGCGTTCATTTGTTTAAAAGTAGCGCGTTGTAAATGCCTACTTGACCTTGTCAGTGGGCCACGAATAGCGAACCACGGGAAATGCAATAATAATGTTCACTATAGAGCGGCAATGTGCCAGTTACATTTTCCCTTTTCTCTTTGGCGTCCACACTTCACAAGCCGGCCGCTCTTCCGTCGAACAGGGTTGCCACTCTGTCACTCTGCCAGTTTAATATGTCACCATAAGTGGCATTGTGAAATGCCGGTGCCGAAGCTGAGTGCTCAATGCTCCAGGAATTTTGTAAAGCGCTTAACTTAATTTTTCCGGAAAATATTGTGCCATTTGACATTTAGTTCTTTGCTATCTCAGATAGAAGAGAAAGATTACTTGACTCAACAACAAACGGTTGATGAAAATGATTTTTAAGGTTAAAATAATCCTATCGTAAGTATATTATAAAGTACTGTATTTTATCAAGAAAATTTCACAGGAACTATGATTTTTGTTTATCGTAATTTGTCACTAGGTTTGACGCAAATTTAGTTTTTTGTTTAATGATTATTGTTCTTTAAGAAGTGATGCGCAATTTATAAAATGAACTAATGTAGTTATTTTATTATATTAGATAAAAAAATCTTAGCTGCCGAGTCTCAGTTTTTGATTCAGATCATAAAACAACATGTTAGTGGTAAGGGAAAATTGATTTTATTTTTATAAACATAATGCTTTTCCACAAAAAATACACCCAGATAATTTATTTTCATATATTTTTTCCCGAACTCAAATACTTTTTTTACCAACCCTGCATTTCAACAGTCCCAGTCGACAGTCGACGCTATTTACAAGGAGCGTGTCGGTCGACCATTGTGCCTCTGCTTTTCTTCTTACGGAGACTCCTCAGCACCGTCCCACAGAACCCGCTCTCACTTGGAGCCACTCTCCTCTCTTCCGTGAGTCCCGGTCCTCTGTTTGGTATCAGTGGGGTATCAACCGTACACATTTCGTCATTTTTTACTTATGTACAACACCATTTTTATTTTGTTGAACATTAATTACTTACTAGAGGAAAATATAAATATATCTCTAAAACATTTTTACTGTTGGCTCATTTTGTGTTGGCAATTTAATTTGTTCATAACTTTGTATGTTTTTCACAATTTCAGTTTGGAGAGTATAAAGTTTTTTTATGATATCGACTGAAGGTGCTTGATGGAATTTCAATATCAAATTTGAATTGTTACAATTTTGTACGATTCCACACGTTTTTTCACTAATGTCCCTGGTTTCACCTTTCGGCATCTTCAGGAATTCTATCACACAAATGCAACAGAACTGACTCAGTTCATCATATGGAATCATGCAAAGTTGTAACAACTCAAATTTGAGTATAAAGTTGTTGTGAGCATTTGTTTTATGATTCTAGTCGATATGATTACTAAAATCCTTACTTTTTTATAATTCATACAGCTCAGTAACACGTATACCGCTTCAATTATATTATTGAAATATTCATTTGAAAGCAGCCCTGATTTTATTTTGAAGTGTAGAGTAAGTACTAAAAATGTGTTTTGACTTTATATTATATATATAATATTTATTGTTCAATCGATAGATTAAATTATTTTTACAATTACATAATATGATTACAATTGCATCACGATGATAATAAATATAGATTTTATATGCTTATGTTGAGTAACTTTATAATATATAAGATAGTATATCGTAGCTCTACCCGATTACAATTATAGTGAGTACGCCATTGATCAAAACGTATTCTCAATCTCTGCTGTGTGGCTGTATTCATACTGATTGTATTGTAGTTGTTACTGTTTTGTATGAATGTAATAATTGTTGTGAATGGGATATTTTACTGGACGCCACTGGAGATCTTTAGAAAATTTAGTGATTATTCATACAGCTTCATTGAAATAGAGGCGTCCTAAAGGCAAATATAAGAACAAGAAAGCTTAAGATTAAATTCGAAATCCTTTTTTAGCAGAAACAGAAAATAGTTTCTATTGTCTTAATTCCGAGCATTTTAGGAAGAGAGATTAATTTTCCGGTTTTAAACCACTAAACCCAATTAGCATAACGCGTACATAGTGTTATGATCGTAGATTACATTCACATATTATATTACAGAATATCGGGAGAGTGGTTGATTCTTTAAGTAGGAAATAAAAAATATTCTAGTGTAATGAAAGGAATATTATATAAAATAATATATACGATACATAACATATACAACCATATTTGTGTGGGGAATTCATAGTGAACAAATATTCAAATCATTCTTCAGACATCTGTAAAATATCGATAAATAATAATGATTATTGTAAAACATTTTTTACTTCAGAAAAATATCTGTTTTACAAAGGTTAATTGTAAATACAAACACATATTAGCTAATATATCATTGTCATTTTTTCACATGTAAATATATGCTTTATATTATTCCATTACGAATTTTGTTTTTAAATACATGAAATGTTTACTGAACTAAATCATTTTATGAATATTTTAAACACTCAAATAAGCAACATAAAACTAGTTAATAGCGATAAATGTATTTCAAAATATATTGAGAACACATTAACGCTTTCGTTTAACAGAACTTTTGTAAGATTACATTTAAGACACTAATATATGCATAAAATGTATTTTAATCATTGACTGAATGAATGTTATTGAACATGGATACTTTAAAAAACTCAATTAGCATATTTACAACATTCAATAAAATTCTTTACATGTATTAATTTTAAAATTATAAATTAATTAAAGGTACATTTTCCTGTTGAGGCAATTTTAAATTACATTTTTTTTTACCAAAAGCAGAAACCTTAGTCACTACATAAAGTTGGTCAGCTTTAATCAACAAAAAAATAAATTGAAAACGGAAAAACATTTGTGATTTTTTTTTAATGAAACCTACATTTTTTAATTTAAATTAATTGAAAAAATTTTAATTGCACTCTTACGTTAGCAGAACGCTTGTCACCTGTTTTCAATGTAATATTTTTTTTGATATACTATTTCAAAATCAAATAATACATAAGTTAATACATAACTAGTATAAATTCACCATAAAAACAAAATTTGACGAAGCAATCTATTTGGCTTATCAAATTATAAAACAGTTTTTTTAAAAACATATTTTAATCCAAACGGACTAAAATAAGTTAAAAAAATCTATTTTATGATAAATGTAAAATGATCTCAAAAAGAATTTAAGAAAATATGCTTATGTTTTATGAAAATCAAATATATGTAAGTGCAAAAGAAATTCATCTAAGTAAACCTCTACGGCTAGACTTCATCGTAGCGTCGTAGCACCACGAGGGTTGA
The DNA here is from genome assembly GCA_028555115.1 of Himalopsyche japonica. Taxonomy (NCBI): domain Eukaryota; kingdom Metazoa; phylum Arthropoda; class Insecta; order Trichoptera; family Rhyacophilidae; genus Himalopsyche; species Himalopsyche japonica. The sequence continues at coordinate 411,785 of JAHFWJ010000228.1, read as the reverse complement.
ACAATATTGAAATATCTAGCCATATTATCGCCTTCGGGGTGATAGCATACACCGCTAGCAATATTCAAATATGTTTTTATTGTCTCTACTCTGATACAGTATAATTATGAAAGGATTTCACGAACCGTGGTGCCGTGGAAGAAACACTACAAAGTTAAGAGACACTCAGCTGAAATCTTGCCTTACAATGGGACCCGCTGTCTATTGTACTATCTACAAAAGATAAAAACTTTTTCATTGTTTGATTGTGTTCTCCCTCTTTTGCCCTGTCTCTGTCTTACACCTACGCACGTGTATGTGTTTAGTGTATGTGTGAGGCGATGTGAATGTGTGAGATGAATTATGTAGCCTATATAATGTAGGTGCCTTTGTCTTTTACAAAATTTAACTCGCATTCATTTCGCTGGCCGAAGTGTACAATTGTGGCCCTCAGAGGACGACTGAAGAGAGGCACAGGCCACTCGCTACTCAAGAATCGAGATAAAAGCTCCGTTTAGCAGAACGCATGAAACTATTACAACAACCAGATGGAAAAATCGACGCGAGAATTGATTATTTAGTTGCCAATATACGAGTGAAACAAGCTTTGTAATAAATGAAGTAAACTTATTAAACTTCCAACTGTTTGAGCACGTTAACAGTGTTTTTATTAAACACTTAAACAAATGAAATAATAAGCGTAAAAAGTAAACATGATAAAAAGTAGTAAGCAAGTTGGCTTGTTTCATTCCAACGAAAAAAAGGATTACTTAAAAACACTCACATTTAGTTTCCAGAAGTTTGTTCATGGCTTATAAATACACATATATTTTTTAATGTAATTATTTTTAGATTATTTAGTTAGTACACACCTAATACACCAGTATATAAATATATTTTACTTTTCCATTATAAATCAATTCATGTTTGTGAACTTGTTAGAAATAAATATACAGATGATTAATATCGCTAAGACGGTGTGTAATTGCTCCTAAATACTCATTCTAAAATTAATATTGATAGTTACATAGGTAGATTTTGAAATATTGAAATTAATCAGATTTAACACGGTGAAAAAATAGCAATGTATTTTAGTTCAAAATTTTTTTTTATAAGATATACTTGAAAGCTATTTCGGCTCACGCCTTCGTTGGAAGCATCCTACTCGGAAATATGCTACGTCGGAACTATATATTAATCAGATTCATTTGGCAGAAGTTGATTGTTTTTTTAACATAATGAAAGTATATATTGGTCTTCATTATTTGTTCATGATATCGAAAGACTAATAGTATATTGATAATGGTAAAGCTGATACAATAACTTAGTGTTTTATTTTTTTTGTAATCAGTAGATCAATAACATCATATGGTAAACCAAAACACCAAAATGTATGTATGTTGAGTTGCTCGTAATGCGAGCGATGTATTAGGTGTAGTAAAAAGTCCTGACGTTTTTTTTAATGAAACTCAAAGTGTTTTTTTAGTATTTTTTTTTATTTTTATTTATAAAAAGTAATCTCCCTGTCTATCTATAACCTTCTGCTACCTATTAGACAAGTCTAAAATCCATTTAGTAAAAAACTCTACTGATTTGGAATTAAAATAGTCGGAAATAGCGTTTTTCACGTCATTTTTTGTTTGAAATTTTTTATCCCTAAAAGCTTTTTTATATTAAACGGAATAAATGGTAATCCGATTGCGCTAGATCTGGTAAATAAGGTGGATGCAATAAAGTTTTCCCACCCAACTCCTGGATTTTTTCCCAGGTCATATTCGCCTCATGCGGTCGCGCGTTTTCGTTTTGCAGTTTATCGTTGCGTCCATTCATCCTGCCCGGCGTCTTTCTTGTCAAAGCTGCACTTAATTTGTTTAATTGGTCGCAATATACTTGTGCCGTCAAAGTTTCACCATATTTTAACACTTCATTATGAATTATTTCTTTGAAATCCCTCCAAACACAAAGTAAGAGTTGTTTTGGGTGTAAACCAGTTCGAGGGGTCGGAATTGGTTGTTGTCGACAATTTAGATATTGTTTTTTCTTCAACATATTCGTATATAACACCCACTTTTAATCTCCAATAATCAGGTTTAGTAAAAATGGTCGTAAAGTGTGCTTTTTTGCAGCAATTGGCACGCGCTTAGTCGCTGCGCCTTGTTCCGATCGCTCAACGCGTGTGGCGCACAATTTCCTACTTTTCGAATTTTTCCCAGCCTTTTCAGGTGCTTTTGTTTTATAGACCATTTAGTACCGACTATATTGGACAATTCCTTTTTTGTTAGCATAGGATTTTTTTCGATTTCAGCTTTCAGGGCGACTTCATCCACTGTATGAAGTCGTCCACTTCGAGGGTACTTTTTAATGCTTAAATTGCCAAATTTAAATTTTGTAAACCATCTCTGACATTTTCAAACCTTTTACACGTCTCTATAAACGTCGAAAATGTCTTTAGTGGCGACGACTGCACTGTTCTGGGCGTAATATTGAAAAAGCATGCAACCGCGCAGATATTCTTATGATGGGCAAATGTCGGTCATTCTGTTTGGGATGAATGAACCTTTTTTTTCTATACGGAACTTAACTTGAGATGTCACACAACACGAAAAAAAATATTATGACATCTTATTTAACCAAAGGCCCGAAGCCGACCGATTTTAAGACATGCGTTTGAAAAAAACGTCAGGACTTTTTACTACACCTAATATTTTGCCCGACAACGAATTTATAAATGTGAATGAGCGGTCGACAATCACATAAGTCAAATGACTGCAAACTTTAAGGACACAATTTTCATTTCAATTTCTTCTTTTATTTTAAAAATCAAATAAAATAATAAAAACGTTAAATAAATCTGACTTGTGATTATTTTCGTTTATATTGAAATAATATTATTTCGCGGATTAATTAACAATGCTAGAATTATAATTTTTTAGAGTATTGCTTTCGGATAGTCATTTATAGTTGTGTAAATAATTTAATTTTTTCTTAATGTATTTTATACGCCATTCATCGATATTACGTACTATTTCGTTGTAAAAGTAAATGAAAGCAATCAAATATTGAGTATGATTTTACAACCATTTGCTATAACAAGAACATTATTTAACTTTACACTTTTTCATAAAAATTTTTTGATGGATAATAAAACCATTTTACATAATAGTAAAACGCTTTTGTGATATAAAGCAGAAAACTATTCGTGAACACATAATTGTAGCGTTGACTGTACAAAAGCGGAGCAAGCAAACGACAGGTACCTCGGTACGTGAATAGGGACGTACAAAATATAGAAGAGTTACATTATTATAATACGTTTTATTCTTTCAATGGAAGTGGTTCTTTACAATGGCGCTTGGTGGGAAGCGTCATACGTTTTGTACAACACTCATACGGTGAAGCCCAATGAACGACCAAAAGAAATTTCTTCGTATTATAGGAGTCAGTGTCTGTTAAATTAACACAACTGGCAAAATACACTATATATTTACCTTCAATATTAACGCCTTTCTATTTATGCCGATGTAAGATATGTATATATTTTAAGGTTAGCTCAGTGATCGCCAACAGGTCGGTATCGGGATAATTTTTATTAATTTGCAACTTTCACTCTTAAAAAAATCATGCTTGATATCACATCGATAATAATTTCTAGTATTTAGTAATATTTATATTCAATTTGAAGCGTTGAAATGAAAACAGGCTAAAAACCTAAATATATTTCAAATTAAAATTTATACACTTCTAAGGCTCTATATTTAAATGTTAAAAAAACACAATGTTTTGAAATTTTTCTACAGTTTTATATTTTTATGATCAAAAATGGTTTTGCTCGCCGTAAGCATTATCAACTGATGAGTGTAACAGGTCCTGTCTTTAAAAATATAAATCTGTTGAAATATTAACAGTGTAATAATCAAAATAATGAATATTTAATTTTTAATAATTTAATAATTTTATCGATCAAGCAAGATGTTAATATCTGTGTGATACAGACAACTGATCTTAATCTATGATGGTTATACCTGATGAGCCTTTGATTGTCAAATTAGCCAAATCTACATCAACATGTACGCAGTGAAGTATTAAGGCACCCACGTTATGTTGTATGTGCAATAATTTATGATATCATCATAAACTGTTTGATCGTATTTCAAAATTTAAATTTAAATTGTTGAAGCTTTGAAAGATTTTTTGCCATTAACGACCCGGGTTTTCTTCAGACATTCAATCACACGGAAGCAAAAGAACAGGTTACACAATAAATCAGTTATCATCGGTTATATACCAAAAAAGTTAATTATAAAGGAAAAAATACATACCACAAGGCTGGGATCCAAATAAACAACTGAAATAATTTTCAATAATATTAGTTCAATAGAAATGACATTCAAATGCTTGTGATAAGTTTTATTACTACTAAATACTGATAGTAAGTCTTTCATAAAAGGATTTTACAGCAAGTAATAATCAACTCTGATTAAAATTCAATTGGGTAATTTTAGACTTAGAAATACCTACTTATTTCGAATTGGCGGGTAACGGTGGGAAGTAAAAATCAGGTGACGTAATATAGGAATTTATTTTATGAAGTTGTCGAATCAGTGAACTAATCTCACGCAATGGATATAATAAGTAAGAATTGGAAATATTAAGCTGGTCGTTAAGAATATATCTTGAATATAATAATTGACCAATGTTTATTTCTAAAATCTTCTGATAAAATAATTTATGATCCCCCGTATAAAGATGTAATGATAAAAATTAGAATCTGTTAGAATACAAAAAGATACCTCTACATTATCTACCAACGGCTTAATATCGGAAAAACATTAATTTAATACGGAATTTTACGATCTACAAATCCGCATCATTATACCACAAATGAATTTACATTATTTTATACCGAAAGTGTTGTTGTTTTTTTTTTAATTATAGAAACTATCTTATGTATCAGAAATCAATTTGTTGACATTCATCACTCGTTTTAGAAGACTAGCTATTCAATGTCATATAAATTGGAATGCTGTCATTTATAAAATATGATATTCTTGATTCAATACACAAAGTCCTTTCACAGTGATATGACGAATTCAAAAGCTTCAATGCCAAAGAGAGGGGGGTCAGTTCTCCACATCTCCTCCCGTTAGGTATGCGACTGTAGTGGAAGAGAGGCCGAGAATCGTTTCGTCCGGAGAAGTACAATTGTGCAGTTCTGTACTGTTCGGCCAAACCATTGTTACCCAAATCTGCTTATTCTTTTTATCCATTGAAATCGTATTCATCGGCCAAAGTCTGAGAGTCGAATATGCCGTATTGTGTGCTCGCTGCTCAGGAGGACTGGACTGTTTGTTTCTATACATTATTAATTATTATACTCATAACATGACTCGAAGAATATTATAAAATATTCGTAACATACTATCGAAGCATTTTTATCGCTCAAAATAAATTAAGCAATAAGTCTGCCGGAAACTTCTGTAAAATAAAGATTAGCTTACTATAATGACATATATATGTGTCCTTTACAAAAAAGCTGCCTATTAATACTAGAAACAGTTTTTCCTACGTAGTTATACAGTCACATTATGACACACTGCCTTTAAAGACCGTTTATTGATTTTTAACCTAGGCATAGATGTCAGTTATGTTTTATCTTCTGTCTACTAATCGCATTAAATCCCCTATCTAGTGTTAATAAATTTGCTTAGAAGATTTTGAAATCCAATAAACACCACAAATATTTATCTGCGCTTTTTTTCAACCGAATAATACGGTGGAAAAAGCCTTATTTATTTATTAAATGATTGCCTAACTAATATTACTTCCTGCCTAATCGATTTATTTTAGACAAATGAAGCGATAAGCATACGATAAAATGTTCAAATTTCATTGCGATATCCTTTAGATTGGATATGGTATTTAAAAATCGGTTCCAAATTAATAGTTAAGATTCGGAACCTTATTAACTGAAAAATGTGATGTATTTCATTTTCAAATATTTTATAGCTTTTGCCGTGCATCGATGTGATTATCGTAGACTAGATAAATTGCGTGTAAACTTTAGAGGTAAGTAATACTAAACTTCATCGCTGTCGAAGTGGTGTATTGCAAATGGCGATTCAAGCAAACTCATGTTAAAGCAACTCTAGTCGAGCGTCTAGTTCTTCTCATTGAGTTCCCATGTCGTCTTCCATTCATCGGATATTTCGGTAGAAGAGGAGACAAACTTCACACAGCAACCAAACGACTATTTCAATCGCCCGTATTCTATGCTTCGCCATTATTATATTGCATTGGAAGCTCGTCAGATATGATGTAAATGGTAAAGAACCCAATAGAAAAGTTTCGAAATGCTGTTTTGTGAAAATTTATGGGATATTTGAGTCTTTTTTTATATATCAAATAAAAAAAGAAGTGTTTATTTTCAAAGTAACGATGGAAATTCTATTTCTATCTAAAACATATTTTAAACAAAAAAATTCTGTCTGACGGAGTATACAATATTTTTGTTATTTTCTTATTAATATCAAAAGAGGAATGTTGTTTGTCAAATTTTTAATCGCATTCAGGAGAACATTTATAAAAGAGTAAAATTAAAATCGATAAACGGAGCAATACTTTTCTCAGTAGAATGCCGATATAGCTAATTACACAAGAATTTGTAATCATAATAGAATCAACCAATTCTGTTCTTTTTCAAAGTTAAAATTTTTACATGCTCTGTTGTTGTTATTTACTCATTACGTTTTTTATGATTTGACTAATGTACGAAAACGACAAAACCAGAAAGCGTCGACTTAAAATTGTTTGCCTTTTATATTTTAAATAAAGTATATTCAATATACTTATATCTTTTAGTATTTGTAGTATAATGTATATTCAAATCATACAAAAAGAATGAATCTTCTGAATAGATTTAATAGAAAGACAACCGGGAAGTCAAATTAACAAGTGTAGACATGCAAAGATTAAGCATAAAACTGTGATGGCTAACAAAGGATTTCACTACAACAAGGCTGGCAAAGAGTATTTATATAAATACATATTATGAGATTGACGTATTGCATATAAATTGATATAATTATTACTTAAAAATGTATTTATATTGTTTCAGGTGGAATTTCATTTCCCGTCATAGGTTTATATCCACCTCTTAAAATCAAAGAAACGTCCTGAATACAAGGCCTAGTTTATGATTTGCCCAATAATAACATGATAATGATGTTAGAATATAATATATCAGTATAATCAAGTGATAAAAAGATTGTTCAACATATTTTTAACTGAAAAAAACTTTTTTATTGTTGATGACTTGGGACGCCTTTATAAGAAGAAGAAGGGTAATATTGTAAAATAGAGTAAAGCTAGATACGTATCCCTGATCCACAAGGGGCGATATGTGGATATGTGATTTGAAAAATTTATTAAAAATTTCAATGATCGTGGTTGATTTAAAATAATACATACGACACAAAATAATACTTAATTGAATTTTTATTTGGTGGTTTTTCAATCAAACAAATGGCGAGTGTATATTATAAAGAGAAGTAACTTCTCATTTCCGTGACAAGCAACAATTTGCTTGAAATAGTTTTTTTTAAATATATTTGACGTTTTGAATTTTAGGGTTGCGATTTTGATGATGTAATAAAATATTTTTTTTTAATACAGCGTGAAAGGTGATAATTTTTTTATAATACGAACAGTTGCAACCCACAAGATAAGAGGGTTTGAGTGACAGACAATGCCGTAATACAAAACGTGAATCGCATGAAAAATAATTATTATAATGAGAATGAAATGAAATGTTAAGGGCGGACCTTTGTGTATCAATAAATAATGACGTTTATTGTTGGAAAGGATCGGTTAGAGACGCGCACCTTGTCCAATTATAATTAACAAACAAAAAGCGTTATTTTTGACCGCTTAAGGCACGAATTTATAATATTTTAAGTTCTTTTGTAGATTTTTTAAAGTTTATTTGATATGGCTTTTTGGTATGAAAACAGATATAGCTTAGAAATTTTATTGGTGAAAACAAAACTTTATCAGTAATTTTTTGTATTTGTTTTGTAATTTTTTAATTAATATTTCTATAATGAGTTTTGTGATTCGATGTATTCATCAATTTAATGATTAAAAAAATAGTTCAATATTTAAGAGGATATAAAAAATATTTATCGTTCTATTTGTGAGCTCTAAACATAAATTAAATGAAGTATGAAATCATCATTGTAAGTATAATTTAACAAGCGCTGTAATTGAGTCAGTTTTATCACAACTTAAAATCAATTTAAGACAATATCTTTTATTAAAAATTTCGTTAGAGTTTTTATTATAATCTTAGTTACATGTTACAATATCTATATTTTTCAAGTAATCCATTAATTAATGTAATGCATAAATTTGTTTGGGATAAAGCTCGGGTAGTAAGCACTCATGTGAAAGTAAAAGACCAATTAAGTTTTTAACTCTAAAAGCTTGCTATTATATGGATATTTATTTTAGCACACTTCATCGTCAATACTATTGAAGTTAAAATGTACTCTAAAAGCTCTAAAAATCTTTTCATATGGTTGTTGATAGCCAAATGACTGATAGTATTTTTAACCGTAGTGCAATGAAATTCTAGCAACATTATGACGAATCAATGAATAAAAAAAGTTTTTTATAACAATAATAGTAAATCGTCGTCGTCAGCACCTGTGTGATAGAGTGAGTGCCTGAAGATGCCGAAAGGCAAAGCTCGGATCATTTGCGACAAAACTTGTGGAATCGTACAAAGTTAATATAATTGAAATTTGTTAATAATGTTTCATTTCCAATAAGATTTGCCAGTAAATTATACTAGATGTTTTGAAATTATATAAAAAATAACTATGCAGTTTTAGAAGCTTTCGAAAATTTTCAAACCTACGGTTTCATAATTTTACCCGAAAACTGATGTGAACTGATGAAAACTGCATGGAATTTTATTAATTTTAACTATATATAGTATAAATACGCAAAAATCTTTAGTGTGGACAGCAAAAACATATTCATTCAAAATATATAATACTGATAATTTAAATTAAATTATATCCTGTTTGATTAACGAAAAAAAGTATTGTTTCAATATTTCACATCAGAATATGAAGAAAAATCTATCATATTCATAGTAAATATAAAAATCCACTACGGCGAACCTTAAAGTGTAAACTTATAAATTTGGCAGACAAAAAGTGTAACAGGCGCTTCAAGGAATTTACACAAAAGCAAAAAAAGCATGCACATCAAATCAAACAAAAAACCATACATTCATTAAAAAGTTTTTAGTGTTTATCAAACCGTATCGCGTTTTTTAGACAATTTGTTTTGAATTTACTTTTTCTCGTATTCACTAACATATTATACTGCTTTTATACCAACAATATTTTAAATTAAAACTTGATTATTCAAATAGCTTTACCTCTTGTTATATATTTTCGAATACTAATTATTAATTTTTGCTGTATTGTTTCAGCTATTAAGTTACTTTCCATCAGGTTGATATTATCAACGGTAGCTACGTTAACTTATATCAAGTATAAATTATTATGAAGACGCATATTTTTATGATTTTTGTACAACATCTGTGACGTATACTGTTAGTGTCACTGAAGCGGATTTTTTAACATTTTTTCGTACATAACGTAAAATTATCAACAATGGAGTTATGTTAATAGATTCGTATATCATACTTCTATTGTACTCTTTATAATAACACTTTATTTGCAGTATTGATACAGTGCTATATTTTTACATAAAAAGTATAGAAAGTTACTAAGCACATTAGCGGTTGCACCGGTTTGATTTCATCAGGAATTGTGTGGCAGACAGCCTCATATAACACCCAAAAATTTAAAAAAAGCCTAGATGGTCCTGGTATATTTTGCTGATGATTCAAGGGATTTTAAATTTCTAATGTATTTTGTGTAAGTAGGCGGATTCCGTGAATATTGAATATGGAATAAACGTCACGATGACTGGAAGGAGTCGTGGGAATAAGCGGGTGATAAACAATCTTGGAGGTATCGTATGGTGGACGTGCGCTAATGAGAATGCGATAATAAATCAGTATGTCCGATAATGTTGCATAGTTTATGTTTTAAAAAAAGAAAGCAAAATCAAGAACATATTAAAATCGCATTTATTTTTTCAAATTGAATTGTTCTATTTAATATTAAATCAAAAGTAAATTTTTAAAACATTGTAACAAAGAAAACAAGTGTAAACAAGTGTAAGCATCGTGATAAAAAAAAGACCGCATACCGATGATCAGTCGTTGTGGCAACCGATTCTTAGAACGATTAAAATATTGACCAATTTTTATATTGAAGTGCTTTATAAGAAGGTGTTAACTTGCTGCAAATTGGGGTAAGCCATGGTCAAAAAATGTTAAGCTTGTCCGTCTAATATACACAAGTCTTTAAATTCTGTCAAATTTCAATCAATAACATAACATTGAATCGTCATCATAAAAAAAACCGTATAAAACGCGTTTAATTAGAACGATAAGCAGATAGAGTTAATAAATAAACAACGCACACATAATTTAAGAAAACTAATTGGTTGATCATTTCATAATGGCTCATACAATTCCTCGATCCTTTATTGTGTAAAATATCCGATTCAATTGTTGTATGTACAGAGAGTAACAGAGAGGAAAGAGAGAAGGATAGCGATGTTAAAATAATAATCATCTATGAAGTAATCTTTTTGTCTTGTCTAATTAAGCCCGCCTTTTGTCAATCCTTTCAATTCATTAGATCAGCAATTCTAAAACTCTATTGCGTCGACGATTATTTTTATCAGGGGCGATTACGCTCATATTCGAGTGTTGCAAAACGTTTCTCTCACGTATCTGTTGTTTAATAATTAAGTTGTTAGTTCAAGAATGAGCGAAAGGGTCTGATTAAGAAACAGTGACGTTTGTGATTTCCTTATGATTAATGAAATGTTTTTTTGCTTACATCTATCTTATTATAAATTCATTAATATATTGTCAAGTGTTTCCCAAACTTTTTCGCTCCTCACCGAAAAATAATTACCGTTGTTGTCAAATACTTTTCTATTGATGCATATTTTATAACAAAATAGGTACAAACATGTTTATATTTTAATAATTGAATCATGAAATATGAGTAATACACACTACAACAACATTTTTCATTCATTTTTATATCCATAAAATCAATATCGGTTTTGATTATAAAATACTGCCGAAATATTTTTTTGTACAAATTTAATATTTTTAGGAACTATAATTATTGTCAAAGCGTAAAAAATACGTGTTCATTAGTCTGTGTTTTCTTTTCGGTAAATATAAATAGTAAAAACGATATTTTTTGAATAGTTGAAAAACATATTAATTAGCAAAGTATGTTATTCAAAAAAAAGGTTGGACTTTCTACGTACACATTTCGAGGTCCATGAGTTTGGGAAGAAAAAGTATAATATATCATTTAATATAATAAATACAGTAAAATTTTATTATTTTCACCTTTTACTACTAATTAGCCCTTTATTTTATGGAAATACAATAAACAAATCATTGTGTTTTGTTTGTTTCAAAGATAAAATAAATATTTGTAGATTAGACATATTTATTTTATTATATATGAAATATTTTACATTTTTTAAATTGCAAAAATCGCCATCGTCGGATTTTCGATACCGGGCTATTGGTATAAGAAAAGCATGTTGAATTCCAAGAGTTTGATTCGTTATTATAAGATGGTACCTTAAACATGGATTATCAATCTGTAATGGACTGATCCTAGTACATCAAGAAGTAAGCTAAAAAAATAAACAATTGGGAAGTATCATAAGCATATCAATCTTTATCTGATTATATACGTTGTCACCATAGTACAGGTTACTTTTTTCTTAAATTTGTTTTTCTAATATGCAAGTAAGTTACTATTATATTTTGTAATGTTAAGTATTGTTGGCTGGTGTCCCTAGATGTGTAGATGTGAATCGAACCGACCGAAAGAATCAAGAATTAAGCAGAGGGAAACCGAATACTATTGTAATCAAATGTTAAGCAGATAATGAAATAATAAGAGTCGGTAAATTGTGCCTACATCCTAAGCTTTTGTATTGGGACAATTTAATGCAGGACCCAATTTTTGAATAGACTCTTTCTAATAGCCCAAATTAGATCATTTAAAAATTCTGTTTAATTGAGACTTTTCTGACTCAATGATGGGGATGTCAACCTTCTTTTTTATTAATATTTGAAAAAATATAATATTACAGGAAAGTGATTTTTATAACACAAAAAAGTTATTGTTTTCTGTTAATCCTACGAAAAAAAAACATTAAATATGTACATAAGAATGTGAAATCAATGACAAAATAATTGTAATACAAAATAATCATTTTAACTAGTGTTAATTTTTATGATAACTATAAGAACCAGTTTCCAGATTGTAACCTTTTTATTTATGGACGTAAAGTTTATGTTAATTCGATGTTTAAGTTTGGTCACTTTTTCTATTAGTGATTTAAATACTTTTGGCTATTCATGTGAGCCAATACAGCTTCTTTGATATGATTAGATGGATAACTTTATCGAAACAAGATACTGTTTTCATAAAGATGTTTCAGGTCGTGAACAATAAAACTTGATTGATAGTGCTGACAGGTGAACAGGTAGCAATATCTACATAAGCACCCAGTACTGTTGACAAATAAAAGCCCATGTAAAATTTCAAACAGCCTCATGCAAATAACAAAAGAGGACATAATCAGATCGGATATTCCATTATGACGGCACACTGTGCCCCCCTGTCCCCTCGGGGCACCCCATTTTCCCGCCCCCCTCGACGCCATTGACCAGAAGTGAAGCTTCTCCTCAATTGTTTTCAGTCACGTTCCCGCTTCTCGTGGCGAGGTCATCTTTTATGACTCGAATTTGAATACCTTTTCAGTAAATTTACAGAGACACGAGGGTTTTGCTCTCGTTTGCTCAATGTTCGGTTTCCAACCGGCGATGAGCTCCCCGAAGACGCTGCTTTCCCGCGCAATTCTTCATTAACACTTTGAAGGCGAAAGGCGGAAAACTCATGCCAGCTAAGAGTACCAAATGCCTATACCGCAACACTATACAATACTCATAACGTTTACTTTTTGGCTAAAAAACTTACCATTATAGAAATATTGCGGACAACGGAAATTCTACAAAATCTAAATGTTTATATCAACATAGATGACATGGAAATTAATTTAGTTTTTTTCTTTTGTCAGATTAGATTTTTGCTTGGAAATGTTTTAAATATATTTCTATGATTATTGCCAAAATTTTTAGGGAGGTAATGAAAACTTATGGACACTCCATCATTATTATTTCAATTTTAGTTCTCATTCAACAATTCTAAAAAAATACTTTATTTTACACATATATTTTCGACGCTACTTGTTGTACTTCCCATTTTTATATGAAATTAACTTTATTAAAATAATTCTCAAACATAATAAAAGTACCACGTAACAATTTTTTGTTTGATGAGGTCAAAAAAATTGTATTTTTTAAAAAATATGGAGAACTATTAGAAAAAGCGGTTAAATATATTATTTCTTTTTCCAATGCATACAACTAGGGCACTAGAGATAAACCACAAGAACAGGTTTAATAATCATAGGCAGTGTTGATTAGAAAACCCAATATCGATGTTACCAATATGTCAAAGTTTTTTTTGTCTCTGTTACGAGATACGATTAAGAAATATTTACCTTCATTTCGATAAAGTATATTTTAAAAAATATCTTTTGATATTATTGACAATGAAAAATCATAAGTATATATTTTTATGGTACTGCGTATACGGTCGGTCAGTCAATTTCCAAATGTATTACAATATGACATGGTCTTTAAGGGGTTAAATATTTTCCAAGTAATTTTACTGCATCGCTGCAATATTTACTCTTCGCGCGAAAAATGCTTATTTGGAATTATTCGACATCCCTGAATTTAAAATAAAGATAGTTTTCACGCGGGCCTTTCTTCGGCGCGTTCAGTGGCGGAGAATAGTTGGGCGTCCAAAAACGGGCAGCGGTCAAAAGGCGTATCCGGAGGGCGCATTAAGTGACCGCCATTACCCCACACCGCCAGTTCAATATTTCATATTACAATGTAGTTATTGTTTGATAGCAGCCGTACATTGTTTAGATGTGGCCCCCTCTGCCTCGGTGAAAAGCCTCCGCCGTCCAAATTACACGAGCCACTGGCCCGGCAACTGAAATTACCTTTTCACAAATGTATTTGATGACTACGTAATTGTTTAAAATCTATTCATTACACTACAACTAAATATTTTAGGGCTAAATGTTAAGGATAATTACTATGCCGCAACAATTCCAGAGCAATTTGAATGTTTTTAGAATTAGTTAATTCATCTATTAATAATGAGCAATATCGTATTATAATATTAAAAGAAAAACATCAGAACATTATTGACAATTTTCACATGCCAAAAAGTCATTTAATTTTTACACACGAATGCTTCTCTACGAAAGCCTAGAAAACCATAATAAAAACAAACCATTTTCTCCATTCTCTTTTCATCAATTTTTTTTGAATGCACGATGAAATCGATTCAGCTGTCACGTTATATTATTGCAACGATTCATTTTTCATAACTCTATCATCATGTATGTTCTATTTTTGATTGAAGTTGTTAAAATTCCATTTTGAACAATTTTTATAGTAGAATTAAGCAGTTTCGTTAGAAACATTGGATATTAAAAACATATTTAACTAATGTAACATTGAACATTTTGTATTCTTTATGAGATTGCATTTAATATTCATATTTATTTGTCGATTCAATTATGAAATAATTTCACACGGTTCAATGACTTTTGTTGTAAATGTCATAAATTGTACAATACACATTTTTGTCGAATGAAGTTAATAAGGTGTTTTTTTTCAAAAGTGGTGGTTTAAACTTATTCACTAAGTCGTGTTACGATACACAAAATTTTTTCGGTAATGTAAAAGGATGAGTTAAAAAATTGCAACATATTTTACTGTTTATCTAATTATGGTTTATTCAGAAAAAATACATATTCGAATAACTTTTAAATGGCCCCATTTGTTACAATTTTATATAATATGGTATCCACTGTGGGTTAATCATCATCACTACAATTAATCAACATTATCATTTTAATAGTGTTAACTGTCAACAATATACCACATTTTTAAATGTCGATTGGTTTTGACTGAATTTATTTAGTGGTTTTCTTTAGTTTGTTTTATGTTCTAAATTCGAATAGTACAAAAATAATATCACGTCGCTAATCAAAATCCTCAGAAAACATAAAAGCATTGAATACCGAGTATTATCAGTTTCTTATTGTTCCATGTGAATGAATTTGAAAAGTGTTGTGAAAAATATCGCTCACCACGTACCGCCACTGTGCAGCACAATGGTTTGTGAAGCTTTTCAGGCCGAGAGACAATCGAAAGGAGACAATACGAGGCGCTATTTAAAAACAAAAAATATATCAGAGAAAAGGTTCACTTTTTGTATGAAAAAGTTACCATTGAAAAGACTGCTTTATTTTACTTACTTACTTTGCTATCGCGGGCGAAGAAGGAAGAGGGGGTAGTGAATAAGAAGGGGACAGGAGGTTACCACAATAATTTTGGACACAATGAACCTGTGGAGGGCTCAGCAAGAGGACTACAAACGGAGGGAGAAGATTTAGGTTTATCGATTTGTGAACAATGTTTTGTTAAATATACTAAGTGTATAATAAGAATAGAAGGAAATACAAGGACAGATATAGTGAAAACTGACTGGCTATTGATGTGTATGTATTCGGAAAACTGAAGAGTGAGTAAGGATATATAGAACACATAAATTGAAAACTGACGTTTAAATAACGCAAAAGAACATACGGGCCTTTCAAACTGATATCATTCAGTAAACTTGTTTATAATTTCTATTTGAAACAAAAAAAATGTATACCAAAAGGGCTTTGGTCGAAATTTCGTTTCATTAAAAAGCACATTTAATTATTAATTGATGGAAATGTTTCATTAAGAATCCAAACAGCCTACTTTAAAAGTGCAAAAAATATCTGCACGATTTTTGTGAGCACTTTTAATTAATTGAGATAATTTTATACGTATAATGTTTACCACGGTGAAAAAATAGCAATGTATTTAAGTTCTACAAAATTATTTTTAACAAATATAGTTGATAGCTATTTCGGCTCACGCCATCGTCATAACTATCTTTTTCATTTGAAAATTGATTTCCAAAGACGTATTTTTAATCTTTTCGTAAGAATTGTTTTTATATTGAGAAATCATTATTTTGTTTCTCGTTGAGTATCAACTATCAATGAACCTTAAAAAATTCACAACTAAGATATAAAAAGTATTGATAAAATATAAACCATTATATTTGAGATTAACTATGCTAGTCCAAGACATTTGCTTTCATTATATCTTACATTTTTCAGAAGCTTGCCGGTTGTTTTTTTATTGTGTATAGTTGTATTCATAAGCCGGTTGTAGAGGTTGCGCGATTACACTTCAAAACTTACATCTTATTTAGTGTTAAGATCGAAGGCTTCGAGTCAGTGAATCTAATCATGGTGTAGCAAGGGTTGTAATATTTTTAAATTCCCAAAAATATTTGGTGAAACTACACCCGATTTCTTAAATTCATAAAAATAAAAAAAAACTCATTTATATTGTATTTTAAGAATAAAGGCATAAAAATTATTGTGGTATTTGTAAGTTATTTATGACAAGTATTATATTAATGTTGTTGGTATTGTTTCATGAAGTAACAGATGATATACATAAATATATTTATCACATTTTTATCGGTGAACTGACCGGCTAAAAGGTCACGTTATTATATAAATTGTTTGACTTTTTTTTCCTTTTTACCATCATTTTCGTTATGAAAAAAGTTGAGTGTTTTCTGTTTTGTTTTCTAAAATCACGAGTTCACGAATTCGGCGTGATATTATAAGAACCAAGTCGGCCCAGTCACCAGTGCATAGGGAAAACAGTGGCGTGCGAGCAAGCGTGCTGCCTCTATTGTAAGGACGCAACAATGGCCGCGGGCGGGAGACTTCCCGCCTTTTTGCTCTCTGCTTGCTGCCTTCAGAGTGGTAACACAGCTCTCTGTTTGCTGCCGGGCGGGAAACGTTTCATTCGAAACAAAGACAATATCATCTGGAGTCAAGACGACGATAGATATTTAAACCTGGATCCATTGTCAATCTGCACATCTTCAAAGCTGTGGAAAAGAGAGAGGTTATGAAACACAAATTTTCGTCAGCAGTAGTAAAGAGCTATTCTGCGTGGTCAATTTCTATCCAACAATTCTTCTTCATTTTTTTTTATATTTTCGTTTAAATATTTTATGTTGATATAATTTATGACTTCGACTGAAGGTGCTTGATGGAATTTCAATATCGAGATTTGAATTGTTACAATTTCGTACGATTCCACATGTTTTGTTACTAACGACCCGGGTTTTGTCTTTCGGCATCTTCAGGCATTCTATCACACGGATTCCACAGAACTGATAGTTTTTCAACGGAACTGACAGTGACTTGGTCATTTCTGTTGCATCTGTGTGATGCATGAAGATGCCAAAAGGCGAAAACCGGGTCGTTAGTGACAAAAAATGTGGAATCGTACAAAATTGTAACAATTCAAATTTGATATTACGAAACCCGGGTCGTTAGTGGCAAAACATGTGGAATCGTACAAAATTGTAACAATTCAAATTTATTTTATGTTGAAATCAAATAAAGGTAGAATTTTTTTATGACATTTGATGAATTCGCTTATCACCGTTTAAAAAATAGCGATGGTGGAAAAATACATTTTATTATATATTCGGAACATGTTCAAAATCAAGCGGCAAACTGATTTGATAAGTATTATAATTAAACTTCTTGGCCTCACGATGAAAAAAACAGATGTCGCAATAAGGAAAAAACACGTCTAAATATATTGATTTTTATAAATGAATGTAAAAATCCAATATCAAAGAATTATAAATACTATCGATGAAAGATACAATTATAAGTAAAGCCGTGAGTTTTTGTATAAATTACTAATCTCAATTTAGAAACAAAAAAATATATGTAAGTACATCAATAATACATCATTTGTTTTAGAATTTGAATTTTTTCATAATTATTATATAATATTGTAAAATAATTATGCACAATTTTGTTTGTAAAAAAATTACTTTGTTTATCATATAAATATATTTACGATATGTTTTCGCATTACGCGAAGACTTCATTATCGGACATTATTATTGTTTGTTACTTTTCAAAATAAATAATTATTTTATCTGAAATTCTACATGCATACTTATCAAACACACCCAGTTCTTTGAACAAGAAAACATTCAAATGAATTAATAAATATCCATTGAAAAAGAATGATAATATCATAGATAAGAAATAATTTGATATTTATTATCAGTGGTAATATACAGGCTGTGTGAATAAATATTATTCATTGATGTCGCATATGTTATAAAGAATAAATTTATCTTGGTAAGGTAACGAGTTTTATTGTTGGATGACCTCAAACCATTTTGTAAGAATAATTGTAAACGATGTAGATCTTTTATGTAAATAAACATCGCACATAAATTCCTTAACATACATGTTAACATCATGAAACCTGTAATAGTTGGATCTGTATCACAAATCGTAGCAAAGTGTCGCAAAATGGAGCACATTCCGAATTCAAAATATTGGAAGCATGAAAATGAATATAATTCAAATTATTTAAACTATCTAATGGTTTTAATATTCGAATAAAATAAAATACATTTTACCATCTCAGATATGATTGTGTATCGTAAAATTTATAGCCCATTTGAAGTCAAAGTTTTTGGCGAAATCCAAGTAACTATAATATTTAGATGAACGTGTGGAAAAACTATTTAGTTTGATATTGTTTATTTTTTATAATCACTTTTCCAGGATTCTCTTTCACTCTTAAACATTCATCTCAAGACTTAATGATATTTTGATTACTACAGAATGAATGAATTGTTCATGAATGAAAAATACCATATTTCGTTCATATAACTATATCAAATATTGCTGAACTCTGTAAGTTTAATGAGGGTTCAAAATGATTATTTTTAACATTTAAGAACCGGGATAGGACTTCTTTAAATGTGTTAACTCCTCAAGTTAAGATTAAAAAATAAAATAACAGCTTGATTATTATTACTGTAATCTCAAATATTTGTTTATGGTAGTTTCTAATTTGTGGTATGAAATTTCACTTGGAAATGCTCGACTTACAGAAAGTATGTTTAGTATCTTCTATTTTTTAACGCAATCATAAGATATTATTATCTTAAATCATCGTAAGGTGTCACGATTCACCTCCGCAAAAATACATTTAGATGTTATGGGAGCAAAAAAAAAACAAAAAAAAAATATATTTTTTATCATATGTTTACCGTCTTTATGTTGTTATTCGCAAGCACAATAAAACATCCCGCCTGTATCTAAATTATGATGTCATATTATTATTATTTTTATTTTGACATAATTTCATCACCATTGCATTATCTATAGAATCATTTTTTTCGCCAATTTCACGCAATTTTTTTTTGTATTGCAAATTTAGAGGCATTGCGTACATATGTACGCAATGTCATAGAGATTATAAAGAAAAAATGTCTAACATTTTTTTTTAAATATTGATTAGCCATGTTGCGAAATATAGAAAATACGATAAGAATAGTGACAGCTACTTAAAGTAAAATACTGACGATAATAATTCTGTAGATTATAAGAATATTTACCAACAAACTTCCTATGTGTTGTGTATTATATTAATTTTTATGTCGATATTACTTGTTGCAATTTTAAACAGGCTTAGCTTTTGTAAATATTTCTTCTATTGTTTTATTCAAATATGTACTTAATAAAATATCTACAATAAATATCTACGTGCATCAGGTGAACAACTTTTAAATATTTTCCAGTGGCGTTTCTTGTCAATCTCATGCCCTCTCAGCTAGACTGCTCTATTTATCATTGCGAATGAATAATACGAAGGTTAAAAAACCTTCCGTCGGGCGCTTAACCCTTTGGATGCCACGACTTTTTGGCGAATGTGCCAGAAATGCCATGATTATCATAATTAACATATTAAAATGTGTTCTTTAGTTTTTAAACAGTGTGTACCATTGTTTTGACAAAAATTTGCGTTCCAAATAATATGCACTGCACCAGATGCAATCAGTCGTCTGTTGTTTTTTAGTTTGACAGTTTTATGTGTCGTCTCTTCGGCTCTTGGCAGCCAAAGGGTTAAGATACCGCTACTTCACCTGCTCCGATTAAGTTCTCATTGTGAGGATCCATTGTTCCGCACGAGCCGACTCTGTATTGATAAAGCTGAAAAGTTGAACACGCGATATGGAAACCCCACTTCTATCCCACCACTGACATAAAATTCATCCTTGCCCTGACTCGTCGATGATTTACAAACAGTTCGATGTATGAACACGGTATATTTTTATTATATGTACTAATAAACTATATCCTTAGTTTATTAGTACATATAATAAAAATGACTGACCTCAGTTCTGTTGCATCCGTGTGATAGAATGCCTGAAGATGCCGAAAGGCGAAACCCGGGTCATTAGTGACAAAACATGTGGAATCTTACAAAGTTGTAACAATTCAAATTCGATATTGAAATTCCGTCAAGCACCTTCAGTCGATATCATAAATCATAATATATTCGTCAAAATAAGAAAGCTAGATATATGTACTATATATATATATATATATATATATTTTTTTTATTAAATAGAAAACAATTTTTAAAAAGTGACCTTCGACATGAGGATGGTTTTTAAAAATTGGCGTTTCCCCACTCTGCCTTCGATATATTATATTATAAATATGTACTAAGTCTAACATAATTTTACAATGGATATAACATTGTACACTTTTGTTGCCACAAGTTTCTATTACATATTATATAAAATATATAAGACTTTTTTTTCTTGAGCTAAAAGGATCGTTTAAAAATTTCCACCAAATAATCTAAAGGATAGTATGTGTTATATGATAAATGGGTTAAGTATACAATTACTACATTATAAATCACATTTTGAATCAATATTTATCACTAAATATTTTTTTGAGTTTGTCTCAAAATGCCTTCCATTTTTATTTTGCTTCTCGCCCTATCGTCTTTCAAAATTATTTATCAAGGTTTCAGTAATTTGCTAATTTTATCTGTATTACATTTAAAACTTAAATAATGATTGATCGAGAGAATGAAAAAATAACTTCTCATATTTCATAATGCCCGATTTGACAACTTTTTGATTTGTATTTATTAAAAAAAAATAGTTTTTATTGAATAAAATAAAAGCACTTTAATGCTATAATTAAAATTTGTTATCGAATTGATTTATAAAAAAAAATCTGGAAAATTATGTGAGCGTGATTCAATTTAAAAAAAAAAACAGTAGTTGCAATTAATCATTTTTATTTCATGATATTTTCTGATTGAATTCAATATGATAATTCTATGGATGAATTGTTAGTGAATCAGTTAAGATACAACCTCACTAGACGTGTACCCCTATCTCACTCCATTGGTACCGTCACTGCTTAATATTATAGTTTGTTTTTAACTTTGCGGTTGGCAGATTTTTTCATGGATTAGATTTTCATAGAATTGTTTTCAGAGCAGTATGACTTAATCTTTCAATTAATATAAACATGCCATGATCTATTGAAATACTTGGAGTGTGTACTGTTTAATATTATTTTAGTTAAACGAAACTTCTTGACACTTAAAAATTTTAATATATCGTATACTTTAATTACAAAATCTAAATACCTTACGTGCGTATTGGGTTACAGTTAGATTAAAAAGTTTTTTTTTTCGATTTATCTCTCAATTATGGGCCTACTTCTGTTTAAATCACTTACAATAGTATGATTATTTTAGTCTGAAATGCGTAGCCCTTAAAACCCTCGAAAATAAAATTACAATTTCATTTCATATACTAATATGTAATACAGTCGACCTCCATATAGTGTAGAGATTGAGATTAGACACCCGTTCAAATTTGAGGTTAGATTCTCTTATTTGTATTAAATGAATTGCCCAAAATCAAACCATATCATATGTTATATAAAATGACCTTTTATTTGCCCTTGGCCTTGAATATATCTAGCGTAGGTTAGTAAAAGTCAAAGGCGAATAGCTATTGAGAAATATTTTTTCAATACACGTACATAATATATTTATATGAATTTAAATTTAAACTTAAATTTATCGTTTTGTAAAAAAAATCGCTATAGGGGGGACCGCTATAGAGGGGCTTACTCTCTATGTATATATATTATAATATTTATCAATGTTTTATTTCAATTTGTCGTCTTTTATAACATTTGAGAAGATTTTGATCAAGAAAACATTTGTTATTACACAAGCAATTTATTTCACTAAAATGCGAAAAATGTATGCTCGGATAAAAATATCAATTGGAAATATTATATAGATGAAGGTCTTTTTTGGTGTTTTGATACATATACGTTAATAACTATCTTCAGTAATTGTTTATAAACAAAAAATATATTATTCATCTAATCTATCTTCAATGATACATCAAAAATAGCTTTGCTTAAGTGTTATAATATATGACAATATACCAAACTGAAAGTGATAATTTGTTGTTAATATTTTCGTTGTTTACACAACCAATTTTTAGAATCAGTTATGCGAAGCTGTATTTCTTTAAGAAACTTAATTAATTGTAAGTGTTACAAACATATACATATAGTTAATACGTATTTGGAATTTATTTTCGATTTTGTTTCGATCATATATGGAAAATTCGTATTTGAGATAAGCTGATGTATGTAGGTAAACTATCCAACAGTTTATGATCGGGTATATGTTACGGTGTAGTGGTCGGTTTTAGAGTAAATCAAAGCACACTTGAACTGAAAATGGCGATTAATATTATTAAACCATTGTCAGAAGAAAATTTTACGTTTAAAGGAACAAATGTTCATATCTACGTTCCCGCCTTTTAAAGGAGTCATTATTTTCTGTAACAAAAAAGAATGCGCGTAAAATCGTCTATAAAATGTAACCCTTTCAACTTATGTAAATATCAACCGTAAAGAACTTATGAAAAGACTTTTCATCTCCATCGGAAGTTCTCGTCAAAGAAAATTATTACCAAAGAATTTTTTTCCATAGCGGGTAGATGAGAGAAAAAAATGACAATTTCGCATGTAGTGGTGTGTGTGGGTGTGTGTATATATATATTTTTCATTCAATGCAGATAAATCTTTTCCTATTGTTGTATGAAACGTGAATAGAGAATGTATAAAAGGGAAAGATTGTGCCACGCAATTGTATTCGTATTGGCCGTAATGGAACTCTTTCAGCTCTCGTTGTGGAGCGATTGTGAAATATGTTGATACTCCCCTTTGTAATGGATTTGGTTAGTGGGGGTCTGGTGGGGCAAAGCGGGACTGTGGGGGTATGCGACTCATTATGAAATGTGCTCGGAAAAGTAACAAAGACTTAATTGTGTAAAAATTAAATTGTAATTTTCGGTCGGGCTGCACAGCAGTGCGGTGCGGTGGTGGCTTGGAAGGCTGCGAGAACTCACAGGGATGGATTCTACCTAAATAAAAATTGTGGATTGACTAAAGCCAAACTGACGATAATTCTTAAATCATCGAAAAATCCACATATGGTAAAAAAATAAATGGAAAAAAATCCGGCAGCTGATATATGTTCGATCTATAGAAATAAATAACAAAAATGATCTATTTTTAACAAAAATATTTCAGAAGGTAAATATTATCTCTGGCAGGCGTTGATGTTAATATTTTATTGTATTAAATAAGCCATTCTTTTAACATTTTCATTTTTGTATGTATACTTTATCAATATGACCACATTTGAATACGTAATCGAAAGTGTAAACATTCAAAAGTGGGAGCTAGTTTTCTCAACTATTATTATCTTTGGTTTCATATTTGTAGAGATTGAAAACAGATAATCCTAGAAAAAATGCGCGACTGGGACCATTTTAATTCAAACGATGTTTTGCGTCGAAAGCAACGCTACATCTTCAATATTCACATGGATTTTGGTAATGGTGTGTTGAATTACAGAATGCATTTATCGCTTTTTTAATTATGTCACTTGTTCGATCTTGAGTTCATTTAAAATCGTTCATTCTTACTGTTCGTTATCATCAGGAATATGTGTAGAGTTTCCAGTTAAGTCAAGACCAGTTATATTAGAACGTGATATAAGACATTATATAACGTATTGCGGTCTTAGAAAGCGAAAAGGTGAGAAACGTTTTTTTAAAATTTGTTATAACTTCTTGCATTTAAATTTTGTGAAGTCTCAATTAGCCACTCTGAGCAATGGTTAAACATCAACAAAACGAACTAGATCTAAGTGCTATTAAAGCTATGTGGTCATTTTGATTTCATATTAGAAGATCTATAATTGATTACAATACAATTACAAGTCAAGCGAAATTAAATTTTCAATAAAAAAATGCTACGCATATTCAAGACATGAAACATAATCAGGATAAAAATTTAGTTGCGAGTATGAATAAAGTTTTAGAAGTATGTATAATAACAAATATCTAATATTATCTGAACCTTCCGCTACTTAAATTAAAATATCAAACACGATAAATAGCAGAAAAAGTTTGGCAAGTTGTCTTGAAGAACTCAATATATTGGAGAAATATATGGTACATATCTTCATTATTGCATCACCAGGGATAAATGTTATTCCATATCAAAAAGTAATCAACAAAAAAAACTTTGAAACTCTTACAAAAGTCTAACCATATGATAACGTGCATAGTATTTGATTAAATTTAGATTAACGTATTCACTGCCGAGTACTCGCTGTACCTCTATTCTAAAAGACACGTTTCCCATCGGCGCACATCCTTTGTTGAACGCGCTTTTATTACGATTTGATATTGCATTCTATTGTGGTGATGCGACATGTTTCACATTATGCGCCAGGAGAGGGGGGAGGGGTTATCCTCAAAGAGTTGGGAGCTACAGGACCAGACAGGCATCACGATACGATGAAATTATAATAGTTTATATTCTTAATATAGAGTCAAAATTAACAATCCAAATATATATATATATAAATATTTAGACGAACAGTAATATTACATCACTCGTAAGCCACCAATTGTAAAAAATCGGTAGGGACAAAAGACTGTTTACTAAGCGATGTATTTGAAGTTTTTTGAAGGGGAACTTAAGTTCTATTGTCGTATATTATTATTATTATTTGTCAGAAAAATAGGATCAAACAAAATAAATATTGCAAACGTAAGCCAAAGTATTTTTTTTATAATATCGATAATGTCAAATATACACCGGTATTCAATTTCGTTAATTTTATAAGAAACCGTGTTATTTCAAAACTTATTTTCTGACAAGGACATTTCAGCAACATGAAAGCAATACTTAAGTATGTCTTGGATTTAAGAATATAAAAGCATTTATTTTTAAGCCGCAGATGATTTGTCGATATTATTAAACTCAATTTACAGAGACAAAAAAATTATAGGATTTGTTTCCAATTTGATAATTGGGAATTGCCTAGTCATACATAAATGACCTCACTAAAATTAACCTTCTTACAAGTATGCGGGCTAACATTCATAATCATTAACTCAATGATTTTGGGTCGCTTTTTTAAAAAATAAATTAAAACCTTATCACTTCAACATTTCATATTGCCTTCGTATTTATAATCAATTGCGGAAATCTATTTCCAATCCCATACTGTCCTACGAGAAATGTTTTGTGCGACTCCTTATAACATTATTCTTTGTGTGAATTTTCTTTTACAATTATTGCCCTTAACAGCGAGATTGTGTGTACTATCGACACACTTTTTTAATGAATCGAATCTTTTATATATGTAATATTTATTTAATTCTAATTAAACTAAAAATGATCATTTTTCTTCATAAAACGCGTTATATTGTCTACTATAAGGTTTTGCCCTTTCCATAAAAATTGTTACTTTATTCATCATTATGAGAATTTTTAACTTTAATCCACATTAAAACAAATCTAGCAAATATATATTGCTCTATATATTTACTTAAACTATATGAAATAAGCACTCCTTAAAATATCTTTTTAAAGATTCTAGCATAAATGTCCCTTTCGGAAATCATAATATATCTCAATATATTGAATTAATTCTAAGGTCAAAAATACATACTTGATCAACATCACTTAAGTTAATTCTGACCAATAATTTTGAATGCATTATCATAAACTCGCAGTGAAAATGCATAGATGACATCAATCTCGATCAATAAAGATTGAGTAGAATAAGAAAATATTTTTTTAGAATTTTGCAAAAATGTCAGTCAGACGCTATTTATGAATATATAATATATAGATTTTTCAAAATAAATTCGAATCAGAGTCATTCATAAAAAGTTATCCGATTTCCTAAATTTTCAAATTTTGAGCCATTTTCGTGTTATTCACATTCAAGTGAAACAGATGTCGCAGGGCTGTGCCAATTATAATTATTTTTAAAATTATATATTTTCTGTGATAACCTTCAAAGTATTCCCAAGTAAAATCTAATTACACCGGAATTTTCGCGCAATATTTTCACAAAACAGACTAAATTCATAAATAATATTATGTTTTTCAGTTAAAAATTATACAACTTTTTTTTTGGCAGCTAAAAAAGACTGATAAAACAATGTTATAATTGTTTTCCCGTAAATGCATTGTTACAATTTCATAAATAATGAAAATTGTGACGTCCAAAGGTTTCGTTATATTCCGTTGCGATGATTACTAATCAAATTCCCAGAACGCACAATATCGATTTATTAACTTTTGTATGCAAAGAAAGTGAATCATTAACCACTTGTACATTAGTTTCATATTCCCCATAATAAATCTGCATCAAATCATCGAAAAGTTCATCGAACTAATAACAATTATTTTTGGAGCAAACCACTTAGAATTATGTGCACTGTAAGAAGTCTATTTGCTTCACAGAGGGAGTATAAAGAATGTATGGGCTCTATTTTGGCCACATCAATCAATCAATGAATTCCAGTTTTTTTAAATTTTGCAACATTATCTTGGTAAACTTATTAAGCTGTAATAACATGTTTTTCTTATTCGTAAGTCACGTAAAATGTTTTCGCTATTGTTTTCTTTTCTTTATTATCTGTCACACTGTTGTTATGAAGCGGTTGTGGTCGCAAAAAGATATCGCGTGCAATTACAATTGGTTTATTTTACTCGGCTCCTTTATTACTATATTTTATTCAAAGAACGCACAATGTCATACAATTAAATGAAAAGACACCCAAAAAGCAGTGATGTCGAGACATACAAGCCGGTTTATTTATAAAATACTTGATGTATTTTGACGAATATTAAAAGATCGTATATGTATGCATGGAACAAGTATTTCGTGAAAGTGATAAAGTCAACCATATTCTATGATATTAAACATAAATAAATTTTAATTGTCGAGACTTTGTAGATTCAACATGCTTTGTCATTTTCGACCCGGGCTTCGCATTTCGCCGTCTTTAGGCATTACGTGGATTGCATGGACGCAACAGAACTGTCAGAACTTGGTCAGGCCGGGTCGTTAGTGACAAAACATGCGTAATCGTACAAAGTTTCAACAATTCAAATTTGATATTGAAATTCCATCAAACACACACAGTAGACATCATAAATTAAACGTAAGTTTTCTGCATAAATTTACAACAAATGAATATTAAAATACCTAATTTTACATTATAATCGAAGATTTTAGTAACGAATTTGGATTCTAATGTGTTGGGATCGTTGTTATTACGAATATATAATATAGTGTGTAGCAACTAAACGATATACTCTTAAGAAATAATCAAATTTCTTAAATTAGATTTTTTAAATACTGATTTATTGTGTATAACTGCTGAATGGCCTCTCACTGGAGGATGGCCGACTTCCGTATTTGTGACAAACACGGTCACAAATACGTCAACAAACAGTGTAGAAATGACACGGTGAAAAAAATAGCAATGTATTTTAGCTCTACAAAATTATTTTTTAAAAAATATAGTTGATAGCTATTTCGGCTCACGCCATCGTCAGAACTATGCTTAAACTAACATTCGGTTATCTATATATAGATGTGCAAATGGTTTTTTTTAAATTTTTAAAAATTTTTAAAATTTTTGTAGAACTAAATTACATTGCTATTTTTTTCACCGTGTTATAATGGAGTTCTACCAAGTGAATACCAATTCAATCAATAAAGTGTAGAAATGAACCGAACGCTTAGCTAAGGCATATGATCCATTTTTACACTTCTTAGTATTGACCGTTTTTAGACAGTTAAACTGATCTCACAAATTATCAAACGCAAAATACACTTCCTCGTATAAACCATTTTGTAAGTAACTGTTGTTCCACACATGTTTTTTTGGATATTCGTTTACATTGCTTATCTAACCATTATTCTAATTCTTAAGATCATTATTTTTTAAATGTTGAAAGCCAATTTGTGGCCGGAAACTAATGTGACAAATAAAATAAAAATTAGTTATCATTTAAACTCTATAATTAATATAATAGTATAAGCCAAAAATTCTATAATATCTCTATCTATAATCTATAAATCTATAATAAATAACACGCTAAACTTATTCTGCGGCCGCATTTATAAAATCAGATAAAGCGGCTTTGGTAATCGTGATTAAATAATAATATCAATTACAAGATAAGAATAATCAGCTGGTATTCGTAGAATTGTAAGTAATATTTAAATTTAAAAAAAATAATAATAATTTTAATATGGCGAAACAAGGTGGCTTATATTAAGTTATTTTAGGTTTGTGTATACAAAATCTGCATTCCAGTCAAACCATAAAAAAATTTTTTTTCATCAGTTTCAATCAGTTGATAATGCTCGCTATGAGCGAAACCGGTCCTGATCAAAAAATATATTGTGGAAATAAGTACTAAAAAAATGTGTTTTTATTATTTAAAATATCATGCCTTTCCATCAAGAAGTGACAGTTAACACCTTAAAAGTGAAACCATTAAATAATAATATTAATAACCATTTGATGATTATCAGCAACGCTCATGACAGAAACTAGTGATATTCTTCTTCAAAAAAAAGCATTTATTTGTGTCGGTCAATTGAACCAATACATGGTTTTTACACATTGACGAAACGGTTGAATTATGGGTAAACAGTTTCCAATAAATACTTGAAAATGGCATATAGATCTTTTAAGATGCTCATTGTATCAGTTTTACGTTATAAACATGTTGCATATTCGAAACATAGAAACGTCAATATTTTTTAAGCTTCATGAATAACAAAGACGTTGAAAAGCAAAACCGATAAATACACATTTTATCAACAACAAAATTAGCAAAAACAACAAAAATTGGCTAAAAAATAATTTTAAAAATAAAAAAGGTTATAACGCGGATTTTTTTTAAACGTAAAATCGTCGTTTTTTTTAAACGTAAAATCGTCGTTTACAAATAATATTTAAAGTTGATGTGTGACGGTTTTGGCTATTAAGCGTCTTAAATTATTATTCACTATTCTAAGCCTGACGTATTGAAAAATAGCTATTTTGCTTTGAGCTTTTCATTTTTTTGTGATAAAATGTTGAAGAAAGGATCTGAGAATCACAGTAACTGAGTGTCCAAGAATACCGCCTGGCAGGTAGGCAGTCACTCGAACTTGGTAAGGCTAAAAAATAAAAGGTGTCGAAAGAGTGCGCGCATGAGGTGCGAGCGTCGACGCTCTCACATTTCCCGCGTCGCATGGAAATGCCGGCGAGCGAGCGCGCAGCAAATATCACAATATTTTTTCATATTTCCCTGGCGGGTCTCCGTCTCACTCGCTACCCGACCATTTGCTATTCGAAATTAACGCTATTCATGCCGATTTTGAAAGACACCATTGTGGCTACAATTTAGCTCTTATTCAGAGCATTTTCAAAAGAGCTCCACACTCACCGGGCATCGGTGGGGGCGGAGGCGTCGGTCTGGGGGCTCCCCCTTTCTCTCTATGAAGTGTTCGCCTCTTTGACAGCCGTGAATGCCTAAGTAACAACTTGTGAAGATACACGTGACGCTGAGTTATGTTTTCTTCTATTGAACTGTTCGGTATGTTTTCGTCGAGGGAAGTAGGGAGGGATTCGCGAAAGGGGGCACTTGTTTGGTTAATGCCGACATTATTCACGACTTCAAATTTTACTATGGCGGATATTGCGAACACAGACTATTTTAATACGGTAATAAATGTTATTAAGTACCAAAATGCATATGACATATAAGAGCTATTTCGGTAGCACAGCATCGTCAGAACAGAATTAGTTCTGACATGCTGCGATGTTGAACTATCAAATACATTATATACAATAATTCTAGATGAACTAGATATGATAGATGCTATTTTTACTATAATGAATTTTACCAATTGCATTCTATTTCAAGCGATATAGAATATTGTCATAGGAATTGCCTGTTCCACTTTCAATGATTAGAGTTCATCGTATACATTGCTTTTTTTTTATTCGAAAAAAAATATTTACAGCGACGACAATGATATAATAATATATTTACTACGGCAAGCGACAATGAAATTATTTTTTTATTAGAAATACGTTTATTATTAATTTCAGTAAACAAAATAACCACTGCAAGCGACTTCCTAAGCCTTGTATAACATAACCAAAAGGAATATTTTAATAAAAAGCAATACATTATTAAGCACGGGAATGTTTGAAAACAAATGATCCATAGATGTTATTAATAAAACGCCATTGATTCGTCTGTACCGATAACCAAGTTGGCTCGTGATAATTTCTTGATGTAGACCTATAAAAATTAATTGTATTTTTGTGAATATGTTCCCTAATCAGTTATTTCCATAAAATTAACATAACTTCCTACCCAGCATATCTCTTCCAAAAAAAGATTACAGAAAGTGGTTAACTTTTTACTTTTCCCATCCTTCTGTCGCCTTCTGATAGAAATATGCTAAGTAATTCATTTGCTATAGGGCCTTGTTTTTTTGGTAAATTGAAATGCTCTACAAGATTTTTGAGTCAAAGCGATGCTTATGGATATATAATATATGAAAATTAATGGATTTATTTTCATATCGATACGGATATAAAACGATAATGAATAACTAAAAAAGTATTTGTAAATATTTTTTTTTCTATGAATTATTATTTCTTTGAATTATCTATAAAAAAATCTTAATAGGTGGAATAATCAAAGTTATTTGAAATTTTATATTCAAACCAACTTCCACAAAGTTAGCTTCAAATCCATCGAAAGTAAAAAATATCCGTTTTCAAAATTACCTTTCGTGTAGTGTTGCTATCATTGGTGTTCCAACGTTTACATCAAATGTATTAAAAGGGTTAATGGCATGATTACGATTTGTACGGAGTAGATATATATACGTATAAACATGGCGAACGAATTCGCTCATATATCATTGTTATGCTTGCGTTTGAATTTTCTTTGATTTGACTCCATTGTCTGCGTAGAATAAAAACGACACTTTTTGTGTTGATTTGAAAAGATGTTTTATTATTCAAAGCGCGAGCACAAAAGTAGACGCCATGACAAAATACTTCGTCATTAGACTTTTACAAAGGCACCGGAGACAATAATCCTATTCTTGTCTTCCTTTTTACATTTGACAAACTGTTGTTCGGATAATGATTATCTGAAGTCAACAATTATCGGTCCAATACGTCTTGATAAAATATTTTACAGTGTGTAAAATTATGTATCTACTATTAAAAAAATATATGAAGTTGCAAACAGCAGTAATGATATCGGAGTAATATATATTCTGTTGTATCACGAATAAGAATGTATTGTTATCTCGGCATTAATTACAAATTAAAAATCCCACCTTTTATACTACGATTAAACATCAATATTCCCGGCTATTAATATCACACAACGCGGCCAGGGATATAGTGAAAGAAACATGGGTAAAAGAAAGACGGATGTTATACGCAATCTAAAGCAGCGTCATTCAACCCGTGGTCCGCAAATCGATGCCGCGCTAAAGAAATGTTAAAAATTATTCATTAAATATTGAAAGAAATTTATTATATAATAAAAAAACGTTTTGTACTCAATATCTGTAAGATATTTTGGAACGTTGCTATTTTTAGTTTGAAATTTAAGATTCAATAAGATCATTAATATACAAAATACCGTATACACAGTTTTTATGTATGTGTTACTAATTGGTCCGTGTAATACGTCTGGTATTTTTAACGGTACGTAAAATAGAAACATTTTACCTTTTCCGAGCACCGCTTTTGAACGGTTCCTAGCTATATGGTATGAATTCAGAAAAATATATGATTAGTTTTTTAGACCAAAATATTAATATTACATAACATTGAAAACCAATAGCGCATTTCGTTCAGGAGAAACATTTCTTTCGAATGTTTTTTGGTGATTTATACGACTTTCAAAAATATTCGTCAACTTTAAAGATGTCATTATACATTTATCTAAACAATTTAAGAAGCTCTAAAAAATATTGTTACCATCTCATTTTTCGAAATAGAAATCAGGAAAAAAAATGCTATAGAAATATTTACAAAGCTATTATAAGTAATGCAATAAAAAATGTGTATAAATAAATTGACAAAGCACTCGATAATCCATTGAATTGACACAAATGAAACATTGTTCCTGAACTCGAATGGATTAAATTTTATCTCCCATATAAAATGATCAAAATGCACAATAATTCGAAATTATCCCGTTTTGCACAATACATTTCTCGCTGATGTGTTGGTCAATATTATTGAAATATGAATACTAAGTAGGTACTGAATTTTACAGTACCGCATGTGGAAGGGATTTGGCCAAAGTGTATTTAGAAATAAAAAGTCATTATGAATAAATGTGTAAGTTGCTAATTATTGGTGAAAAGCAATTACAATTAAATAATATATATTATTTTAAAAAATCGGGTTCGCTGTTAAATAATTTACACTTATGAAAATGTCAAAACTACTACTAAATATTATACTATTCAAAAAAGGACAATACCCAGCATTCAGAAATTTTGTTATTGGTGACGGATTTGGTTGTACTGGAAATTTTACATTTCTCCAACAAATGTCGAACGAAAAAAATTATCGTTAAATACTTAATTTTAATATTTGAAGTATTGTATACAAAAGGATCAAAACCTAGAAGAAACTGATAAAAAAACAAACATAACAAGTTTATTAGTTAATTACACAATGACGTCGAAAATTTATCTTTAAAAGGACAATTAATTTCATCAAAGTAACCTTTTTGTACCGGACATTCAGTGATAACAGTGGAGAAATTGTTGAAAAAATGTACGGTGCGCCTAAAAAATTGAGGGATTTTAAGACACCTAGATTACACAAGACAACGTCGAGTACATGTTAATATTTTTAAAATAATAAATATTTTACACACATTAAAAAATTTAGTAAGGATATTAATGAATGGGAAAGAACAAAGTTAATGGACTAACTGCTCCCGCTGCTCTGCGTTGTTTATCATCGGATTGGTGGGAAGGAATTTTTTGTCATCACAAACACCCCTGCGTTCAAACATATTAACGCTATTAGTATTGGGACTTGGACCCGTGAGATCTGTCACGGAAGTCAAATGAACTGACCGCTGCACTACGGAATTTTAACGAAGATTTTTAATTGTAGTAATAATTTAACAATTCCTAGATAATGTATCGTTTGGGCGCGAAAATACCTAGTCCAGTCTGCAGGCATTTCCATTGATGCGACTCCACAATGTGGCATGATGGACAAGCGAGAACAATTAACGCATTTTCCGCGATTGTTGGCGATTGTTGGTAACAATGGCAGAACGGGTGTTGTGTTATTGTTTGCCGCAAACAATGCAATGGCGCACTGCAGCGGTCGATCTGGATGCTGGAATTTATTTACTCCTCTGCTATTTATTGTCATTAGTGATATAGAACATACAATCAAATATTGCATTTATTTTTATCATTCCAAAAATATCCAAACGGCATATCAAAACGAAATTTGAGCAATATTAAACATATTATCCTGATTACTTACACATAAAATTGATTTAAAAATTTTCGAACATGCAAAGAAACTTTTGAAAATAGAAATTAAATTCCTATTTTTGACATAAATATTGTATTCTGGTTAAGCATATCTTTTATGCTAGTTCAAAAGCTACCGATGGCCTTCGTGAACATTTTAGTAAATAGATCGTATGATATATATTATATTTTATAAGACTTTATTTACGGATACATATTGTGTGGTCTGATAATCTTCAAAAATAAAAACGACTAATAGTGTAGATAAATATCTTAACATCTAAATACTGTTCAAATATATAGGTCAAGGGCCTTATAAGATAATGTGACATAGGAAATGTTTCGTCACAAACCAAATTGTTAACAAAATATGAGCTCATTTTTTCTGAGCATTGTTACTATACTATAATTTCGTTAAATTCATTAAGTAAAGTAAGTAAAAAATGCGACAATGTGTAAAGGCGATTACAAGGGTTAAAATAATTAGGGTTAAAATACCCAGGATATTGCAATAACATAAAACTAATAATAATTGATCTTTAGTATGTATTTTTATTAGATAATGGTGAATAAAGAATATTTATAGAAACACGAATATATGGACACACTAATGGGTCCCACGAAGCGACCAGAAAAACGTTGACTTTATTTAAAATTTATATTAATCAGTAAAAAAAAAATATGTATTTCCAATTATTCATAGAATTGATCAGCAAAAATTATTTTGTTAAATGATATTCTGATATCAAAATACTGATTTGCTAAAAAAACCTTTACCAAGTTATTTTATAAATAAGAAGTATGTTTTTTTAAATTATTGATATTTGATTTTTAAGATCCAAAACTGATTTAATACTGCTTATGATATATAAGTAAATATAAATATTATGAGAAATAATATAACATATCAGTTTGCTGTTTTCCGAAACTGTAAGCTAAAAGAATACTCTGAAATATTTTTTAAGGATTTCATTTATTAATTACATAATTGTACACAAGTACAGCCAAAGGTACAGAAAGTAGTATTATTTAAATTCAAAAATTTATGAGAAGAAAAACAACTGAAATGCTTCAGTTTTTTACTAGTGAAATGAACCTTTTCATTTGAACCAGTTTTAATTAACCTTTTTTTTATTTGGGCAATATTAAAATGTTTACCATGTAATGTGGGCTATAATATAGTACTATGCTATAAAAATTTCACTAATTTGAAATAAAACTCAACAAATAAATACTTATTTTACGTGGTTAACAGTTGTTTTTGTGGATAAAACACAAAAAAAGAACTAGGATAGCACTAGGATTTTTCTGACCACCATATATAAATTCCTGAACATAATAATAAAAAAATTTTGATTTTAATAATTTCTTTTTAAAAAAATATTTTATAATTAAAAGCTTGTTGAGACCTTCTGCTAACTATATGTGTCTGCCTACTAAATATCTGTAGCATTAATAACAAATGGTGGCTTCATCACAAATTAGGGAGGCATATTTCTATAGTAAACGTTATGAATTTTATTTATTTACTATCAAGTAGAGTTGTTGGCTTTGATAGCAATAGTAATTTCGAGTTTGATAAATTGATTTTTCATGGAATGCTCATGGACTAAACTAAATATTTTCGAGCTGAAATAACTTATTATGTTCGAGTTATTTAACTATTATTCCATTTAAAACAATCTTTTATGTGGATTTTTTCACAAGATTTCAAAATTTTGTAGTTAACGTCTACGGTTCTGTGATGAATCTTATGATGTCAGGCAGAGCAACAAGTAGATCACCTAGAAAAAAAAATTGTAGGTTGACTACAATAGCAGTCTATAATATATGTTTCACATCGACAGCATACATGGATAGAAATAAAGTGAAAAGAAAAATATTTATTTCTATTTCTCTCTATTGTCAATAATCACTACACCATACAAAAAATGCATTCTATCAACGTTATCTATTAAAACTTGTCATTGATGCATTGATTAAATCACATGAAAATATTGAATGTGTATTCATACTAAATATAATTTTTTTAAAGCAACATTAATTATCTTCATATATCTATGATGGAGCGACGTAGGTCCAATAAAATGATTGTTCAGGAGAGAAGAAAAACGTTAAAAGTAAATATTTAAGGTATTTTTCCCAGCAATAATGATTATACTCTGCATAATATTATCATTTTACCTAATATTAAAAATGAATATGCACAACTTATCGTTGAATCTGTCAATATTTTGTATTATTCTTATCAGCAGTGTTTTGATTTATAACACTTACTTTTTTTACACTTTACACACATGTACTTATGGAAATCATATTTATTTAAAGATCAATTTGATTTAATGGTATATTTATAATTATTTATTTAGAGCATTTCCTATGTAAACTTTCAGCCCCAATAAAGCATTCTTATATTTGAAATGTTTTTTTCATATATAACGGAGAATAACAAAAAATAGAGTTCTACTCATTAGTTCACCCACCATAGATATTATCTGGAAAGTTCACATTTCATATCTATATGATAATAACATTGTTCACTGATGATTTAGTTTTTATGTCTCAATTGATTACTATAATATGTCACATATATTAAAAATAATTTGGTTTACAATTTAAATGCATTCCTTTGTAAATTTTTTATCGTGTTTTGATTTGATCAATTATAAGGATTGCTTTATTATATATGGATCATATATTATATATCATTCATTCATTCTATATCTTCTTGCCGAAAATATTAAACTTTGTTTCATGTAGTAATTCTTTCTCCTGAGAAACTTTTCACCAGTTGATATTTTATAACACCTTAAATTTTTCCTTTTAATTAAATGGTAATTGCTTAGTAACCTGAACATACGGGCTTAATTCATGTTATGATTGATATAAAATTTAGATTTCCACTTTCAATGTTTGAAATGCAGACTACAAATGTTAGTAATGTTGTTTTGAGTGACTGACAACTTCTCGTAGAATTCATTTCTGTGAGATGTTAGAATTAAAACGTATCAGACGTATTGACAATTAGTTCTAAAATACTTTGATATCAGTGTACAGGTACCCATCCCACAGTCTCAAAATTTTTGAACAATAAACATTCATTGCACTTGTGCCAGAAGTTTCTGATCAATAAGTTCTAAAAGCTTTTATATGTTACGTTTGTTAACTATGAAACTAATTTTGGTTGATCTACTTGAATTATGTATGATTTCATAGGAAAAAGAAATGTTTAATGGTGTAAGAAGTGTGTTGAAATAAAATCATTTACCAATGACATTATTGAAGTGTATTGAAATTCCAATTTTCATGTTTGTGTAGAAAACAAAATGATTTCTGTGGTTGCTTACAATTATTACAATATATTAAATCTGTTTAATTATACCCTATAACTAAAGGCAGTTAATTTCTAGTAAGCATTGTAAAAAAATTCAACAAACTTTTATTATTATATTCAATTAACTCTAAATTGGACTATAAAGGTAGAACAAGATTCTTGACCTAACAATAAAAATTGTCTTGTCCATTGTTATCCAAACCAATGTAGTAATAGTTCATGCTTCACTTAGTAAAAAATAATTTACAATAGCGACCTTTCTTTCAGGTTTCATACGTTGGATTTGCTGATCATTTACTACAGCTGCAACTTTATGGATTTCTTGATGGAATGGTAAGTGTCATCTTTTCAATTTAACTGATAAATATGAGATCGAAAATAATCATTCAATATTATTTGTTACTTACCTCCTTTTTTTATAAATATTTGGTTTATCTTCCAAAAATAATTAAGCTTGAAACTTTGTTGATATGGAGTTGTTTTTTTTTAACTAAATCAATGACACTATCTAGTCATAAAGCAAACATTAAAGTAACAAGATTATTTTTTAAATTTGAATAAATTCTTAGTTCATAGATGTCTCTTGACTTTGAAATTGTAAAATATAATTGTCAAATCATATAACAAATCTTCTTATCATTTTATTGAAATTATGCAATTCGCAGCGTGAATATTCATAGTCAGCACTATTGCATTTCATAAATTTTATGTTTAGGCATTTACTACCCGACAACATGTCTGAAGTTAGGTAATAAATTAATGCTGCTGGCAAGTAAATGTGTTTCTACTGCCAGAAAACTGAGAAGCATTCATGTGTTCCCTTGAAAATCATCGATAGCAATTTCATTATCAAGGTGCAGTTTGGGTATTGTGTAAATTGTTATGCGTACAGTGAGTGAAATGAAAGGCATGGATACATATAAAAATATTTTATTAAAAACATTTTGGTAACATTTAATAAGAACACTTAGGTAAAAATAAATCGACAATAAAATCATTTATAAAGAACAGCCTGAACTGGAAGTTCACGGAAATAGCCGGAACAGCAAAAAATAAAATAAATAACATTCTAGGCAAAGAAGTGTCTAATTGACAACCAGAGTTAAGGCATCGCAAGAACCATATAATTAAGTACTGTTAAATATCTATATCTAATATTACAACAAATATCTGCCTATCGCCTATCGATTTATATTTATTGACCAGTTTGCTTAACAAGTGTTTACCTCATGAGTAGAACCCTGTCATCGATGAAAGTGTCGGCGAGACAACTGGAAGATATGACATGACATGTTACGGCAACTGTTCTAATAAACTACAACGGCCATTTTAATTATTATATTTGATTATTTTCCCTAACAAATAACTGTTAAGAGTTTTATTTTTTTACCTAAAAACGAGTATTATTGCAACACAATGTAAGGAGTTCAATCACGAGACACAAATGTTTCGCATTTAGTTTACATAATAAACTACAGTCTAAAAAACACCCCAATCATAAACTTAACTAGATTTTTCATAATATCTAATAACATCTTGGGCTAATTTTGATACTAGAGTGATATAACATTTCATATTGTACTCTTAAAATTATGATGAATTAAAACTGAATGAGGAATACACAAGTTACAATATTGCAAGCGAGTGAGATTGTGCATTTTGCAGTCGCGTCGCACAGACGCAAATCAATGTTTAACATTAAATAAAGAAAATTGTACTTCAATTTCACAAAGAGTGCATTAATAACACAAAATTAACAAACGAAACATAAAAATAATTAGAACAGTCAACAAAAATTTAAATTACGAGCATTGGCACTTGAAATATTTCATTAAAATTACACCTTTTGATTAGCATTGTGTAAAACCAACTTAAAAACTAAATTCAGATCAGTCATTTTTATGGTATCACATCAAAAAAAAGACTTAAAGAAGGAAACACAAATTATACGCTGACACTGCGGATCTTTACTGTGGGTGAAAAATAAGATGAAGACATCTAACAAATATATTGTCA
The DNA here is from genome assembly GCA_028555115.1 of Himalopsyche japonica. Classification (NCBI taxonomy): domain Eukaryota; kingdom Metazoa; phylum Arthropoda; class Insecta; order Trichoptera; family Rhyacophilidae; genus Himalopsyche; species Himalopsyche japonica. The sequence goes on along the minus strand of JAHFWJ010000228.1, from coordinate 372,234 downwards.
ATATATAAATCCATATATATTATCAAAAGAAAAGCTCTCCCGCGGCGCACCGCCCAGATGGGCCGGAAGGGAGGGAAACAAACTTTCAAAGGTAGGCTGTCGATGTGTTGAAAGTATTTTTACCACAAAAAATTATCTTCATTCACAGTGCATTCTGTATGGTTAAAATATAATAGTGATTATCATTCAAATAGTTTATCTTTTTAGAAAGAGGTAATAATCTGTTAAGTTTACTAAAAATATTGAGCGAAACGCCCTTACGGCGTAAATATATCACGTCATTACAAGAATAATAAGAACCAATCAGTTTGGTACACTCCTAGGAGCATTCGGAGTCACTCCCTGCATACCCTAAACCTACATAATGCTTATCAGATACAAGATACAAACCGTAGACACTCTCTTCACCCAATTCGTGTCCTACGTCCTTTTGCAAAGGAACCAGAGGTACATTGAGTACTAACACATAACACGCTAAAACCGACTCTCAATATAAAAATACTGTCATTTGACTATGGTTTTAGTTTTTAACAAAATTATACAATAAACATTTAATTAACTCATCGATAAAAAAATATGATTCGACTAACACAGTGAAATGCAGAATTTGAAATGATTATAAATGTAACATCACCGACGAATGGACCCGACTGGGGCCACGCGTCAAATTACAGGATTCAATTTATCGGGCAGTCTTTTTAATCTTTGTTCCATTACTGCCGCACGCCGGCGAGGAGTGCGGGTATTGCATATGCATCCCTTTGAGGAGACCGAATTGATAAATTATAAACTCTAATGGCTATGACTAAACTTTAAATGTGGAATAAACAATAATCCAGGAATCACATGAAAGGTATTCAATAATTTAACAGGGCAAGGATCGAATCGGACGAGTGACGATTTTCATGCCGAACCGCCCGTCGATCGTGTTCGATTTTGATGGATCACTTCGCATCCGGAATGCGCAGTGACACTGGTACATTTAAATTAAATTACATTCTAAGGTTACAAAATTCCAAAGCAGGTTACATAAAAGCAATTTAATTTGGTGTGGTTCCACATTATTGACAACCTTCATTCCGAAGGCCGGATTCATAAGCTCATATATATTTAAATAGAAATATTGTTTATTGTAAAAATACCTATTCTGACCGGACGCTAGTCGAACGGAGATCGGAGGCGACGTTTCGCTTGCGAACGTTTACTGTCATGAAAATAAGATTTAGGACTAAAATTATTTCCGATAGCCGGAGCTGAGATCCGGAACGCTCGCCCGCTATTCGCACAAGTTATGATATGCGTGGAAGTTTTAAACTAATCACATAAACTTATTTGAAGAAGTGATAATATCACGATAATTTTATCAACATCCGTCGATTCAGGATCGACTTCGTTCAGCTGGGACGGCAAATCCATTATTAGAAATTTGTATAAATACGTAATATCGAGTCATGTCAGTTTGGCCAGTGATGAATTGTCAAATAAGATATCTCAATGGAAGCTGCCGGAGAGAAGTGTGCGAGGGTCGGCGATCTAAGCGACGGTAAAAACGAATTGGCATTGGGGACAGGTCTGAGCCACGTACTCGGGTTGAGGATAGTCGCTCAGGCGATGATACTGAGAGCGATTGTTGAAGAACATCGACGTATTGTTCGTGGGCAAGTAGGCATACCTGAAGTTCCAATCTCTCCCCTTGAGGTTGCTGTTCAGATCCAACAAGTTGCGACCTTGGTACATGGTTGCTATTTCCGGAGAAGGCTTGGGAAACAGACACTGAAATTTAAAAAAATAAAACCCCAAATTTCAATACAATGATAAACTGCAGTCATAGGTATTTGATATTGTGTATACATTGGTTTATAAGTGCACAACTATTGTTTCCGGTTCAATGATCGGAATTTTTTAGTGATAAACATTAAAAATTGTGCTCATAAAATATAAAATTTGTTAAAAACATATTGATAATGTAAATAAATTTTATAAATTGCATAAAAATATTTTTCTTTGCGAGATAGTATTTCAACTGTGTCAATAAAAAAAGACTATTTAAGCAGGTCATGAGACGTGAACAATGCGAAAGTAAAATTTAAACTATTAAAACCATTTTGAGATAGAATTTTTTATTTTTATTTTATATCCATATGGTATGTAGTATAACAATAGTCAAATAGTATAATTAAATAAATAAGCTTGTTTGATAACACAGGATATTTTCAGTTAAAAAAATAAATGAATTATTTACTTATTTTCACAACAAAAAAATGTTTATTAGAATATCAATACAATAAAACATACATTACAATGAATTATTTTAGCACTATATACATAAAAGTGAAGGAATAACATAAAGATATTTTTGATAAATTAGTACCATGATGCAGCAAAGTGGAATTTTATTCTAATTCGAAAAAATAATTTCAATCCTTGATTTGGCGCGCATCGCCCACCCGAACATTGGCGCGGCTATGTCGTTGATACTGTTTTGGATTCATTATCAATGAAAATCTTATGTAAATATATATTTTTAATGCATATCTTACTTTATCTGTGTTCTGTGGACTAGCCGGTAGAGATATGCCATTTATCGATTCCGATTTCGTAGAACCCATAGACCCAATGCCGCTCGATTCGCTGGAAACCGATGGGCTTGGACTAGGTTGCGAAAAGGCCAAGATGTCTCTCAAACCGAATGCGCTGTATGAAGAATAAGTCTCCGGCTCCAATCCGGACAGAGGCAACGCTACGCTTAGAGCCATTTCTGTAGACAAAAATAATATACAATGATTTAAAACACACGAGATCCCGATTTAGTCAATTATTGTCACGAATGCATTTTTGTGAAAAATGTTGACAGGCGTATATTAAGACGCAAAAAAAATAATTTTCACTGCAGAAAACCCGTTAATTTCACTGTAAAATCCACCGCTGTCCAGCTTTTCAAAGCAAATAATTATAAGAAACGATTTTACTGATAGAAATAATGTGTAACTAAATATCATACCGATTTTTTTTTTTGATGTTTGGGTTGAATATGCAAACGACAACTCCACAAAACGGATCGTGGATTGCCAATCTCACGACACTACAGTGAAGTTGTTTCGCTTTATTCTCTGCAATTCACGCTTGTTCATAGCTGGCCGCTAAAAATGGCCGACCGTTGTAAATATTGTGATAAATACGTAGGCTTGTTTATTTTTAAAAATAAATGTACACTCATGCTATCAGCGAGATGACGTCGAGTATTTGACCAATTTAGTTGCTATTATATTTCACCGAATCATTCTAACATATTTTTCGATTGTCAAAATAATGAAATAAATACTAATGTTGAAAAATAATATTTTTTCAGTCGCTCATTTAATATTGGCTGAAATAGTTTACTTCAATATTTTTTACTAAAAAGAAAAAAAAAGCAGATTTGTTTCGTGTATATTATATTGTGATAGACATCTATCGTTAAAAAATAATAGTACTCAACGATTATTTTTACTATGAACTACACAACTTTTACAAAAGAGGTCGTATGCAGTAAATGATAAAGTAGGAATTTCTTAAATACAGTTAGAACTTATACCGCTAACGTAGACCTTTCAGCGGTAGATCACAGCTGCCGCTAGTACTATTTAAATATAAAAAAATGTATAGAAATTATTTATATAAACCTTTTAACAATTATTATTTTATTCAATTATAACTATGTTAAAAATATTTAAAATGGAAACATCATTTTTAATTGCGATAAGTATACGTTTCAAGTTCAAATAAATAATATTAAAACATCGAGATTACGCGTAATATAGCATTAGAAGTGCCGATTGCGACATCTCTTAATGAAAAAAAAGCAAAATTGTGAAATAGTTGATTCAGATATTCGTTTTCTCTCTTTTACTTTAAATTACGGATACAATGGCATGCCTATTATTATAAGTTCACCAATATTAAAAAAAAAACACATAATATATTTTTTATGAATATTTCTAACATTACCTTATTGAAAAGGATAAAAGGCGACAGCTTACTTACACTGGCTTGCATACATATATGAACTATTTAATATTAAGCTGGCAACTTTTGCCCCCCCCCCCCCTACTGAAAAAAGTTGAAATATCGTTGACAGACGTGTGCTACAAACGAAAATACGACAAAGGGCAAGAGGTTAATTTTGTACAATTGTTTGCCACTAGTGCTATTTTCTGAAAATTCATTGTCTAATATTTGGACTAATACCAGGAACCCGATTTGGTGGCGGAGGGCAATGGGACTCTTTATATGTTTCTTCGAATTCCACCCGCCCCAAAAAAATAAATAACGTTCTTGTCTAATACGTCTCATACAACAAAAGTGTGTTTGATACAGCATTAAAAAAATATCCAGTTGTCTATTAACAAATTATAGATTCAAACATTGATGTCAATCCGTGCATGTTCAATAATGTACTTTATTTAATTTTGCTCATTTATACAAGCAACAAACGGTTTGATCACACTTTGAAAAATATATCAAAATAAACTTTTGCTTAACTAGTACAAGGATATAGTTTAAGTAACATTTCATCAGAAATACAAATAACATATATTTGGAGTAAAGTGATTTTTAATATAATAACCATACTTATTTTGCTGGCTACATAGCAACACATTAACTTTTTGACATACACATATAATATGATATAACAAATGGATACTTACAATTTGTGGAAACTAGCTATCTGCAAATAATATGAAGATTTTTGTATCGGTAAACATTTTGTACGAACATCATTATAGCTTTTTTTACACACAAGAGTCTTATGCTCTACCGACTGAGCTAGCCGGGCGCTTTTTTTACACAGTTCGATGTTCAGAGATTTTCTGTATTTTTGGTTTATTTCCTGTAATGGATAGCTTGGATTTGATCTATGATAAAAATTCATATAGCTGCGTATATTATCAGAGGCTTTCGATGTAATACGAGTGTTTGTACCATATTATTAACCGGAAAATGTTTTCTGTGTGGTTCTGATTACATCGAATAATTAGTTTGTAATAATTAGGTCTTTCTACGTGATCAGGATATTCTAAAATTTCGTTAGCTTGGATAGTCCCAAAAAGGGCATGATGGATTAGACGCGGTGCTTGATGGACCTAAGCCTAGCGTGTGAACTTTATAGCACATAGTCACGCGATATTTTAATGCTTTGTAGCACCTAACAATGTTAATAATACGTACGCGCGGCGCGGCCACAACCCGCCTGCTGCCGGCCCTGCAAATTAATCACAAGTTATAAACTACTGGGGTGCACGGGGATAATAAATTTAATTAAATCGGACAACTTTAATTAATTCAATAATTTATTTCAAATAGTATCTTTCGTAGAAACGTGATTATTTCGGTATTTGTTATTTGTAACATGAAATTAAAGTGTCTCCGATGTAAGTTAGATCCAGCGGCAGGGATTAACTATACAATGGTAACACATGCAATTTAATGTGTAAACTAAACTATTAGCACTCTTGGACCATTTCTAGGAAGGGTTATGTAGTACTTAGTACTATTTCGAGATACGTGTGCAAAAATCGTTATTGTTAGTCAATTCAAAAAATCACATACCACTTATTCTAGCTTTTATCAATATTACAAGCCAATGATATTTTTACAAACTCATTTATCCGAAATATTATCTGGTGTATGCAATCATTGTTTAATTACAAGTTAAGTTTAAAGGTTATAACGGTAGCAAAAGTAAGAAAATAGTCTGTTGAGAATTTTGTAATATGTTAGTAAATGCGATAGCTATTTTGGCACCACGCCATCTTAATAATGTCATGAAACATGACAGATATTTATCGTAAATATATCATAATTATTGCGGGCGAAATATTTTGCTATTTCCTTTTACAATGAAGTTCTGCGAAGTCGGTACCGGTTCAGCCCATACAAAATACGAAGAAATAGTATTTTTGTTTTCATAATGTTATTTCATCACATTATTTCAAGATTGGTTATCAAGCATTGGGCCCATGTCCACTTAAATAGCGGATTTCCTTATTGTTGGTATGAACCCATTTTTGGTTGCAGGATTTGTGGAAACAAAATTGCTACAGGTACCTCCATTTTTCTTCTATATGCGTCTTTGCATCACTTGCAAGAGATGGTTTATTTGTGAAAAGTGAATGTTAAAAGCATCTAAGATATCAAGAGAACGTCTTGCGATCTCCAGGCTGGTACTCCGGGATCTCGGAGAGTAAAGAAGGCGAAGAAGGATTAGTCACGCCTCGGAGAGCTGCAGCCAATCGGAGGCTGCTGTTTTTTTTATTTGTCCGCGCCGCCCAAAGACAAAAGAGCACGGCGGGCCGGGGCGGAAGGGCGGGAGACAGTCACTTTGTTTCAGTCCGGCGGCGAATCGATAAGGCCGCCCCGCTTGCCCGCCCTATGCCCGCCCCCGCCCTTCCCCGTCCCGCCCGGGTCAAACCATTCTACAGTCGGCGAGGGGTGCCCGATGTTCGCCCACATTACTCATTTTCTCAAACAAACTAATTGATTTACTTCATTCGCTTTAGGTGCCAAAGGTGAGTAGGTTCGCTACCGAGATACAAGGATCATAAACAGATTCTAAGCGCGACTTTCTTGTGTTTCAATGATCATAGATTTTCGAGTACCCCAATAAAGAATCATTATATAACATACTGAAAAAATATACACATAATGTTATACACTATCTTATCCCTGTTTACTAAAATTATGAACGGTGATACCGGCACCTTTCAGTTGCATTTTCTACGGGGTAGATCCCACTATGTATTTTTGTTTGATTCCTGAAATACTCCTCCCCACCCATCCGATCCTCATAAATGACACTTAGCAAGAGCGATTAGAAAACAACTAATCCTTCGAAGCTCAACGTATCGGTAAACGATTGAGTAATACGCAGCCCTCCTAGAGCAACCTTTATTGAGATAAGCTCTATTAACTCCATATATTTCGGGCTTTAGAACTGGACATGGTTAAAATATTAAAATGTACAACGAGTATGAAATAAAAATAAAAATAATCATTTAGTTCCTAATGTTTGCTTTGGACAAAAAAATAATTATTTACGTAACATTAAAAGAATTTTTAAAACAAACATCTGATTCCAGTAGCATTACCTAATTCACTGTAAAGTACTTTTTAATAATATTTTGTTTTTTCAATCCAGTGAATCATTTTTATGGAAAATATCAATTCTATGAAAGTGTTGAAATCTGTTTTATATTCATATGCTTCGGGAAATTTATTTTGACTTGTTTATTATTTTCCCTTAAGCCGTTAATTGCTTATATAATATAAATAAACGAGTCATGAATCAACGATTTCACAGTGATCAATAGAAACATGATTCTATTTGTTAATCATTGGAATCCGTTAAGTTGCAATTTTATATAACAATTGAACACTTATAGGAGCCTGAAATTATAAATTAGGATAAATGTTTATTTATAACGAACGTTAAAATATGCTAATATAAATATATATTTTTGTAGTCAGTTTTCCATGATTGTGTTATTGTTGTAAATAATACGACGGTACAAGTCATTATATATAGCCAGGTCAATGGACAACGACATAAAATTTACTATTATACCAATTATGGCATAGAAAGTGGGTAAATGGGTAAACGATTTACATTTGAAAGCCTCCGTTTTGCCTCGACTCACTCTTTCAATTCATTCGCTTCCACACCGACCTCTCTGTGATAACACGCAAACAGGGACGCCCAAGATAACACGGCCATTGGCCACATCGTGTCTCGCGTTCTCACCTTAATATCTAAGGTTATTTGACGATTTTAGATAATATTATTATCAATTTTAAGCAGGGCTGTGAAGTCGGAGTCAGAGACCTGAAAGACAACAGTTTCCGACTACTTTTTCGGTTAAACGATTTTGAAAAATATCTCAATGAACAATATGTTGGATCGGTGGGTTGATCGGTCGGTCGGTTGGGAACTAGATTGTTCATAACACGAAACAAAAATCAACGTTTGTCTTCCAAGGTAAAATAATATCACACCTGAAATTGATGATACTCATAGAAAGAAAATTTTCCTTGGAAATGTCAATTAGAAGGCCACATAATCATAAAGAGGGGAAATGTATAGAACAATATCTGGTTAAGTCTGTGATTGTTGAAAATGAGTTATGAATTGTTTTAATAAAGATATTGACAGCTATAGTTTGTATGATAAAAATTTATTGTAATTTGTAAAATATATCAAATTTGTGGGGCCTTTCTGTTATCTAATTCGGCTCTGGTTTCCTCAGCCGAACTTCATAAAAGTAATAACTGGTTACGAAGTATTAATATATTTATAACGTAATTTCAATATACGTCAAATTTATTTTTTCAAAAAATGCGTTCAATAACATTGCCTTGAAAATGAGACAAAACGGAAACGGATATAAAATCAATAATCAAATATGTGTATAATTCTATACTACCAATGCTTTTCAGTTTTTTATCACGTGTATTGTCTATGCTACAGAGTAATATAGCATTAAAGAAGAGTGCGTTTATGACATAAAAACAATAAATACAAAATAAAATCCTTCTGCAACGATTTTCTTCTTAAAGATTAAGTGAATAGTAGCGTATCGGCTGTCTTGTGCAATAATTAGTTACGCTTTCGACAGTCTCGTAAATTTGTCGTCAGCGTACGCATGCGTCACGTAGTTAGGCAACCCACCGTAGTCAAAGGTCCAAAGGGATGGGGTTGAGGAGGAAAAATTTAGGAGGGAGGGTATTTATTCCGCACGCAGGCGCAAAGTTATCCACCCCTTCCCGCGACGCACTTTTACACTGCTGTTCCGGGGAAAACATTACAAACAGAAGAAACTCTAGTTCACGATCAATTGGAGAGACAAAGTTGTACTCAAGCACGCTCTATTAGTTTTGTTTTTTTCCAAATTATAGATGTGCTGATACAATTTTTATCATATTTACATAATAAAAAAAATTATCGAGGGTTATCATTAATGAAAACTTTCCTTCACAAGAAATGGACATACGATTAAAAATGTTAGTATCGTTTTAATATCATTTGTATCAACGAATGAAATAATATACGAATAATCAATTTTAGTTCAATATTAAAAATTGGTCTATTGAAACAAATACGTTTTATTTTATCTTAAAAGTTAACGTATTATAATCGATACGGAGCTACGAGTTATTTAATTTATATCGGTGAAAGCAAACCGACAATATTGAAAACATGTACATAAAAATAATTATTAATTAATAATTAATTAAAAATAAATTAACGTACTTACAAAATTCTGTGATGTCAACATTTAATCGATTATAGATGGCGGAGTCACGAGAATGCTCACGATCAGCTGTCGGCCAAGCCATCCCCATAGCTAAAATTAGTATCATTATCGTACTCATTACGTATTATTGTCTATGAATGGGGGTTTTCGGTGCATAGTGTGGGTACATAAATATGGTTTCCCTACTAAAATTATCTATGGCAGACAGAAGACGAGTGCAGAAACAGTGGTGTACTTAGATTTTTTTGCCGAAATAGAAAAATTACTAGTCATTTGTCAATGGATTGAATATGGATAATAATTGAAGTAAAAGTCCAATATATTTATTTATATATAAAAAATACAAAGGAATTATTGTGTTTTATATTAACATTGAGTTCGAATGACATATTTGTGTACATTGAAGAGAAATTGTATTTAATATCTAACTGATTTATTAAATGTTTCATAATTTATATATTTCGACATAAACTATTAGATATTAAAATTTTAACCTTTGGATTGATAAGTTGAGCTTATATCACTACGCTACGTGTGTTGGCTATATTAAATTTGGTAATACTATTAAACCTTCATGTTTTTATTGCATAGAAAGTTTTGTATAAAAATGATCATATTTAGATTCCATGCTTTTGGTTGTATCAAGCCTATGTTGTCACTTGGCAGGGTTTACAATAAAATTGCAAGAAAAACCTGAATGACTCGTCAGTTGACATTTATTTTAGTCAAGATAGAGATACTTTTAAAGAGCGATATAAATCGCCCAGCAGAATGATTTTAGTGGAACGACAAAATTGTTTTTACACATAAATTCAAAGTATCATTTTCATTTCAAAATAATTTTTGTTTCTAAACTAGTAAAAATTAGCAATGTATTTTAGTTCTACAAAATACATTGCTATTTTTTTCACCGTGTTATAATGGAGTTCTACCAAATGAATGCCAATTCAATCAATACATTTTTAGTACTTATTTCCACAGTATATTTTATGAAAAGGACTGGTTTCGCTCATCGCTGGCATTATCAACTCGCGATGACTGAGACAGGTCCTGATCATAAAACACATTGTGGAAATAAGTGCTAAAAATATCTTTTTATAACTTAACATGTCGCAGGGGTTGATAAAAGAACGACTGATAATAAGATTATGCAGAGAAAAATAGTGTTTTTCGAAATGATGAATATTTACGTTGTGGATTAAAATATGATATAAGCGTAAAATTCGATTTGCGATTCCGTTAAATGAGTTTTGATATTTAAATGCCCTTCACTGATTATCGGATGTAGTAAGAATGTGGGAAGCGAAGAGGGGTGGAGGGGGATTGCGAAAGAAAATGGGAAGCTGTGACGCTGATGAGCGATTTTGGTATTATTTGTGCTTTATGTCGGTATTTATTACGGTCGAATGACTCGCCAGATATGGATGCTGCGATATTTGACAGGAATCCCCCGCTGCTATACTTCCTTGCAACTTATATCCTCCGTGAAAAGTGTAATTTTATATTCCAGCGAGACGACGAGGGGATTTTCTCCCATCTCACAGACTTGGCGTAGAATCTTCAATGAGGTATACATGATATAAAAAAAAATATATAGCTAATGAACGTACAACAAGAGTGTGCAATATTTTATTTGAATTGAACTGTTCTCAGTGGAAAGGCATTGCTTAAAAAAATATGCACAATTAACTCTTAAATTATTGATTGAATTGCCATTCACTTGGTAGAACTCCATTATAACACGGTGAAAAAAATAGCAATATATTTCAGTTCTACAAAATCATTTTTTAAAATATAGTGTATAGCTATTTTGGCTCACCCATCGTCAGAACTATGATACCTGATGTATCTTTATTTCTGTATATCTATACTATATCTTATAAAAAATTGTCGAACTAAAATACATTGCTATTTTTTCATCTTGTCAATCATGTGGTAAATAAACACACTCTTTACACAGGCTTCGTCTTTCTCAGTTGCGAGAACAAGTTTGCGAATTGCTGAATGCTAACTTTTGTGGAGTATATATATATATATATATATATATATATATACATATATGTTTCCGAATATAATTGATATCTGTAATTTTAGCTCTGACTGCTGGCGAACTATGAATTAGCACATAATAGTTCTATCAACTATATCTTATAAAAAAATGTGTGGTACTAAAACACATTGCTATTTTTTCACCGTGTAAGATTTATAATCGACTTAAAATGCTTACGATGAGCGAACCCGTTGTCGATCAAAAACTGTAAGCTTAATAAAGCATAATATTTTTGATTGAAGAGACAACAAGGTGACAAATCGGTATTTTTATAAAATGAAAGTCAATTTTCTTCGGTATGCTTTTACAGTAAAAGAACTGGTTATAAATTTAAGTGTTATGTAACAACAAAATAAATAAGACTAATAAAAAAGTCATCGAAAATTTTAAATGACTGATACGTAACATTTTTGAAAATTGACTTTTTCATCAATGTGTTATAAAAAAAATCATCCACTTATGCCTATAATTGTAAGTTCGCTGAATCCGTTAGACGTGTAAAGGCTAGTGAAAATGATTGCGTAGATACTTATTTGGATAGGACAACGAATTTGCCATTGATTTCGTTATTAAATGTATTCCTTTTTATTGTAATGTATTACAAAATTTTAACTATGTATGTTAATATGGAAGTGATGGTCATATCGCTTATATGTTTCTTTTGGCGTGATATAATCTCTAAGTATTACTGATTTCACAATACATTACTTCAGCAGTCAAAAAATCTAAAAAATATAGGATAATATTATTAACATTTATTGAATAAAATAATGCGACCTTTGAAAGTTTCCCGAAAAGTCCAGGGGCGGTGCCTACATCCAAGCGTGACGCACAAAGAATAAGAGAAAGTGGGCGCTGAACTTTAGCTCGGGGAGGCGGCTGTCAATCAGCAGGACCATCATGCGAGACTCTGGGACTCTTGGGAGACCGAGCCCTTTACCAAGGAAACGGGAGTATTCCAACTTTTGTTTAGTTTTACTTGAGCAGAAAATTTCAGGAAGTGATGTCGGTATTCCAATCTCGAAAATGTCACATTCTAAAAGATACTTTTTTAAAAACACTTTTTAATCGAGGGAAGCTTGTTTTTTTTATCTGTATTGTTCTATGTGAAACGTTAATTTCAACATAAAAATTTACTTCTAATACAATATTTCTTCAGAAGTTGCTCAACTAAAATTAGCCGTAAGCCATTTTTTCGACTCTTGTTTTAAGAAAAGCTAAGATATAAATAGAAATTATAATAGCTAGTATAATTTAGTAAGCTAAGAAACAAAAACACAAACAAGTAAAGGCAGCATCCATGTGCCTATTTTTAACAAAAAATCGATTAATTGATATAGAAATGAATTTATTATAAATTTATGATATCGACTGAAGGTGCTTGGTGGAATTTCAATATCAAATTTGAATCGTTACAATTTTGTACGATTCCGAATTTTTTGCCACTAACGGCCCTGGTTTCGTCTTTCGGCATCTTCAGGCAAACATATGGAATCGTACAAAATTGTAACAGTTCAAATTTGAATTTATTATAGTTGCTGTATTTTATTTGTACTCGGCTACGGCCACTTAGAAATTATTAAATAAAGAATAAAGTTAAGGTTTGTTGTTTAGATTATTATATTTGGTGCAGATTAAAAAAATGTTTATAATGATTTAAATGATCGTCGCATGTCATTAACAATGCAATTTAAATTATGCATATATTGCTGTTTTATATGCTGTAAAATAATAAAATTTTGTATATATATTGTAAAGTATAATGGATGTAATAGTACTATATAAAGCAAAATGGAAATTTTCTAAGATAAATACATTCTCCCATTTTAAGATATTAAGTTTTTAATAGAAATTTGCATATCTAGTAATTAAAACTTGTTATTTAGGAATTTAAATATATAACAGAGGTTTTCTTATCTTGTTATTATTTGACGTTATCAACTTTCTCAATAAAAGCTTGCATTTCCACTTATTTGTTCCGGTATGATTCAGCAAAAGTATTACACGCTATTTATATATCTGATAACCTAAAATTGGCAATATTTATAGACGTCCCTTCATGAAACGAAAGAAAACGAGATGGATTCTCGTTGAGTACATGCCATCATAAGAATGATCTCTCGACAGACAGAATTGCATTTCGCGTAGGCATTTTTGAAATCGTAAATGCTTCGTAGAGGGTAAAGAGTAGTCAAAGTGGAGCAATGAAGTTGACAGATGTACAATGAACATCAGATTAATATTGTGTCAAAGTGCGGTTTTATTATATCAATGATATTATTTAAAGTGTATTTTCATAACGTGTCTAAAATGTAAAAAAAACAGTCGTTTTTTCACTAGTTATAGGTTTTTACTTGAAAGTTATTGAACTTTAATGTTTATAGACTTTGATTCTAGTTTAAGGGTAACATTTTGCAGTATTTGAGTTATAGTAAAGTATCAACTATGCAGTCCATCTTTTTAATGGACAGTTTAGTTTTCTTTTTTATTTCAAAATCATTTCTAATATTGTAGCAATAACAGTTTTGACGAGTTAATTACTTCTATAAAAGCAAATTACCCAGAAGTCATTCAATGTATAATGCTAAAATGGATATATATATGAATATATAGAATGTTGGGGGGTTAAAAATACTGTCAATGCTATTATTAACCTAGATACATGAACATTAACACATTAAATAGTTTTATTTGATGCCGATATTAAATTAATTTCATCTGCCAATTATCATTTCCGATGGTTACAGGTGAGTGGCTAACGTCATTGAATTCGGTGGGAGAGTCTACAAGCTTGAATCTCAGTGCGAACATTTTTAAAAATTGATACTTCAAACAATTTATGAATAAGTGATGTTTTATTCCTTGTCACCTATTCGATTTCTAATATAAAGCAAAGCGATTAACGAAATAATCGTCTTACATTTTGTTAAAAAATATAGAGTAATTGTTGATAGATCGGTATTTATAATATTTAAAACTTACACCATAGTTTTATGCATATTCTTAAAGCATGAATTTGCACCTTGGCATTTTTCATTTTGGTACAATGATACTGAAAAGGAGCCAGTACGTTTTATATGAAGAACGGATACAATTTAAAAAAATCTTGTACTGCATACTGGTATTATAGTTGGGCTAAGCTGGATTATTATATAGGGAAAGCGCTTAAAGATGCAGTGATAATGTTTCTATGATGAGAATTGAAAAGCTAACACTAAAAGTTCGCTTCCCTTGATATTTCGATATGCACTCGTATGCTCAAAAATTTCTATTATTACCTGAACAAAATCAGGACTTCAGGCAGTCGAGTCCTGCTTTGTGGTATAGTAAAGCGAGTGAGAAGGTGTCAGGCGGCATGATACCATTTCGCACTACATTGTGTGACATCAGTGGTGGCCGGAACGGATTGTTATCATTGAGAAATATAGAAAGGCATTATAATCCAAAAAAATAACAAAGTTAATTTATTTTTTATTACCAGTAAACCAAATTTCTGATAATTGTGAACATATGACATTTAATTGATTGATTGAATTCGCATTTATTTGGTTGAATTCCATTATAACACGATGAAAAAATTGCAATGTATTTTAGTTCTACATTTTTTTATAAGGTATAGTTGATAGCTATTTCGGTTCACGCCATCGTCAGAACTACTGAAATAATTCTGACGATGGGTGAGCCAAAATAGCTATCAACTATATCTTATAAAAAAAATTTTAGAACTAAAATACATTGCTATTTTTCACCGTGATATAAAATTTTGTTGTATGATAGTTGATGTAAAAATTAAGAAGAAAAATTGAAACGTTTTTTTTCTTCGGGTATTGCGCATTTAAATATTATTTATTTTATTACCATAGCAACATTATCTTATTAAATTTTAGGAACACATGAAAGGTAGGTATGTACTATGTGATAAAAGTACTAGTTTAAGGAAGATTTACTGTTTGATATATGCGCCAAGCCGTTATTTTTATTTCAGAGTTCTTTTGAAATTTTTTTATAATTATCTAATTTCTTTATTTTCCTAGTTGTTTCTAAACGATTTTTAATGAACAAATATATTGACTACAGTTCGTTCTTACACGGCCCCAATAGCCTACGGTGAATAAATATCAATTATTTAACGATAAATATTAAAGATTACATGCACTCTCGTCAATATATGATGATCAGTCAATATTGTTTAAATATTGTGTCGAGAAATTTACGTAGTACTAAACGATTCTTTTATTCCGCTGACATCGTTATATTTGAAATTTCATAACTGGTAGTTTATGAATATAAATTAAGTGATTTTATTTCTGATAAAGAAAAACGATGATAACATTTAGTGTTGATTCTAAAACATTGCTTATTACTCAATGTGTTATGGTTATGTTACAGTTTTATATGTAATATTTAATGAATCACCAGTGGTTAAAGGTAATTAATTATTCCAGGAACTAAAATAAAACTTCGCTGATATTGCATTCTCAGTTGCATGGCACTGGTTTTGATTTGTACACATTATGAGCATGGTAGGCATTGAGTATGTACTTCAAGGTAATAGATTATTTATTGCATTCCTACGACTAGAATTCGAGAGGGGGTTGACAGAACCTACCTTAGATATTACCTATAGTCAATAGGGATGTACCTACCTATCGTTCGCAGATACGGGGGTGTACAGGAATGCGCCCGCGACGAATTTTATTTTTGCACCTGGCTTTGCGTGACAGATAATATAATGCCATAGATGTGAGCTGTAAGTGGTAAGTAATATAACAATGTAACTTTTGACTTTAGAATTTGGTTCATTTATGAGCATTAAATTACTCTACAGTTGTCATGGGTAAGTAAATTAAATTTGTTCATTAATTTGTATCTAACAGCAATAATTTTGCTTCAAAGCACTTATATTAGCCAATATCATTAAGGATAAATAATTTGTTACTCTTCCATGTAATGTAAATCAACTCAATATTAAATATACGTATAATATATATTTATATAATATATAAATATTTTTTTGACATATTTACGGTTGTAAAGCTTTTAATTGTTATAATTTGTAATCATAACATAAATATAGCACAATGAAATGACTGAATAAAAATATTCAAAGAAGACTTAATATATGGAATGAGATATATTATATTATATTCTAATGTTAATGATTATCATTGGTTTAATACACGTTATAACATGTAGAGCCAACATAGAATATTGACATGGTTAGAGCATTTTACTTCGATGAAGTAAATTTATTTTTACATTATTTTCAACATGACACTTTCTAATAAGTTCCCGATCGGCTAAACTTCATCGAGCAGAAGTATTTTGAATTGATAAATAATTTATGTGCAGACTCTACCTATGTTTCAAATTTGGCTACCTTTGGTGTGATATTTGCAAATAATGATACGTTGCCCTTTTCAATAATAAATAATTTAAGACGGTAATTTAAAACTCATGGACAGATGCGTCTTTTTAGGCTAGGGTCACCTAAGCTGCGCAATAGACGATTTATTATACTGTCGTTGGTTTTTGCGCAACCCAACAGAGCACGCTCTCTATAAACGCCGCCAATACGAAATCAAAACATCTGTCTTTTCAGGTGTGTACAACCGTCACTTCCTTTTTCTTACAAATCAGATATGTGGCGTTTGAATCAAAGGAACTGTCCTAGTTATAGATTTTGGACACGGTAATCGATAAGATAATCACGATTTCAATTGATGTACATTTATATCTATACTTCAGTAAGACCAAGCATATCTCTTAATAAAAAAAGGTCAAAAAAATAAGTAATAACCATTTTTACCGACAAAATATTAAAATACTATACTAGGAGGCCATATGTCCCATATTAGGAACGGAAATAGATTCAAATAAATATATGTATGCAGAACATAAATAACGTAAAAAACACGTGATGTAATAATTGTTCCATTATCCATATTTGTTTATTTGTCATACTTAAAAAAAGAAGAATCGCTTTAATCAGAGCATCCTAAACTGTATCATGTCACGGCTCCCAAAATCTGACAAGTAATAATCCACTACCGCCTTGAATAAGAACACATTGAAAATGAAAATGGCGGTTTATGAATCTACCAGAATAGTTTTAATCAATTTGTTTCCATATTTTAAGACTCACAATTATTAAAATAACGACTAATACACTTTTACATTCGCTTGAAGGTTTTTTTTTACTATTGGTGCGTGATAGTAAATATCTTGACGATAGTTTCCAACCTCTGGATTGGATACAATCGCATTTTTTCTAGTGTTTTGTTTCGATAAAGGACATTCCTCGAGATTCTTGAGGTGTGCAAAACTTCGTTTTATTGCCCAGGTTGATGAAGGTGAGACGTGACTATAATACCAGGTGAGAACTTGTGGACACGTGGCTGATTACATCTTACAGAATAAAGAACACTCGTGCTCATTTCTTAGTAATGTCTTAGGTTTTTTTTGTGTTTATATGATAAAATGGTAGATTGAGTAATCAGACGAAATCAAGATGGATCGTGTTGATTTTGCCAACTCGGTGGTCAAATATAACTAAACAAAAATAATAATCTGTAAAATAATCTAATAAACTGTTAGCAACATCTCTCTTATGCAGTATTGCTTTATATTAATTATTGTATTAATATTTGCAAAGTATGTTTTTAAGCCACTGTTATTTGATGAATTATAAAAAAATGGACGGAGCAAACATAATATCTAAATGTAACAGTTATAATACCTTTCTCAAAATCTATTATAAAATCAATGTATACGAGTGTTGTAGAAGGTTACTGAGAAACTTTTTGTGTAATTTCAAACTTTGATCGTGGAAGCCTTAAAGCGACACAGACCGGGTGCATTGCAATACATATAATAGCGTTTAAAATAAATATATTATAGTCAATTAATAATGCGTTCACTGTAAATTCAGTAAACAGTGAGATATTTTAGCTTATTAAGATTTTAAAATATAATACAAAAAAAAGTGTTTAACTTATTCTTATTTATGTTTCATATTTGTAAAGAAGGTTTTACTTTTTAGTTTTGTAGTTTAGTTTTTTTTTGAAACTGAATTATTTTAACCTATCTAGTTTCAAAAGATTGACCTATTAACAGGCTGCGACATTGCTGAAAGTCTATCTATCAATGTCTAGAAAATATTGTATTAGTATTGATTCAGAAAAGTAGTGTAAATATTTAAGTGTACTATTTGCAATAAAAAATGAAAACATTATTACAAAAGGCATTAAAAAAAGAAAAGAGAGTCTTTGCGTGTATATATTTTCAAATTGATTAAATAGCTTATTCGATCATGTAGCATCCGAAAAGCGTAGCAAGAAAGTGATTTAAATACAGGGTTACGTTATTATTATAAAATAAATATAACTTATTCCTATAAATGAGCTTCTTGCTTTCTGGCTTGCTATCTAAATTAAGTTCGACCCACAACCAGACCGGTTGGCCACGTAGATTTTTCATTAAATGAATAAAATTGTAATCAAAATAAATAATTGTCATTTCTCAGCATATTAAAGTATTCTCAGCTTAAAAAAACTTACGTCCATAAATTAAAATTATCTAAAGACGATTGACTACACGATTTATACTCACTATATAATATATAAAAGGCTTGATTGAGTGGAGGTGGTTACACCTTTGGTTATCATGCAAGTTGGCTGAGAATAGTATCTTTTAAATGTTTTAACAACACTTTTTGGAATTGCAACTTAAGCTACAAAACACCTGCATTTTTTAGGTTTATTGCTTAAATAACAAATAGTATCGAGAACAAAACTTTATTCGTGCTTTTGTTTTTAAAAAGCTTAAATATATACTATAATGCAAAAGTTTAAAGAGCAAATAATAAAAGAAGTAATAACAAAGGATTTGACAGATCGCTTTGGCACTGTTTCGATTGTTTGCCAAACTATTCATTTACCTGTGGATTTTTTTCTGTACTATATGGAGCAAAATTCATTCATTGTTTTTGAAAACGACATAGACGTTTAGACGCCCACCCAAAGTGGTTAATACCAATATTCAATGGAAAAAAACAAGGTATAGGTGAAATATTCCCAAAAGAATCTCAAATTATCTAATTTATTGTTTCTATGTTTATTTTTAGTTTAAAATTCTATACTAGATATTAATAAATTGTCTGAAAATTTTCCTGACTTGGTAAATTATTCAATATGGCGCAAACAGTATACAAAAATTGAGTCGATTTTACTCTTCAATT
This sequence comes from Himalopsyche japonica, assembly GCA_028555115.1. Taxonomy (NCBI): domain Eukaryota; kingdom Metazoa; phylum Arthropoda; class Insecta; order Trichoptera; family Rhyacophilidae; genus Himalopsyche; species Himalopsyche japonica. Next base: position 352,655 of record JAHFWJ010000228.1, on the reverse strand, counting down.
TACTCATTCGATTCGTATAAATGCTTTATGAAAAAATGATTTACAAGTAAAAAAATGTGAGAAGATTCACTAGCCAATTGTTTTATCTCTTTTTGCCATTGATTACACAATAATAGAGTAAAAAGCAAGTGTTTCGTGAGTATTATTATCAAATTTCTATAAAATATAAAGAATGAATAGTGAACGTACTTGACAAAAAGTTGATAGTAGTATAACTATATCAAATATATATATATAAATATATAGAATATCTAAGGATTTATAGAATACATTGTATATTTCTATACAACTTTGAAGTCTGGTTGTAAGATATTAATTAAGCTATTTTTTCTTTAAATAACACATTTCGTAGAGTTAGTTGTTGTGGAAATTTTCGAATATTGAATTGAAATTGAAAATATAAACTTCTTTATAATCAGGCGTGAATTCCGCATCTTGAACAACTGAAGAAGGGTAAAAAACATATGATGGCATGCGTTAACTTCCATTACTGAACAGATGAAAAATGATTTAATAACATAACCTGTACTTAATATATTAATATGATGAACTCATTGTCAGTAAATATGTAAACGTAGGGTGGTATTAATTTTTATTGTGAATAGAAAAATCAATTTTGGAAAAAAGGTTAATTATTTTAATTAATGTATGTGTGCTTTCAATGTGAAGGATATGTCATTCTAAATAGAGGTTTAATAACATAAATGTAATTTGAAGTGTTTCGTCTTTCGGCATCTTCGGGCATTCTATCACACGGATTAAACATGTGGAATCGTACAAAATTGTAAGAATTCAAATTTGATATCGAATTTCCATCAGGCACCTTCAGTCGATATCATAAATTATAAGTGTAGTAACTGTTCGTTAGTATACTTTAGGTATTTTGTGACAGTACTGATAGTTGAGATGTGTTAAGGAGAGGACTAGTTATCAGCTAATCGTTTTTACTTTACTTTGTTTTTCTTATTTCTTTACAATTGCCTTTAATGAGAATTGATTGAAAAAATGCTGTAATATTCGAGCACGAGACATCCGTAATGGATACCAATGAAGTTCACCTCTGCGCCACGGATTCGGTAAAAGAAATTTAAGCCACCATTATTCAACAGCTACTAGATAGGTTGATATTTTATTTGCTACTTTCTCTCTCTTGATGTTTTTGTTTTAATTGTGAGACCATTCATGATCAAACAAAAGTGTTGGAAATTAAACATATGCTTATCAATGTCAAAGTCATGTATTATTCTTGGTAAATCTCAGTGTTTTCAAGATGGAGTTTAAAAAAATCGGCAACAGGCCACGTGAAGCAGGATAGCCATCAATCAGATTATTCCTGGAGCGTCACTACCCCCCCCCCCTCCCCGCCTTCGCTTCCTACCAGGTGTGCGAGCAACAAAGGAACAGTCCCCAGATCGCATCCCGGTGCCGTCGTTATATTTTTTTCGCATTTTACGGATTTCACGAAGCCGGGCATAACAAAGGGAAACAGAAAAAATGTCAATGAAATACCAGGGCTCCATAAATAAAACCGGACGGTTTCTCCTGCAGAAAATAAATGCTCGTCAAATCAATTTCAATACTGCAGAAAAGGATGCTGTTATTGAGAACTGTGAAAGGGAGAGTGAGCCAGAGGATGTGCATTTTTATTATTTCGAATTGCATCCCGCTGTGTTGTGTAGGTGTGCACAGGTACGTGTATACGTATGCGGATTTGAAAAATGCCTTAGTGTAGACAAATTTTATAATTTTAAATGGTTTATAAAATAACTAAATGGATTATACATAGCTTAAATTGAAATATAAATGAATACTATCATACAGGTACACACTCCAAACAAAAATGTATATTTGATTAACACATTCTTGATACCAAATTTGAATTGTTACAACCCGGGTTTCGCCTTTCGGGTTACGCTTTTCGCCTGACTGTCAGTTCTGTTGCATCCGTGTGATAGAATGCCTAAAGATGCCGAAAGGCGAACCCCGGGTCTTTAGTGACAAAACATGTGGAATCGTACGAAGTTGTAACAATTCAAATTTAAGATTACATATGGTCCACTTTGGGTTTGAGCATGGATTAAAAATTATTAAATATACACAAATACATTTTATTTTTTTCAAAAAAGACGTCTTATATTTCCAATTAAATTGTGTTAAATGATTTTAATTTTCGTGCAGAAATCCGTTATTTTTTTGAAGAAACAATAAAATTTAACGTTTTTAATCCTACGCACGCGGGCGAATATGCGAATATTACAATACGCCCTCTACAAAGTATACAAACATATCGATTCTAATCGTTGTGAATGAATGTACACGCTTTCTTTATATATATATTTGGTAAAGCCATCCGTATAAATACAATGATTTATAATACTTTAGCAATATTATAGTAAATGTAATACACAAAGATCTAATTTCTGCTCGCAACTATTTTCCTGAGTCTCAATGCAAATATTACTAATACGAGGTAGATAACTAATGATATCGTGAAATAGTTGCTATGTCTACAAATGTTGATAAAAATAATATCAAATTATTCTCATATTTATTGAGTAAGAGATCATTCCTGTTTTTCGTTTGTCAACTTTGCACTAAATAAATATGTATCTTTCAATAAAGAGTTTGTTTCTTTTCTAAGTATAAACCGTAGCTTTCGTTTTGTTGAAAAAAAGACACTTTATGAAGAGTCGCTCCTCCGCATAGGAAACTATACTCGAAAATGGGACTTCCCCATAATCTCTATCCTAGAATCGTCCTTTCAATTGAAGAGCCTCTTTCAATTATAGCGGGACTCCGTCCTATGTATTATGAAATTCGCAGGATTACGTATCCAATATAAATCCGCCTCACAACGAAATGAAGAAATGTTCGCACTGCTATTGTACGGTAGCAATAAAAGGTAAATCACTTGGCGTAAAATATCAACATATTTTTGTTTGCGCAACTTTCCCTGATTCGGGTTAAGTTGAAATATGAAAAAATGGTTTTTCAATTCAGCAGAGTTTCTTTGCTCTGTTGCAGGGTCAAGGACTATATATTGTATAATCCCGGACTAGAATTTTCATGCATTATTTTTCCAATCAATATAAATATTTGAATCCGAAATGAATGGAACTACCCAATGCGGAATACATCAAACAGTGTAATACATATTTGACCACCCGATAATTTTATACAGTGGTATCTAATAGCAATAGTAAACGTAAACGAATCCAATTTTTTTCCCTTAATGAAAGTGTTTTAGGAGGAACTAAAAGAATAATTCCCCTAGATAAGATCTATTCGTTTCCCATAAGATTAATTTAGTTTAATTATTATCTCTGTTATTCTATTGTTTTTTCTTAATTTTTTCCAAAGAAAAATTGTTGGTAAAATGCTTCAATCGAATTGAATATTATTCTCAAAACTGTGAGTGGAAATTGATTTAAATTTTTTTAAAAATAGTTTTATTTTGTAAAAAAATATATAAAGTCTTAATCAATTCAAAAGAAAATCGAATGTAAATTATTTTAAAAACTAAAAAGTTTAGCACGACGAAGATATAGCAGTGTATTTTAGCTCTACAAATATTGGTTCTGAAATAATTCTGACGATGGTGTGAGCCGAAATAGCTATCAACCATATTTCTGTAGAACTTAAATATATTGCTATTTTTTCACCATGTTATAATGGAGTTCTACCAAGTAAATGCCAATTCAATCAATAAACTATAAAGTTTGTTTATATATTTTTTAAAACATGTTTATCGTAACTTGAATGGTCGAATGTAAAAAAATGCTTAAAAATAAAATTCATTAAGAATATTGAACTATAAAGTCTCACATCTCACTGAATGCTTATTAATTAAGAGATGTTACAGTTCCTCTTTTTCAGTGCGAAAAATTGGTCGAACTGGGTGGGAAAAAACGGCGGGAAACCTTTTTGGCGGCAAATTGAATAGTTGGATTACTTCCCGGGAAACGGGAGGGGGGCGGTGGAGGCCTTGTCCATTGTTCGAGAGTATTGCGATGGTCGCTTTAAGATGGATGTCGCAGAAAAGAATGTTTCACCGATGTCAAGTGCGTCTCGTTAATAATCTAAAATAGATAAATCGATCACTCGTAGATATATTTCCTCCCTTTCACAGTGGGAATAATTTCAGAAGTAAGGATGGAATTTCTACGGAAATGAAACATTTACAATTTCTGTGGAGGACCTTATTCTGTAAGATTTTTCTTGGATGTCAAATACGAAATAGAAAAAAGTCTAATTTTCACGTAGTACCTAGTACATTATGAATCAATTGATTTAGTTCATTATATTCAAACTTCATGATAATATTTGTAAAATCTTGATAAATCATACTGTGACTGAAGTTATCATAACACCGTGATTGACCAATTGAAAAAAAAAAGAAAAAAAATGTTGAGGCTGGACTTGATTTAATGAATGTGGTCGTTCAACAACCAATATCCAATACTGTAATACAAAAGAAAAATTAACTCTTTCCTTTCTAAGATTTTCAATGGAAGAAGTTATTTCATATTAGCTTAAATTAAAATGTTATTTTCAATCAAAATTGATTCAAAAAACGTCGTCAACGTATCTTATCTTTTTTTCTATAGACTATTTCTTGCACTTTAATTACTTGCCTAATTTATATAAAAAAATATATGAAGATGTCTGAAGCACACATTTCGATAAATATTATATTATCTGTAGTTTCATATAATTTTTACAACTGTACTTATGGTGTTTAAATTGTACTTAAAAAACATTTTTTTTATATATTATTTATAGTGTTGAATGATTGGAAAAATTGTCTAAGGAACAATAAGAAACCGTTGGCTTTACATGAAATAAACTGTGATTTTACTTAAAAAGCATCTAAGTGCCAACAAAATTAAATCAACCAATTTCAAACATAATTAAATCATTGACTTGTTGTTTGTTGTTGTTTTTGTTTTATTTAAAATATTTAATTGTTGGACTGTTTGACATTACCTAATATATGAATAGTTCGATGGTATTCTGGAAAATAATGTTATCACTATATTTGGCCATAAAGTTGTCATAATCATGAAGAGTTAGTTATTTATTTTATTATATAAAATCGTCGAATTCAATAATAGTTCAAATGCGTTGAAAGTAAACACAGCCGAAAAGCACACTAATTATGTTCAGACGCTTCCAGCCAGCTTAATATTTATAATAAAGCAACCGATATTAAATTATATGCTTTGTAGTTAAATACAAAAATAAAAATTCATGACACATTTTCATTAATAAACGTCATACGTTTAAATGCACTTTTAAATAATTTGTCACGAAATTTAGATGACTTGACAAAATTGTACTTCTTGTATACGGATGTATAAAAAAGAGACAGAAAAGCAATGTCATTGATAGGTGAATACAAAATATATGAGTTATATATACTTGACAAGGAAAACATTTCGGAGCTAAATTTTCAAGTAATATTTTGTATTTATTACCCATGGTACCTGAAAGCTGATTAATGATTTTGAATGTTCTAAATTCAAATAAAAATATGAGACTCCATTATTCAAAACGGCCAGAATATTCTTTTGTGAATTGACTTGTTATGTTTTTATTTTTGCCGTGCCAATGTAAAAGTTAAGAAGTTATATTATTTTTGATATTAAATTTATTCTGATTAAAATCAATACATGTAGATTTGTCTTATTTAAAGAATAATAATACTTTATGGAACAGCTTTTTTACATTTAGTAGTAGTTTCATATACAATAGGTCGCAGAAAACTGTCACAATGCAAACTATGCCACTATTTACGATTACAGCGACACCAAATTGAGACGTAGACATATTATCGTTTAAGCTTTCTATGGTGAGTCGACGAACTATAAAAATTACATTTTTTTGAATATGGATTTTCATGTTTAGAATTAAGCGAACTGTGACGCTTTTTTACGGGAGAGTGTATGTAAAATATTTGTATTTTAAAATATCGTGAGATGCATCTTTGTATGAACCCATAGTGCTTTAAGCAACACGCTAGTGATTGACGAGAGGCATGAAAAGCTTCGATAAGCGATGTATTGTTGTAACTGACGTCCGCCGATTCAAAAATGTTAAAAAAACAACATGTATACGCGATGAAAAATTATGTTTATCACTTAACGCGACGGCAACGTTTCTCGACGTCAAAATGAAGACCAAAGATCAGGCACTTCGCGAAAACTGAGAGAATCAGAAAGGTGTATTTATTTTGTGTTGGCTGGAATCGCTTCTCACGGTGGAAAGTTTTCTTTTTTTTCTAAAGAGGCTTCGCAAATTCAGCGGAGGCCATCCCTCAAATCGACAGGAGTATTTTTGTCGGCCGCCCTGTGACGATAAATGGCTGAAAATCCTTTCTAGTAATAATAAATATTTCAATACACAACATCGATAACCTTTTCTATACAGGATTTGGAAATTCATAGGGTGTTTTAAAAAATGCTTAACAACTTAAACGTCGACCGAAACGATACATTTAAACTTATTGTTTATAAATTAGATACGACGACCAAAATTTCCACTGAAGCCATACATTATACAAACATGTTTTTTGATTATATATAGCATTCTAAAATAAAGCATATACACAAACCAATGGCATTATGCAGACAACGTCAAAAAAGTCTTAATTTTACTTTCAAGATTTTGAAAGCATTATATAGTTAGTTCTGAGACATTCCGTCCAGTAAAAATTCTAGTTCCGTTTTAAGTAGTCCAATTAATTTCAATTTCATGTAATTACCAGAGGGCAAATTGAAAAGTGGAAGGCAGTTGGTTTATGAAGCAATCTTTATTAATTGACATAATTCTTTAAATCTTGATATGCAGCAATCCTCACTTAAGCTGTCTAAAATATTCTAAAAAATAATTATTCTTGAGAGCTACGTAAAAGAGGTATTGTATTGAAACGCTACGAATTTTTAGCTTGAATCAACACTCAAGAAAGATCACGAAAGCCTTAATGACGTCAAAACGTGAGTTTTTTATAACATAGTTTTGAGGTCATATTTCATGGTAAAGTTTTGATAAAAATATTTATTCGATTCGGTTGAGGTTGCAATGAAATCTTATAAATAATCGTCAAACATCTAGGCAAGCTTTGAATTTTAAAATATGTACATCAATACGATTTCGGTAATTTTCAAGGTAAGCCTGTTACAGAAAATTGTTACTAAAACCATAACTTTGGATCATTATTTTGTTTTGATTTATTTTAGTTAAAAGAAAATGATTAATTTTATCTTTATTGTTTTATTGACAAGATAATGTGTGAATGCTTTACTTGTGTAAATTTATGAGCATTTATACTACTTATATAATATAATTTAAAAATCATGCGATGTCTGATTTTGTTGTTGTATCATACAAACTGGCTCAAGCAAGTGAGCCGGTTTGCAAATCAAGCTATCGAAGTGTACTATAAATTTGGTTTCAGTGTCTCATCTAATGACATTGATATGGTGACCGTTTCAATTTTCCTTAAAACTGTTAATTTTGTGCTTATAAATTAGTCACTTTTAATGTTCTAATAGTCACTTCTCAATGGAAAGGCATGATATTTTAAATAAAAGAACACATTTTCTAGTACTGTTTCTACAATATATTTTATGATAAGGACCGGTTTCTGATCATCAGTTAATAATGTTCGCTATTACTATTTTTTTTTACTATTGAAAATATAAATATTTTTTTTATTAATCATTCACTACTGTCAACTATAGGCTATCTTTTCTTGTATACAATATGCCGTTCGCAACCGGACCCCGACAACTGAAATGGGTTTGTGTAGAAAAATCGTGACGATTTTATATATTAGTTTGCAATATAAATTAAGTGACAGAGAAAGCTAGAGGCAAACTAAAATCCTTAAATTATTAGGAGTAGACTTATAATTATATCGATAGTATCACGTTTGGTGTAGACACCCAGTGTATCCCGAGTCATGTAGCTTTGTATGTATGTTGTACCGTGGAAAGCGATCGCGGATGATCGCCGCTTCTGTTGAGTAAAAAGCTTGAAGCGTCAAAATTATGCGTCGTCATCTGCAACACATAAATAAAGGTGGCGAAAGTGAGGCGGAGGAGCTTTCGGTACTAAGCACCGCGAAGCCTCCCCGCCTTCACTTTTCATGCAAACAAATCGCCAGCGAATGCTAATAATTATTCATCATATAATAGAAACAACAGAGTTCACGTAGAAACAATACTGCTGAATATTAAGTGGCTGGTATATGCAATCTGTGTTTCTTAAATCAATATATGGCTGTTTTTGTTTGTCATATATATATTTTTTTAGTAAAGAGCTGTGTATGTAATATTTTATATAAATATCAACCTCAGTTACTCATTGACAGTTTAAATGGTCTGTAAAATAGTTTATTGAAATCATTTTGATAAATATTAAAAATATCAGTTAATATGAAAACGATAAAAAAAGTTGCGCAGATAATAATAAAAAAATGGAAAAAACGTGACGGTTTATTGGAAAAATAAAATACATTCTTATAATTCTTAACGTAAAATATATAACTTAATTTCGTCATTCCACATTTATTCTAAATACGTTTAGCTTTTTACCCAATATAAAAAGAAAAGAAAGAAATTAACAGACAATAAATTGCACTGTTCAGTGATTTAAGAGAGTTTTAAATTGGTTATAATTTAATGTTGCTATTTAATTTAAGCCTGAAATTTTTACGGTGACGAAGTGTGAACGTTAAACGTGTGCTAAAATCGTATGTATCATGTATATTAAAAATTGTTCTTTATTATTACTTGTGAAAAGTAAAAAAATAGTATGTAGGTTGGAAGTTTTCATAATTATAATGTTTTCTTCATTTAAAGACGGCCATATAAAAAAGTAAATGATATACAGCGTCATACATTTTTGAATGAGTTTCTTTCTGATTGTAGGCAATCAAAAAAATAATCCGTATTACAAAAATAGTAAATATTTTTTTATCTTGAACTAATGTAACATACATTAACATGGCTAATTGAAATTTCATATGGCAGCTCAAACTGTACTAAGCATTTTTTAAAAATTATGATACACATCTCGTAAAACATACTAGTTTGTATTCTTTGTAACTTTGATTTCTATAGTTTTTAAAATAGTATTGAGGTTTTAAATTTGGAAAAAAATGTTCATATTACGTTAAAGGTGAAATGAAATGTTCGAATACTTTAATTTGACTGTGATACAAGTACATGGTATAATGTCAAGAAACCTATTAGAATGAAAATATGCATTTTCCACTTCAATTAACTGTTCATCTATCATAAAATACTTATTCTTATAAAAATATATTGAAGATGTATCTAAAATGAAAAAATCCTTTAAAGACCTTTCATAAACTGCTTAATATATAAATAGTTAAAGTATAAATGTTGTTATAAAAATCTTTTAATTACTATTTAACGAAGAAGTTAATTTTAAAAATGTCCTGGCTATATTTTTATAGTGACATGTTTTGCAAGTTTTTTTAACGTCGGTAATTAATCCAGATGATTTTTAACATATACAGGTAATCATCATCGTATAAATAATTGGAATAAAAAGCGCTAGTTGCGAGGGGTTGGTACTAACTTAGTAGCGTGCTCAATTCATAGATGTCACCTCGTTTCTTTTTGCCAGAGATAAAGGGATGGAAAAATTAAAAGCGGAACTTGTCAAGTTGTAGGCAGCACTCCACTCCAACTATGTCCAACACCTTTAATTAAAAGAGACATAAGTAGGCTTTTGCGCTTAGTATTTTAATGATAAATAGATTAAAAATATTTTTAAAATGCAGCAATATTATTTATCGGATATAAATGTATTAATGATAATAACGTACAAAACTAGACATTTTCATGTTAACCTAATTATAACAATTGAAAGGGAAAATTTCACGTTTTTCATATATTATATTTATAGTCGTTACATATATCTTTGATGATAAATCTATTTTTAACAGGTTGTAAAATAATACGTGATTTTTCCTGTATTAATCAACCAATCAACTATTAGCTTAGTTCTAAAGATAACAGTTCTCTGATTGATTGTGATGAGCAATACATTTTGTATATGGTCAATTTCTATGATCTTGTAAGGAGCGGTAACGAAGAAATAATTTACTGAGAACATAATGCACCATCTGATCGACAGTAAGTGTATTAAGCACGACGAATGAAAAATATCACACAGTCAAATAGTATTATTTCAATCTGTTGTAAAAATAGATGTATAGTATTATTAAATCGTAATTGAAATATGCATATAAATGATTCTATAATAACATTATTCAAACTTCAATAAAAGTAATTATTGACCACTGTTGTTCAACTGTGAAGTTTGGTTAGATTTGCATTGTTTAATGATTGCATAATTTGTTGAAATTTTCAGAATGAACTTTAGTTGTAACAAACATGAGAATATTATAATATTACCATTTTAGAGTTTCACGAATTTAAGTTTATTGAATTTAACGAGTTTAGGTTTCACGAATTTAAGTTAAATTGATGATTATGAAAATTCATCATGTACGATCCACAATGCACATTTCAACAAATGTGAAGTGCTTTTAAAAATTCTAAAATTTAAGCTTAACTTTGTGACCTGATTTTATCTGAATCAATATATCTTACATGAAAATAAATGAGTGTCACGTCTTCAGTGATTCATCCCAGCAGTCGGCGGTTTTCCGGGCATCCCGGTAAGTAGCTAGCTCATAATTTGATTTTTCCGCCCACCGCACTCGGCGCTCCGAAGCAAGTAGGCGCCGCCGCAACTAATTGGGCCCTCCAAGTCCCGCCTTACCGCGCTTGCGACCGTCCTCAGCCGCCTCTGGCACTCGAACCCGGCGCCTCTCTCTCCACAAGAATGTATCGTCACTCCTCAATCTTACAGTAATGACAAATTCAAAATTATCGAGATATATTTTTGTAACATGTTCATCTAGAGATCTATTGCCAATTTGCAAAACTTTTGATTACTTATAATTTAAGATATTGTTATATTAAACAGTTTGTGGTACATCACTTATCATTCTGTTTTTTTTTTCAATCATGTAAATAGTCGAATTCATTTCGTTTTATTCGTTAAATGCATTGTTACTCTCCGTTTTATTAAAGATTTAATGTTAAAGCAGTGAATTATCTGAAATTTAAATGTTTGTGTTTGAGAAAATCGTGAAACATAAAGAGGGCACATTTTTAGTCATTTTAATTTGTATCGCCTGACATGAGATTGATGGATTTTTTAATAATAAATTATTGATTAAAGGATACAAAACTGACGATGAAATTACATAGCTGATACATGTTTGATGTCATGATTGTATGTGTAGGCATTAGATCAGTTATTTGAAAACCATACCAATGATCTCACGATAAAAAAAGATGAATGCGTTAAGACAGACCGATACAGAGAAAAGTTAATATTGAATTAATTACTCTCTCTCTCTATTATATGGTTTTAGATAAATGATGTGATATGATATGATGTGGGTTGGAATGAAAATGAGAAACCATTAGAGATGTTATTTTGAAATTCGATTCCTTGACAGTTAAGAAAATAGTAAATACTACGTAAAAACAATATTGTTGAACATCTATGTTTGGGTTGGTTATTGATGAAAAGGAATTCAATAAAAAAATCAAATGATAGTTATTCTCATTTAACTATGTACACCAAAGATATTTAATAGGTAGTCCTATTTGCATTTTCCATGTTTTTCCTCTTGTAGTTCGCTCTGCAATATACCCCATCTCGTCCTTTTGAGTAATCCCTAACTGTTTTACGTCAAGCAGCGCTCGCAGCCACAAGGACTCGCCCCCAGCTACCTTTGCGTTTGAATGATAATTATTAATTAAAAACACAGGTGCTTATTAATTCGTTGAATTTTAATTTTCTCCGTTTTCTGGCTTTCCGATTGAGCATTTTAATTACACCCGTATACCGCTCAGGAATTATTCAATTACTTGTAAAGCCTTAAAGAGGAATTGTTAATAAATTATATTAATAATGTCTTTTTTTTAAATAATAAAAACACATTTTTTTAGTACTTATTTCCACAATATATTTTTTGATCAGGACCGGTTTCGCTCATCGCGAGCATTATCAACTGATAGAATACAATTTACAAACAAGTCTATTTATACAAAACAAAAAATTAAGCTGAGTTAAAGGTTGCAGGTGTACAAAACCATGGGTACAAGAACTAGGAAACAATTTACATAAAATCATACAATATTGATACAAATAAAGTAAATTAAATGTTCACAATCACTTATTAAGAATTACAATTATTTTAAATCAATACTCCATTAGGAACTCTAAACAATCAATAAGGAAGTAAGGAGTGGGAAATTTTTAATGACGAAAATAACCCACACTCACTACTTAATAGATTTTTTTACTTAATGGAAATTTATTTTGTTCCATTAAGTAGTGAGTGTGGGTTATTTTCGTCATTAAAAATTTCCCACTTCTTACTTCCTTATTGATTGTTTAGAGCTCCTAATGGATTATTGATTTACCATAATTGTAATTGTAATTCTTAATAAGCGATTGTGAACATTTCATTTTTATACTAATTTACTTTATTTGTATCAATATTGTATGATTTTATGTAAATTGTTTCCTAGTTCTTGTACCCATGGTTTTGCACACCTGCTACCTTTAACTCAGCTTAATTTTTTGTTTTGTATAAATAGACTTGTTTGTTAATTGTATTCTATCAGTTGATAATGCTCGCGATGAGCGAAACCGGTCCTGATCAAAAAATATATTGTGGAAATAAGTACTAAAAAAATGTGTTTTTATTATTTAAAATATCATGCCTTTCCATCAAGAAGTGACAGTTAACACCTTAAAAAAGAAATTAATAATGTCATTTAAAAACTGAACGATCCAAAAAGTTATTTCAGCATCAAAACATACATATATTAAATAAATTTACGAAGACATCACAACGACCGTTCTGTATGTTCAATGGATTCGAAATTTAAGATTTAAATAGAAGTGATAAATTCTTCAATTGGTATTGTAGCATGCTGTGGTAACATTTCGCACCTTTGAAATATATCTTCAAACAATTTTTTTCTGAAGATTTACTACTTAAACCAGATCAACATATAGCCCACTCTGTAGGCTGCCGTTTTGCCTCACGTTTTGTCACTTTTCTCATGATATAATGGCCAGGATCAGTCTTTCAGAATCATCAGGCATTCTATCACACGTAAGCAATATTCTTGAAATCAGTATTTGAGTAACGAAATATGTGGATATGAACAAAGTTTCAACGATGCAAATTTGCTATTGAAATTCTATCAAGTACCGTCAGTCCATATCGTAAATTGTAAAAAATATGTATTCAAATTTCTCAAATGCTTTTCTAATACTTATTATTATTATATTATATATTATTATGCTCAGAAGAATTTCGTACAAAATTATTTTAATAGGATCAAAAGTAGAAAGAAAATATGTGAGATATACGTTACATAAATATTATTTTATTTTATTTTGAGAGGTTATAGAGAGATAGCTTGAAAAAGACTACATTCTTATAAAAAAAAAAATATTTTATTACATGAGCCTAAAATAGATTTTTTTATTATTATGTTGCTTGATACAGATACATTTGTAACCTATTCAATCAAATGTATTTTTAGACTCATATATTACCCGTTTAATTCAAAAAATACGAATGGTGGTACTAAACAAATCAATATACTCATAAACATATCTAGATTTAGTGAGTGAGTAATCCGTTGAACCTGCAGAAATAAATTTATTTATAAAATAAGTTATTAATGACATAATTTTTTTTCTTTCGTTATAATTTAATACTACTCAAGCTTTTATAGATTTATTTTTAAAAATGACAGCAGCTGACATGAAAAATTATGGCCGTTTCTAATGCTTAGCATATCATATTTTAATGGAATTTGTCTCAAATCTCAATCATTCTACTATTATTTTTCCGAGAAAGTAGAGATAACAGATAAAAGAAAAAAAACGCTATCATAAATAATATTAAGGAAAATTTTGGTGTTTTGTAAATGCAATTTTTTTATTCTTTGTTTTTTGATGAGGTTTCTTATCACATTAAACAAAAGAAAAAAAACATATGCCAATTTCATAATAAATAACAAAGTTTATCGAGACGCTGTAATATACAAAAATTCTGATTTTGTTTTTCTTATTAATACAGTAGTTATCGCTTTCCATGACCCTTTACATTCCAAATTCGTAAATCTGTTTCCCAAATCTCCCGCCGACCGTAGTACAGCGCTGAAGATCCCTCTCGCCTGTTCTTGGATATTAATGGCCGACGATAAGATGAGCCACTTCCTTATTATTTTATTGCGTTCCGCGTTTATTATGGCTGCAATTACTTAAGTAAACCTCGCATCCTTCCTTCCTCTCGGTTCCCTCTTACTCTTCGTGACTTCATGTCTTCACGTCGCCATCTTGTGAGAGTTTGTTCGCTTGTTTAAGTTGAGACACTAAGCTTTCTTAGAATGCCTATATTGACGTTGTTGTTTAATATAAATAGACGGCTTGAATCCTAAGAAATTAGATAAAATTAAACAGGATGGTTAACGCTAAGGTTTATTATTTTGTTTATTACTTTCCTGATTATAATACAAACATTACGATCTTGTTTGACAGGATTGTTATGTATTAGATAAAATTTCAGTGTGTTATATTTCATGTAAACTTTGTGAAAGATTTAAATGTTTTTTGGATTATATATGGCACGATTTTATTCGTTTTGAAACGATTTCGATGGCATTGTCTTCCCATAAGTCGTATATTATTTTCTACCAATTTCTAACGTAATCTCTTAAATATTAATTATAAAAAAATATTTTAATATTCATTCCGAGATAAATCTTAGTTTACATAAAAATTTAATTAAAAAGCATCCGTGTGATAAAAAACTTGAAGATGCCGAAACAACAACACTTATTAAAATATTTCAACAATTCTAATTTGATATTGAAATTTCATGAAGCATTCTTATTCAATATAATAAATTAAACAAACTTTGCCACACACTTCGTGGTAAAAATCTAGAATCTTCAAAATTTTAGTATTTAATAATCGGACAAAACGATGACGTCTCATTAATACCATTCTTAATATCTGGTTTATATGTTAACAAGTGATCAAATATAGCTGATTTTTATACGGTTAAATAATATATGTATGTATAATATAAATTTGAATTCATACATAATATTTCACTGTTAAGATTAATTTGTATAAAATATCTAATTAAAAGAGATTTTTTTGTTATCTATTCAACATCATCATGCTAAAATACTGCCTCCTGTGAATTTCTTAGATCTTCTTCCGTTATTAGGGGAGCTTCAACTTCTGTCTTCCTGCGTCTCGTTGAGACTCGCTGAGACCTCGTACGCGCATATCCACCCTTCTTCCCAGCTTTAAAACTAAGCTCTCTAATTAATTATGGAGCCTATAACTATGGTCCTACAACTTGCTTGCTAAGGTAAACAGGGGTTGACTGAGTTTTTGGCAGAAAAAGCAACTTCAGTCCATATTAAATTATAACTACTTAAAAATTTACATTTAATATTTCAATACTACATTATAAATTATTGAATATAATATTTCCCTACGCTCATTAACTGGTAATAAATAACACGTCGTTTATTTAATCTTTAAGAAACAATCGTCAATGGAAAATATTTTTTTATGCTAAGCAAATTTTTTATGGTATACGTAATATATATTTCTATTGATTGATTGATTAATTGATTTAAAATCCTGATGATTTTTAATTTAGTCAATCATATTATATATCTAGCCAAACAAGAATATTATTAGCCATGTTTGTGATTTAATATATAATTTACATGGAATTCTAATAAAAGATAATCTACAAGACCTGATTGTAATTACAACGATTATTTACAATCAGGAATAATCATTAATATTATAAATTAATAATTAGACGTTCAGCTTCTTTTATAAAGAAAGTTTAAGACAGAATGGGTGGTATAATGATGGACTAGGAATATGTTTATAGTTCTTGCTTTGTATTGTTTTAAATATCAAATGGACAGAATATAATAATCCAATAAGTGGTTATATTTGAAAACTTTTTCTGTGACTTGAAAAATAGTCTTTATGCGTAATTAAGCTGTTCGTATTGTATTTGGCGTTTATTATTTTTATAATTTATGATATCGACTGAAGGTGCTTGATGGAATTTCAATATCAAATTTGAATTGTTATAATTTTGTACGATTCCACATGTTTTGTCACTAACGACCAGGGTTTCACCTTTCGGCATCTTCATACTATCACACGGATGCGACAGAACTGTCAGTTCTTTTACAAAACATGGAATCGTACAAAGTTGTAACAATTCAATAATGTTTATTATTGTGTTTTCAAATTAATTAATATTTTTGAAATAAGAATTTTATTGATATTCAATTTGTAAGAAATAAATTATTATCATTCAATGCTTTAAAAAAATATGAATGTTAGTATTACATTGGAATCGTTAAGAAGTTTGATTTTCCAACTTGGTATTAGCGCACGCTTGATGTGACTAGTAGAGACAGAACCAACCCAAGTTTGTCGTCTGTTCCTCTAGATTGCCAACCGTGAAGAATTAATAATACGGGCGTAGATAAATATATTTTCAATTAGTAGAAAAAAATGTCACACGAAAACTTTTAATTATTCCATGACAATGTAAGAAAACAAGAAAATAAATTATTGTATTCAGTCGAATTTATGACTTATATAGGTAAATAATAATTTATTTACAATACTCATGCGAAAGTGTTCATTATTGTCTTTGGACATTTTTTAGTGACCATGGATACAACAGTGATAAATAATTTTAACAAAATCGTCACTTCGATTAATTCATGAGAAAATTAGTTTAAATTTAGAGTAATATTTATGTGATTTAGAACTTTATTGCTTATAATTGTGAAATAAAGTTATGTCACCTTTCTCTATGTATTTAGTTTTATGCGTAAAGTTGCAATTAAATAGTCATGTCTAATAATATTGGAGAAATATTCTATTGTGTATCAAAGTGGTTAATTTAACATTTGAGATCTTAAGCATATGTTCTAATATTTATGATACATTCCTTGCAAGTTGATGTCGAATGATTTTATTTAACAATTTTCCTGAGAATGTTAGATTGACTTTACAGTATGCCCGTTAAGGTGCAATGGCTTATAAACTATCGCCATAATATTGTTATAAATCAAACAGATTTAATCGGAATGTCATAGAAACAGTTCTCTTTACTATTATTTTTTATTTTCCAGCTAAAATAATTACAAAAATAAGGACTAGCTGATAGGTGTTCAAATCCTTATCTCATGACTTCAATTAAAATGTCGAACATGTAAATTTATTTATTTACACGACGCCACTCCCCCAAGGGTTGGAATCCAAGACGACGCTGCAAGAAGCCAAGACTTAGGGGAGGCAGTTCCATCACTGAGCTTTCCGTCGCGCGGGGGTTACCATCTCGACTACCCCCTTTCAAAATCTTACCGCCCCATTCTGCTTGGCAACGGAGAATTACCAACCCCCATGCCCTCAACGGAAATACTGAATACAATGACGATTAAATTTTGCACTAAATCAAAATGATACGAACGTTGTACCAATATTAATTTATCAGAATTGCTATTTTAATACGCTGTGAATAATTTCTGAGTCCTCACTTGTTGAGTGCTTATCGAGCCTATTTGTAGGTATGGTTGGCACAGTTTTCGGAGAATCGAATTATTACGATCATGAGAGGGCCTTGGTCTCATTCAAAAACAATTTTTACGAGCTTAAGCAATTTATTTAATATTACCCTAAAAGCCAATCATTCACAGTAAGAATGATATGCGTATAATAGGTATATTGGAATAATTAAGATATATGTTAAAAATTCCAAAACGTTAACCCTCTGATTGCTCACGTCCCAACTATCGAGACGGTTGATTTTTTTGTGTTGATAGTTGATACCCAATGAATTAACATAACAGTGGTTAAAACCTTCTTGTACTCGATACTTTTTGAGTTAATGTATTGCTCGATTTGTCCTGAAAACTCAATAAGATTGTTTCAAACCAATGTTATTCAATAAATTTTTTAAGTCTAGGTATTGGAGTATCCTTTAAACGGCTCAGCAAGGAACGAGTTAAACGACTAAGTAGTAAACGGGATGTAAAAAGACTATAAAAAAAAAAAATCACGAGCATATTTTGTACGAGAACAAATACTATAAGCAAGTGTTAAAAAAATAATATAATTTTACATATACTGAATATTTATCGCTTTTTTTGTAATTGTGAAATAAACGATTGACTAAAAAACAAATTTTTAAGAAATGAAACTATAATACACTTCTCCTTTACTCGCACGATTTTCGCCAATATGATAAAATACTGATACATATTTATGAGCTTTCTTCTACAGAGAATTATAAATTTGATATGATACAGAAATAAGATTTCAGTGTTAAAAATTAGCATTGATTTCATAGTAACCATCTTTTTTCTTTTTTGTAAGGTTAAGAAGACTTTTAGTGCGCTATTGATAAACGTTTTTGCTACACATTATTAATACAAAACATTTTTTACACTCTGTTGTGCAGGATCTTTGAAAATTTCCCGGCTATAGTGTCATTATATTATTATTATTATACAACGTAGCTAAACGACAATGTTCGCGGGGCGTAAAACTTACATCGTTTCCGGCGAGCATGTAACGCGACAATGTAGTCGGGAGTTATGGCGAATTTAACTTTGCGAATTTATGGAATCAGCTTTTGTGTGTACGCACTGTAAAGTAATTGCGTTAACTTATTACAGCGTTAGAAGTCGCGCTGAAGATCTTGGGGAGACGACGCTGGAAGTCCTTCCTCTTCTTGTAATTCAGGCTTTACTAGACACTGCCCCGAGGATGCATAGGCGAACTTCGATATAAAACTTTAGTCAAGCGCCTCTCAAGCATTTGATAAACTTTGCGTCTTATTAAATATTAAATTTATAGTTGCACATGTCCCAATAAATAATGTCACCCATATTTTATAATGATTCTTCTTTTGGATATATAAACAATAAATTCTTGATAGAAAGCGAAAAATATTTATAAATAATTAAATAACAACATTAACTAACTGGTTTTAAAACGAAATATAAAAAGTTTATCCAGATTATCGTTCAAAAATAAATTTTATAAATTAAGTTAAAAAATCGTTCAAAACACATTTCTATCTTCTGTTTTTAATTTTTATTTCTTCACTCAAAAAAGTTACATTGCTGAGTGTGTCTGTCATAGCGATAACAGAAAATTGTGAATTATCTTCTGAAAACTATGTTTATAATTTTGTTTTGCTAAGTTGAGTATATTATTACCGAGTTTTACTGCATAAAACTTTACACGGTAGTCGACATAAAACGAGCTTTTATAGTTATATAGTTTATAATGGGCTAATAATTTTATACATTCTTTTGAAATTAGATTTATTTTACATAATGTATTAGAAAATCATTCAATTTAAATCCATGTGCTTTCTTAATTTGAGGTTTATGGTTTTCTATAAGAGGTATCTCATTAGTAGTTTTTCTTCGATAACGGTTTGTTGCTCAGTTGCTCAACTTGCTCAAGTTGCGCAACATTCGTTCAAAAATATAAGATTTGTAATAGATAGTAGATTACATATTTGGTCTTGCTACGTTCCGTTTTTTTACCATTATTACAAATCGGAATTGATTAAAAGAATTTTTGTGTAATAATGATTGATTTTACCATATGTAATTTTTTAAGTTTTGAATAGAAGTGTGAAGGTAGTTTGTTATTAGTTTCTTGAATATAATATTACATTCTTGCTATGCGTGTAAGTACTCACATTTATAGCAAAATTTTATCTAGAAAGCTACATTATTTTCCTCCGGGGTGTTCATGCGGGCAATAAAGACAGAAGCGGGGGCAAAGTAAGGCAGAGTAAAACCTCTTCTTATGGAACCGGAAGTCATATAAAATTCATTAGCCTATTAGGGTTTGCTGTGCTAAGACTTTACTGCGAAAAGACAATAAGTCGCCGTAAATTTGATAAAGTTTTCGTAACGCCGTCTCAACACTTTACAGCATATCCAACTTTTCGGTCGTTTTCAACTCGTTTGCAAGTTTAATATTATAATCTTGCCATAAAACGGAACGGGTCTCTGGCTTTATTGTAAACAAATCAATGCTGGTGAAGATTAATTTAAGGTTGTTTATACACCCAGTTCTCTTTTAACGCGATTTTTTTGGACGGCACCGTTACATTTTTTTACGCGCTTCACTCGTTTTTACGCGCTTTTTTCCCCAAATTTGTTTTAAAGAAGAATTTTATATATGATGCTAGGCAAGTACTTTTCATTATTTTTTTAAATAAAAAAATATGTGTATTTTTAAAACTTAATTTTGTCAAGCATTCCATTTTTTTAAATACACATACAATAGCCAAAATCAAAAAAAAGTGTATCGGATATTATACGAATTTATGTTTTAGGGTGTGTAAAGAAATATAATGCAATTGAGTAAAATCATGGGATGTATGTCCGCTCGTAAACTTCTTTAAACACAATGCATTTATTCAATTCGTTGAATAGCACTTTTCTCGGCCTTTAATAATTCAATGTGTATATAAGATCATAAAACATATTTTTTTTTGCACGAATTTCAAAGAGCAAATTTTGGTTTTTCATACGTTTCTGATACTTTTTTACGCGGTATTTTAATTTTTGGAACCAATTTATCAAATTAAATGAAAGCTATAATTTTTTTACGCGATTTTTTTTACGCGCCTTTTTCTGGAACCAATGTATCGCGTAAAAAAAGGACTGGGTGTACACCATCTTTTTTGAAACCGGCTTATTATGTAACTGGTATTTTTTGAACTTATCTGCTCCAAATGTGAAACATCTAAGCGTGGGCTGTTATATGACAGTAGATGATTCTTCGCGAGAATCGATTTCCAGTTACAATTAAGTGAATTAACTGTAGTTCTAAGCGGTTATTCTGAATATGCTCTTGATTTTTTTTATGCAATGTCGTTTCAGTCAATTATTTGTATATTTGTAAAATTTCATTCCTAAAATCATGAAAATCGTGCAGAGATAGGAACAAATGTAATTTTAATGATAAATTGGAAAATATCACCACTGTATATATTGATTGAATTGGCATTCACTTGATAGAACTCCATTATAAAACGGTGAAAAAAATAGCATTGTATTTTAGTTCTACATTTTTTTTTTTTTTATAAAAATAGTTGATAACTATTTCACGTCTGACGATGGCGTGAGCCGAAATAGCTACCAACTATATTTAAAAAAATTTGTAGAACTAAAATATCACAACTACGTTATTGATGACGCCATGCTGAAATACCCGTCAGCAAAATTATGAATTTTTTACTTAATTTATAGGCAGTTTTAGTTTGCAAATTTCACACGGTAAAAATGTAGTATTTTTTATAATACATAACAATATTATCTAGAATTCCATTTATCTGCCAAATAATAAAATCACACTTCAATATATATGTTAAAATTAACTCGACATGTAAATTGAGAAGTAATAGATATTTAGTGACGTTACCAAAAATCTTAAAGTTTATATTAAGCCAAGCCACCAAAAAGCCAACACGGAAGTCAATCGTTAGGGTTCTATCCGCTACACCAGTGAGATCAACAATATTTTATTGAATCCGTAGTTCTTTATAAATACTCTTTGGTGAGAGAAATTATATTATTACGATGTATTGTAACTTTTTCCAATTTAACTGATTTATACAGATTTGACAAATAATTCGATATATATGTATATATTTATTTATCTAAAAATAATCTTAACTGCATAATTAAAAGAAATTATTTTTCTGTACAAAAACCATGCAATTTTTAGGTGATATTGATCTGGCACGATAACAACATAATTTATACCTACAGGCTACTGACTCTGTGTAGACTCTTTAAGTGTGTAAACTGAGCTCAATACTGCAAAGAAAAGCATTGGGTTGAAACCAGTGGATTGTTTGTAAATAAGTATGCCACAGAATTTTTTCATAAAAAATGAAAAATTTGTCTGTTGTTGTATCGAAGTAATCATTTAGAAAGGGCTTAATCTTTCGAAGCGCACACTTGTAATTTTAATTAAATGTCTTAAAATACAACTTCACTTACTGTAAAAATTCGATTCGATAATTTTATCGAAATTCATTTCGAATGTAAAATTGAAATTATATTCTACTTGAGCTACGTAAAAATATATCAAGTGTTTTCTTCTTCAAGAAATATATTTATCCAGTCTGTAATTATTTTCGATTATGAAATAGATTAGTTTTTATCTCCACAATTGATTTTCCATTAACCAAAATATAAAAATAATGTAAGTTTTTTATGCGAGGGGTGAGAGTATTTATTGTATTAATTTTAAAAATTAAGGTTTTAACATAGACTTCAATCAAATGAAAACTTTATAACTGTGCATGCTTAAGGATAAATAGTTCTCTCTAACCTTACGTCAGTTGAAGCTTTTATTTAATGCAAAGTTGTGATATGCATTTTAGATCGACTACCCTCCATAGTACTTAGGATTGAAAGTTATAAAATAATTGAGTTGTAATGTTCCGGGAGTTTGTACATTATGATGAGGATGAAATTAATACTAGTGAATTGCCAAATGTTTTTGAAAAATATAGAGCTCCTGATAAAACTAATAAATTTTAATAACGTACGAGACAATATGAAATAGCTAAGCTATTTCCAATGCCTCTCCAAAACTTCTGTGTAAATAAAAAAAATAAATCATTCAACTCTTAAGTTAATATTAAATTAAGCCATTAGAACTTGAATAAGTTCAAAGAGCTGCCGTGTATTTTTGTCACGTAGTAAAAAAAAGGTTTTCTTCTACTGATTTCGAGGTTTACACGTGTAGAGGCGTTCGTAGCGTAATGTGCGTAGAGCCCGATGACGTCACAGTACGCCTGCCGGAAATAATATGGCTACCTCTGAGACGTGCACGTGCTCGCTCTAGTGACGGACTGAAGGCTTAATTAATGGTTGCATAATTATGTCATACACGTTTCTTGTAAGCTTCTATACCTTCAAATTATATAATTAAATGAGATTCAGCACAAATCGCCCAGGTAAAAACGTTTTCGCGCCAGGTAATTAATACGTTACGAATTAAAAAGAAATTTGATAATAAAGGCTTCTTTAAGGTTTCAATGCTCGGCTGACATTTTTTGTTCATTTAAATAGATTGTTTACCTAATCTTTTCTTTTTGAAATTTTAAATGTCACGGTTTTTTGTGAACAGGTATTGTTTGTATTGTTTTAGTATTCATAATGGTTGTTCATGTTAGCAAATCTAGTAAAGTAAAGTATTTTAATTAACTTTTTTACGTGCATAAACAAAACAATGTTCGATAAACATAAAATTCAATTGTAGTATTTAGATCAGGACAGTGCAGTCAAATTCATTATGCATGGAAATAAATAAAAAATATAGATAAATTAAATTTGATTTGATAAATCAAACGCTTTTAGAAATAACACGTATTGCTATTACTAGTTACGATACTCTTGAGGTGTTGACTGTCACTTCTTGATGGAAAGGCATGATATTTTAAATAATAAAAACACATTTTTTTAGTACTTATTTCCACAATATATTTTTGATCAGGACCGGTTTCGCTCATCGCGAGCATTATCAACTGATCAGTTGATAATGCTCGCGATGAGCGAAACCGGTCCTGATCAAAAAACATATTGTGGAAATAAGTACTAAAAAAATGTGTTTTTATTATTTAAAATAGTTACGATACTATAATTAAATATCTTACAATAGACAAGAGATTAACTTAAAATATTTATCGCGATTAGAGAAGTATTGATTTATTTTAGCATTGGATTAAACTTACACAAACATACTTACTTACTAATATATTTCAAATTTCTACTGTTTTTTATGTTTTGCGGTAAAAACTGAGACGTTCGTTGTTTTATTGTTAAACTTTATATCAATATTTTTATATTTTTAAGCACACCAATTAGCTAAGAGTAAGATTTGGTCACCGGTTAAAACTAAAATATAAATTTTATAGGATTCGGTTGATAGGTATTTCATTAATAAATTTTCATCATCTAATCTTACGATTGTTGTAGAAGTTAATAAATAAGTTAGTTGTTTGAAATGTTTAACTTATAAAAATGATCTAAGTATGGACTGAAAACCCTGTAGGAAAAATCCATAAAATGTGCGCATATACCGAACAGTATGGGGAGGGCGACATGCCAACGGCACAGCCAAAATAAATAAATATTTTCATTTCAAAGTGGCTGTTTCCTTTTTCCTTATACTCAAGAAGAAAAAAAAGCTCCCTTCCGCAATGGCGTCCCAAAGCGACTTCGACGCCAAAACCATTTGGCAGTACTGACAAAATTATCCACATTGTTTTAAGAAACTAGATCGGTACATTTCTTCGGAAGACAATGGAAGCATTTGGTTTTATAAAAATGACTTTTATTTTATTTGTATTTTAAATCAATATTTGGTTTAAGCACTTGCTTATTTTTAGAGAATGGTTTTTAGTTTTTGATGTCTTTTTTTTTTTTTTAAATTTCTTTGTGTCAAATAACCAAAATAAATAAATGCAATTCACATAAAAGAGGTATTGATAGCTTAAATGTGATAGTGAGTAACCTTATTTGTGATTCTACTCAAAAGAGATTAGTTATAAAACGATTTATAGTACCTCATTTTCTGTCAAAAAGTCATTCATGGTGATACATTTATATTGTTAAACGTAATAATTAAATAGTTCATTATACGGTGTCATGTTTTATGATTTTTAATTTAGCTGCATAGTTATATGAGTATAGATACGATTGAGGTTCATTAAATAGAAATTTGAGTTTATTTCTGAGTTCGAAATATTTTAAATTTATAATAGTTCATGATAAGTTCTAAAAGATTTAGATGTAAGATGGCCATAATACACTATTTAACATGGTCTAGGTGGTGACTTGTTAACTTCTATAACACCAACAGATAACTTTTAAATATCATTATTTACATAATTTATGATATTGACTGAAGTTGCTTGATGGAACTTCAATATTAAATTTGAATTGTTGCAACTTTGTACGATTCCATATGTCTTACCACAGACGACCCGGGTTTCGCCCTTCGGCATCTTCAGGTATTCCATCGCACGGATGCAACAGAAGTCAGTTCATCCTGTTCATGTTCCATCCGTGCGATGGAATACCTGAAGATTCCGAAGGGCGAAACCCGGGTCGTCTGTGGTAAGACATATGGAATCGTACAAAGTTGCAACAATTCAAATTTATCATTATTTACAACTTAAAATTGAAAATGCATAGTGAGATCAATATTTTTTCAGCTTTTGTATAGAACCATTTTTCCATTATGTTTACTATGTTTATAAGGTGTTAAAAATTGATACCGATCGAGAATGTATAATTCAATTCATGTACATAAATCTTTAATTTCAAAATACAAATAAGAGATTAACTTAAATGTTGATTTATAATTTGTCTCCATTTTTCAATTGTAAATACAGAACAATGAAATAAATAAATTAACGCTTTTAATCAAATTTGAGGCGACTACGTAGTTTCATTTTAAAACTAATATTTCATAGCGGACACATCCATCCATTATCAGTGTAAAGCGCCTGTATGTATTATTATATATATGTAAAAAACTATAATACACAAAAAACAGACAGTAAAGATCACCGTCATTTAGTTTGCAACTATTATATTTTGAATTTTTAACAAATTGGAATGTTTCATGACATCAGTCATTATCAACATTAATTCAGATATCAATTAAGATGCTATATTAAGAGTTTTTATTTTTTGTAACACATCTCATAAATGATGAAAACTAAAATAAATGTCACTTCAAGTGAATCTTTGTATGAGAATACTTAAATATACCGAAAAACCTTATAAGAGAGTGTCAAAGCATTACAAAATGGATACTGTTCGAACGATTCAAATTTGATCTGACAATCAATATCAACCACTTTTAGTCTTTATCTTAAATATCATAGTATTTAGGTTTACAAAAATATATGTGATTGTTGATAGCTATTACGGTTTACTCCATCGTTAGAACTTTGATTAAAACCTATTTTAGCTAAGCTATGTGTATTGAATTACTAACTAAAAGAATTGAAACTTTTATTCTAATTACAATATTTCATATAAAATGAGTATAAACGGTGATATTAATAAGCAGTAAAAAGTAATGTAATGCAAAAAGCTATGAACAATCATAATCCTTTCAAAAATATTTTATTTCAGATATTAAAATGAGACTCGTTTGATTCACTTACGTCTTGATTCACTTCAAATCTTCCGCTGGTTTGAGTTCAGGTATAAAACAAGTGTATGCAATGTCGTATAAACTCCCGTATGTAAATATGCTAGACTCCTTATGTTGCGTATTGCGTCGTTCCGCCTGGTCGTGCATAAGCTTTTCCGCCAATAGTGACTTCCCGCTTCTCTCGCTTCCGGCAGTTTTCGTCGCAGCCGTTCCCACCTGCCGGCAAAATTAGGCACTGCAAGCCGTTTTATGGCGGCAGCCGAAGAAATAAGGCGTCGCATTCCGAAGGGTGCGAGATTCGAGTGCCGAGCAGGGCGGAATTTGGGGATTATTTGAAGGTGTTAGGAATTCGATCGCAGAAAAGAAATGAAGTTGGGTTCGGATTGAAGGGAATCCCCGCCTTTTGTTTGCATTTCAAAGGGAAGAATCAAATTAAAATTTTCAAGACGGATTGCCGTGGGTGGCGTGAGGTGGTAAATCTATAGTGAATCTTGTTACATTATGTTACAAAAATTTGATTATATGTGTATCCTCGTTCTCTGAGGGTAATTGAAACACTAAAATTCTTTACTGCTATAAAGAACCAAAAATTTCCTGCCAAAAATATTCATCCGACACATTCAGTGTAATCATCATTTATTTCAATATTTTTAAGTGTTGACAAAATATTATGCTATTTTCTACGGCATATTCAATACGATTTGATTTTTATCCTTTAAGTTGATACGATCTTAAATTTTTGTGTTATATAACTTAATTAATATTTAACTTTTAAGTTGTTATCCTATAATTATTTTTACTAGATTCGGGTTTGTTGTATGCGCTTACATTTTTGGTTGACTGCTAATTTAATAATAAAAAAATCCAAGTAGTTGAACACACTGAGTGAAAAATGTCTGTATCATATTTAAAAATTAAAGAATAAATACGATTAAGTGCTTGAATTTTATATACATCGCATGGTTGAAAATCATTCATGAAAAATACATTAATTGCAGTAAAATAACGAGCCATTGCTATATGGATCGTATTTAGACACGCTACATTCGTTTTATTCACACACTGTATCGAAATATTTGTATTTAATCTTTGGCAATCTTTTCTTTACATAAATATATTTACCCATGAAAGAAAACAGTATCAATTCTTTTTTTAGTTATAAAGAAACATGACAAATATATATGAATTTTACAAGCACACAGTGAAAAAGTTATCTAGTATTGACACAATTTCATTGAAAAACATTTAGTACAATAAAAGTTCACTTGACTTATCTATAAGATGGCACATTAAGTCTAAATGGTTTGTTATTTAGATAAAATAATTAGTATGCTACATAGCAAGTAAACGATTAAGTTTAATGTCAAATAAAGTTTGAAGAAGTGTAGATGTTATGGATCCAATGAGAGTTAAAATTTATTCATCGAAGAACACGCAAAGCAAAATAATGTATGCCGAGTGCGTTCTCTCCAATATTCATTGTAAATTGTACACATAGATAAGAGCTCCGGAAGATTTAATACACGAAATGTTTCTGCTAGCTTGAGATTCTCAACAGCGGTGAAGCTATGTAATGAATTATATCTATAAAAGAATATAAACTATGAATATATTTTTATATTAATATACACGTTTACATTTAGGAAATATTTAATGTTTTCATAGTATACAAATATAAATAATATAGTATATTTTACATAACGACTTTGGTTTTTTTTTACACACTAATTTTTAATAACAAATGAAAGCCAGTATAATAGTTCGTTCTATTTTTAAGTTTCAAGAATAAACAAAATGTGCATACTGTTCTCTCAATTATAAAATGTCTTGTATACTTAAAAGATGGTACACTGTCATATTCAGGAGAGTAATGACATTAGAATACTTAGAGTATAATTTGAATTGAAAAATCCTTTCTTTTATATGGCAATAATAACGATTTTCTATATGGTCATTTGAATGAACAAATAATTGACTGGTAAATTTTATTAAAAAGTATTTATTTTTGAATGTATACTTATGCAGTGAAAAGAAATTGACGTAATATGTGAAAATCTCTGAGAATGTATTTGATTTAATATTTATTCATCATATGCAATTAAAATGACGAGTTCAAAAGCGCTTACTTCCAAAAATAACTCGAATATTTTGAAATAGATATACAGTGAAACCTCGATTTTACGTTTTCCAAGGGACCCTGAAATACAACGGAAATTGTGGGAAACGGTGAATGCGGGAAAGTTTCAAGTAATAATAAACAAGTAAAATCGTAAAAAATATTTATTTATTAGTTAATCACTTTTAAGGTGTTAACTGTCACTTCTTGATGGAAAGGCATGATATTTTAAATAATAAAACACATTTTTTAGTACTTATTTCCACAATATATTAATATATCTTAATAATAATATCTTAATAAGTGATTGTGAACATTCAATTTTTATACTAATTTACTTTATTTGTATCAATATTGTATGATTTTATGTAAATTGTTTCCTAGTTCTTGAACCCATGGTTTTGTACACCTGCTACCTTGAACTCAAATTAATTTTTTGTTTTGTATAAATAGACTTGTTTGCAAATTGTATTCTATCAGTTGATAATGCTCGCGATGAGCGAAACCGGTCCTGATCAAAAAATATATTGTGGAAATAAGTACTAAATTATGTGTTTTTATTATTTAAAATTTATTAGTTACTTGTACATACTGTACATAAAATTTATTTTTTAAAAAAGTCCTTTATGTTAGTTTGCTTTTTTGTTATTTGGCACTTTAATTGGAACAAAGACTTGTTACTAAACTTGTGACTAAAAGTTTTGTATGTACAGGAATCATTATTACCATGAATTTTAAACAACTCTACATTTGCATCATAAACAATAATACGCCTGTGGGGGATTTCAACCCAAAATTATCACATGCGTCCAATGCGTTACGTTTAACATGTACAGCGGATTCCAACTTGTCCAGGCATAACACCTACACTCGGCTGTGTCAAACTTGCTTGCCGAGATATGGAGAAATATGCAATAAAAACGGTCAATCGGGATAATATTTGTGACGGGACCAAAATATTTAGACGGTTTATCGAGGAAATCGGGGAATCGGGAAACGGTTAATGCGGGATTATTTAACATTCTTATGGGAGTTTGACGGGACTATAAAAAATAAGCGTTCCATCCGGGAAAACGTATGATGCGAGAACGGTTGATCGAGGTTCCACTGTATTGTATATTTCGATAAGTTTATTTGTCATATATCTATCATAGTGTCGCGTGAGTTTTAATTTCAAAATTAGTCTAGATGTATAAATGTTTAATAAAATCAGCTTATTTAATTTATCTAAACATTGCATAAAACCGTTGCATTCGTATTTGAAAGTAATTGCGTCTTGAAGTAGTTTTTAGAATATTTTTTTATTTGTTCATGAATAGCGAATGAAATATATATATTTATTCGATAACAGAAATGATATATTGTTTGTGCGATCTATCAGCATTTGCTGAGTTTTCTTTGAGAACTTGTGGCAGTGAGTCGACTAGCGAAATGGCTATTTAAAAGGACAGATTCAATTGTAGAGTCGAGTGGCCGATCGGAATACGCGATTAGGTTTCAGACAGTTGCTATACATTATATTAGATTTGAGTCGTACGTCTAGTTGACACACACCTACTACAAATGAGGATGTATCTTGATAGATACCAATTGGATGGTATTACAGTTGCCTACAGTTAGTAAAATCTACATAAATCTATAACCAGAGGCAGTGATAAATTGTAGAAAAACGCTCCTATAACATTGATATGTTAATGTGAGACAATTTTATAAACGATTTATTTATAATCATTAATGTTATAAAAAGGTAATATTTCATATAAATAATTCTTAGAGTACGTGTTAAATTAATTTTATGAGAAAACTCTCAATTGTTAGAAAGGTATTATATTTCGAAAAAATATTTTCTGTGCTATTTGCATGTAACCTCACATCCAAGAATATATGCCAATGGTTCTCTTTTTATTCTTTTAATTTACTTTCTTCATTAAAACGACATATTCTTTGTTAAAAATTATATATATTTTTAGACTAAATATCAATGCCAACATTAATATAAATTTCGAGTGTTCTTAATATATGTTAATAGTGTTTACATACGGCCGAAACGATCTATTTATTTATACAATAATTTAAAATGTTGTCAGTATTCCGCATTCTTATATCATTTTAACTGGTTTAGTTTAGATATTAATAATCTAAAAACACAATTTTGCATCAAAATAAAAAAAATGTTTGAATACTAAAAATGAAAATACTTTGTTTAATTTAATTATAGTATAATATCGGAAAATAATTTTGGCAGTGATAAAAAACATTTCGACGAAATAACTAATCAGTTTTATTGAATTAAATTCCCTCTGATTTATTTTTGGGAAGTAAAATAAATCTTATTGATGGTTTGGGTCCCCGATTACCCTCTTAATGGTTTGGATTCCCGCTAACCGAGACTCAACGCAAGCCCGCCCCCTCTCGACTTAATGGTGAACTAACCAGCCGCATCTCTTGGGCTAATGAAATAGTTCCCATACATTTATTTTCATGAGGCACCCTCACAATAAAATTCAACAACACCATCAGCTTGCTGTCTACTTATTTTCACATTCGCTTGTTCCCCTATTGGACGATGACCCTGGTGTATTTAAATATTACTGCTACAACATATATAAAAAAATAGAAGATTTATTCTCACCTTTTTTTTAAAATAAAAACTGTTATCAATGTTAACTGTAGGGTTTTCTTTTTTTTCTTCTTTGAAAAGAATAAAATCTCTGTTTTTTGATTAATTGAAATTGAACATCATTTATCAAAATAATTGATTACGAAGGTCATAAATTTATATTTATTTAAAGTAGCAATTAACTATTACTATTAAATGTATCGTTTCTCTGTTTACATTAAACTGAATAAGTAGACCGACCGTAATAACTTGGCCGCTTACTAAACACGATAATGTCACACAATATTTTTTACTGTACTGATTATTAAACGATATACAGCTATATTTGATGTGACGCAAAACCATAATTTTTTTGTAAAGCATTTTAAAACACATATTACTTGTATAACGTTATTATCTTAAAAATTTTATAAACAATTAAATAATAATAAAAAAAAAACAATTGTCATTGTGTTTGACAGCCATTAATTCAAAAAAGATTATTTTAGTTCCATGCTTAGACGGCGGCCAAGATAGAATGTCCTAAATAAAATTTCGGAATATATTTTGTAATAAAATCAATCAAATAGAATATTAAAATAGCCGTATTTTTTAGTAATTCATTTTAAAACAAAGTTAAAGTGATGTGTACCATGGGTATTTAATAGAAGCCACACTGCTTGTACATACTATATAAGGCATTTTATCCATTGCTGTTCCCCTACGCTGAGACAACTCCCTCCCTTGCACTATTACTACCCCTCCTTCCTTCTACGGGAGGATGCATTGTTTTGCTTCCTCCTTTAGAAGGTATACCTAACTACTCGCTGACAACCCTTAGACACGGAAGGATGCTTCGGATGTCAATCTTTAAAAATAGTTACATTAAATTAAGAGCCAACCTTTAAAATTTTTAAAGAAAATTGTTATGCAATATGCAGGGCTGTGAAATCGGAGCCGGGAGTTATGAAAAACGAGCGGCTCCGACTTCTTTTCCGATTATGCATTTTTGAAAAATATCTCAATAAACAAGAAGAAATAAATGGTCCTCGTTTGAGTCCCAATATAGAAAAACCTTGCAATTGGTGGATTGGTCGTTTGACCTCTATTTATATACACAAAAAAGACAGGAAAAAAACTTGACAAAATTAAACTTTTGTTAGTCGGGGTCGGAGTCATGTTTTTTTTAACGACTCAAAGCCCCGGCAATATGTATCATTATTTTGTATTTTCTCATACTGTCTGTTTTGAGTGAGGACTATTTTATTAATTAAAAAATAAATATACATGCCAGATTTCTAGTATGATCTACTTCTTTTTATTTTTTCTTCTTTTTTAAGTACAATAATTTATGCTTTGAAGGTCTGTGCGTGCAGCTATGTAACGGGCCAAATAAATGAAGAGTACAATCGATTCTTTTTTTTGCCAGTATTGCGTTATGAAAGGTTGCCGTATAATAGCGATTGCATGCAGATAATGGATGAAATTGGGATAACCAACTTGTGAGTTTGATTTAAAGCCCCCGATTGTGAAAACATTTAATATTATATATCAAAATATTGATTGATTATTGTATAAAGCATTGTATCTTTGCAATGTTGTCTATAGCATTACGATTGTAAGCGATCCACATTTCCAACATGATAAAATAATAATGATTTTTAAGATGAGTTTCGAATTTAGATGACTCATGTTATCGAAAGGTAGGGCGTCCGTATACTTTTAGCGAGTAGCAGTGACAGTCCGCAGACGAGTGGCAAAATCAAGCCCGTGTCCCTCCGTGCCCCGTAGCTTCGAATTAAGCCTAATCGAATCATTCGATTTGTTTTCGCTTTGCCTAAATTTGTTATATTAACCCTGCTAGTTTCCGTTTGGGAATGGGCAATGGGGGAGTGCAAACTTTATTTGATTTCGAGTGCCTCACTAAACTCGATTTGGTTACAAAATTGGCATTGATTTAGTCAATTATCCTAATAGAACTGAATTTCAGAATGTTTTCAGAATATTTTTTTTTAATTTTAAATAGTTATTTTTAACTCTAGAAATGTATTTGGTGCTATTGATTCACTGTAATTAGTGTTATTAAGTTAAACATAACTGTTATGAAGTTAAACACATTCCTCGTGTAATGTATCATTGAAATATAAGATTTTTCCAGTCATCAAATACAAGGTGTTCGCCGGAAAGATTTACTACTTCAATCGGTCGCTATTTTAGTAAAATTGAATTTTGACGTTTCATATAAAGCAATTGTACAGTAGAGATGTAGCGAATTCTTCATAGAAAAATATTTGATAAGCCATCGTGTTTTAATCGAAAAATGTTTTGTTAATGTAATCTTCATAAAAATTTTAATTAATAAATTAAGTGAGCAAGGTTTATGCCAACTTAATAAAAACGCTCAAGCAATCATAATCATAAAGCAGAACATTAATGAAATACCTGTTAATAAGGGTGAAAATATGTTGAAAAATGTTTTAAAAAGAGCACGCATTTGTAAGTTTTTCATTGTCAGAAATATAACAAGCATTGTCTTCCACATGTAATTCCCTTTGTTCAATTAAACATTTATCTGAAAAAACGATTTTTCATTTTAAAATTATAAAGTTATATAAAATTAAAGAAGTAAAATTTCCCGACAAATACCTTGTATAATTTAATACAGAAATATATGAACCTTAGTTGAAAGTGTTGTTTTAAAAAAATATTGAAGCGGTTGAAATAAAAAAAGAGTTCTATTGATATATTACATCATAGACAATTACAAATTATGACTCACGACTTAAATAATTTTAATAAAATAGCTCTTAGAGGAATATTTTTCAAATTCAATACCATTTAATACAGATGAGATCATAGCCGTCACGTCTACTCACAACAAAATCATTCACGATAGACTTATCTGCGATCAAATCTGTCAACTGACATTTAGGCATTTAAACAAATCCTCTTACGAATTCTTCTCCACAGTAATCTAGTAAACAAAATCATCTGCTTAGACTGATACCATCTAAAAACATATAAAACTCCTCGGGAGTTACCGCTAAGCAAGGTATTTTAATCAGTGGCGTTGCCGAAGTTTGTTCGATTGCTTACATTGTTTGATGTATTCTTTTTATGTATCTGTTATCTGTATCACTTTTAAGGTGTTAACTGTCACTTCTTGATGGAAAAGCATGACATTTAAAATAACAAAAAGACATTTTTTATTACTTGTTTCCACAATATATTTTTTGATCAGGACTGGTTTTGCTCATCTGATAATGCTTGCGATGAGCGAAACCGGTCCTGATCAAAAAATATATTGTGTAAATAAGTAATAAAAAATGTGTTTTTACTATGTAAAATATCTTTTTTATATATTGATTTCTGAGTTTGATCGATGAGAGAAATTTTTATCCTATATAAGATTAAGCTTCAAAGCAAATCATGTATACGGCAGGTTATGCTTGGATATTATTACAAATACAAAATATTATTCTGAATTGAAATAGCCTTCTATAAGTCTTCGCATACTACATAAACCAAAGGCAGGTTTGAAAGCGGAACTAAAAACGTACACCTTCTGTTTGTGTAAATTCAGAAATCTCCGCTATGAATATTGTGGTCGATAATCGAAGCTTCTAAATTAAAGAAAACACGTTTACAAATAAGAAGATAATGATAACTAATCTAATAACAACTAATTAAGAGATAGAAAACAAACTGACATTTATGATTTCGATCTAAACTGTAAAGTCATGGCAAACAGATTTCATTCACTCTTTAATAAAAAGACTGAGTGATTATGCTTGAAGAGATTGAGAAACTATGCCAAGGTTTATGCGATAGAAAAATAAATAGATCTCAATTTATGTTTGGTTAAGTAATCAAAGGGACACATGTTATAAATTCATTTCACTCGTTTATCTAACTATTTGTTCTTTCCAACCGCTAAGAAAAATCAATGAAATGCGAATACTTCACGTTGAGTAGAAACAGTTCGAAAAAATCTTTTTTTTTCTCGAAAGTATTGATGTTCTATTTATGAATGAAAATTCGAAGAGAAAAGTGACAGTGACGCCACCTGTATTAATTTACATTCGTACAATAAGGACACATTATCAAGTTATTAATAGTTATTCATAAAAAACGCTTACGAACTTATTATGTCTTTCTGGTCGTAAAAATGTTTAATTCGTGGAAGTAAATATAGTTAAACACGCATGTTTTTTTTTAAAATATCGACATTCTTTTTGTAGTAACGTTTTGTAGGCGGTTTCGATTTTATTATCGCAAGCCACTGATTAATTCTTGAATGGCGGAGAAGACTTGAAGACCGGTGGTTCGATTCCCACGCGAGTTATACGCGCGTGAATTGGCAGAACCACTTATAATAGGAGGACAGGACTGTCCCTAGCGTAAGTCTACCGTCGGTACGTACTTACCATAGCTTATATATAA
The DNA here is from genome assembly GCA_028555115.1 of Himalopsyche japonica. Taxonomy (NCBI): domain Eukaryota; kingdom Metazoa; phylum Arthropoda; class Insecta; order Trichoptera; family Rhyacophilidae; genus Himalopsyche; species Himalopsyche japonica. Next base: position 317,076 of record JAHFWJ010000228.1, on the reverse strand, counting down.
TACTAACATCACTAAACAGCGGTTAACGTAACGTGACGTTATATCGGATTAAGATGATGTTTGTTGTTATTTTAGTGTTTATAGCTTAGATTGTTGTAAAGTGGAAATATCCATTATTGTTGTTACCATATATATATTATTTTTCTTAAAAAAAATCAAAGAATTGATAATTCACGCACCTTTGAAAAAAACACATAGGCGGCATTGACACTAATATTTTGTTTCAGTAATTCTTTTTTTGAAAACTTCTTTCTGCTTTAAATTAAAATCATTTCAATTGACCAAATGATGTTGTTGTTATACAGTGTCTTACCTATTTAGATAGGTCGGGAAATGAAGAATGATTTTAAGAAACAATATGTCATTAGATAATTTGTTATTCGGGATATGATTTGATGCATAAACACGACTTTCGATATATGGAAAGTTTTTTCTGTAGTTAGTCTCATGCGCCCAAAATCATGTTTCAATTATTTTTCTTTGTATTTTCATCGTTTCTTGAATATTAACATGTCTTAACACAATTGAAATTATTATTAAGAAGAAATATTGTCAAACAGTATTTATAAGTAAATTTACTACACTATTCAATTAGAGTAAATAAATAAGTAAATCATTTTGTATACTTATTTAAATAAAAATTAATATGCATTGAAAAAATATACAATAATAAAAAAAATCCACCAAGTGCGTAAGTTTCTGTAATGATTTTATTATTTTTTGTCGTTAAAAACAGGGTGTAGAATCTAGTGGTTCTCATGTGCGGCCACCAGAGGATTTTGCTGCGGCCACCAACAGTGTTATAGTAAATATTGATATTTAAAAAATGTGTTTTTACAAATGAATTTGTAAAATTATTACTATTTTCAAATCGGTTGAATAAGCCTGACTTCTTCATCACTTAGTCGAGCTTAAGCAAAGGACTGTTTTAATAATAAAACTGTTTAAAAATTTTGGTCAAAGCTATACGTTCACCATGAATCAAGTCAATATAAAGAATTAACAAAAAATGCTTTATTAATTAGTACAACTGTATATTGTGAAAGATAATTCAGTGTAATGCACTATACAAAAAATAAATACGAAAACTATTTTTAACACATTTGGTGCGGCCACGAGACATTTCCATAGAACTACTGATGTTTATAATGCGGACACAGTGAAATTTCACGTGAGAACCATTGGTGTAGATATTATGGTAAAGTATTCTTATAATTCCATCTTAAAACAAGTATTAAGTGTTAGGCTGATTTTATATATATGCTATATTCTCAATTTACTTTCCGTTGGCATATGTTACTTAATTTAATTTTCAGATAAAAAATACGCACTGTCAAAAATGGGTAGTTAGTTATGTTGTTTTATTATATACGATAAATCGCCACAGTTGCATTGTGTATCTATCCGATATTAGTTAATGTTCCCCTTTCTGCGTGCGTAGCTACAATCCCGCAATCCCGTGACAGATTTATACGTCGTAAACACGTCGCAGGTAGCGAAAAGCAGATCGTAAGTAGCAAGTCGCGAGTAACTGCTCCGCTCCTCCGGCGCCCTTTAGTTGTTATTTATTGAAACACTAAAGCCTTTAACGTCCATTAGGAAGATCATGTTGTTTTTTTATCCTCTCCGAGCTCGTCGCGATGTTACGCCGGGTGCCTAATAGCCCATTTAGCGAGCGGCCGGGCGGGTGATAACTGATTCACGCTTTTTATATTCTGCGAGAAACTTTTAAATTTGATTCGCTTTGGAATTAGACTCATCGCTATCAAACGGAGGTGGAGTGAATGAAAGAAATGTATCCCCTACAATTGTAAAATTGTATTATTTGAGTAAGATTTTTCACTGTAAATTGCAGTGGTCGAGTGGTATAGCTGAAAGTTTTTTTTCAACTAATCTTCCAATTTTATATCCTTAAAACGGGGCGTAGAGAGAGCAATAATCGAATTACTAGACATTTTCTAGCTGCATAAAATTACGAAGATGAGACTGGAAATTTAATATAATGTTCTATACGGATTTCATATACTGCACGTTATGAGTGATAATTAGGAACATTAAAAAAAACTCACTTCTATACGATTCTACAAGTTGCCAAGTATAAATACATTCAGATTGATCACCAATACTGATACAGTATAATCACAATTATACTGTATATGGTATATTGAAATTCACATCATTGCAACATTGGTTGGTGTTTTTTAAAAAAAAAAAAAAATTGTGCACATATGTTAGATTATAACTGAGATTTTGGAGTATTGGAAACGTTAAACTCGTTTTATATAATAAAAAACCATTTAGTTTACATGAATCATCAATAATATAAAAAAAAATCGTTTTATTTTCTTATGAAAAAACATATAAACGGTTGAATTTTTCCACTAGTGCAAAAAAAAGTTGTTTCATTTTAATTTATTCAATATACTTTTAAAAAGATCTAAAATTGCAAGATACCATAGCTATGCTAAACAAGTCAGAAATGACTTTATAAAAACCATGATATAATTATTTTTGCATACGAACGTATTCAAGCCACAATAATATTTGTAATTTAAACATAAATTCCAGTTTATTATAATTTATTCAAACAGAAAGAGCGATAATAAATATTTGAATATGATATTATGTTTATACAGCAACTGAGAATTATTTGCAAAGATCACCTTTTATATGAAGCGTTATTCAAGATTTTCTTTTTATTTATACGCATTTACTACCGTAAATGAACCCAAATTGCTATAAGTCTCTTTCTTAAAAATACTCAGTGCAGTCGAAGCAAACATTGCTTGCATTAAAATAAATAATTGTTTTTTTTTCTTTTTGTAATAAATACTAACAGTATTTTTATTATGAAGTTATAATAAAAAAACGAGCTTTGGGTAGACAAATTATCAAACTGAACCAAATCTCTTATTTATGAAAAGCATTTATCTATTTTGACGTTTGAAAACGAGCTTTAATTCACTTTTATTTATTAAATAAACATCATCTTTACATAATATTGATAATGATTTATTTTCACTTTTTTGACATTTAGTCATCTTGAATTTCGTCTGTGTCTGTTAGGACTAGTGAAGGTTAATCATGCTTGCAGCGACTCGTATTTAGGGCTGGGTAGATGAAATTTACATCATATAAATTCAAGCCTTCAAATAAAATTCATAAATTGACTGAAAAGAAAAACGTAGAAAATTTCAGTATCAAAAATAAGTCAATGCACACTGAAACTGGATTCATGCCTTGTATATGCTAATGGCTTAGAATTATTAAATGCAAATTTGAATACGGTCTACGACACTGGTGTACATTTTAAGCATACAATAGCCAGTAGATCATTTTAGTTAGCGCTTCGGTGACAAGCTCCTTCTCACTACCGGCTCCTTGTGTTAGTGTTTTATTAACATGCTAAGTGGCATCTGGCAAAAGAAAACAAATCAGCGAGTAGCTTCGAGATTTTTGTTGGTAACATATTATAGCTGTGAAAAATAATATATATTTTTTCATTTCAATATTGTCGTTTTATAGAATAATTCTTTATATTATCGTTCGTGATTAAAATATTAGCTAACATGTTAACGACACGTTTTGTTATGAAATTAATTAAAAAATACATCGTTATTTATTTGTGACAACCCTAATTTAGGATTCGTTAAAACATAAATATTGAATGGGATTTTTTCTTGTGTAATTAAATTATTGTTAATATATTAAATTAACCATTTTATTAAAATATGCTAGCGTACAAGCCAAATTACTAACGACTGTAAAATGGTTAAACCGTTTAAGCAAATTATTTTACTATTAAAGTTTTTTCAATACATTCGGTGTTAACTTTGTTGAATTTTTAAGAAATAAAACTTTGTTATTAATAATTTTGGTTTTCTTTAGGTCTGAGAAAGGTGATTTAAATTTGAAATATATGTTGGCGACCAATCAGCTTAATTATATTATTGTCAGGTTTAATTGAGCTTAGTATAATGATTTTTGTAAAATGATTGTGTATGTAATATAAATATAAAGTCTATGTAATAAGAAACATTTAAAAATAAAATAAAAAAGAGCGTTTCAAATGTGGTACGCAAAATGTATTGTCAGGTTAAAAAACATATTTTTTAAAACGATATTGTCCCCATTAAAACGGCATCGTGGGAAGTGCATCCAATTGAAGAGAATTCAAAAGAGTTATAAAAATAATATAAACACATTTTTGTTGAAAAACTGAATGCAGAACGAGTGGAATGGAGTGTGTCGTTAGTATTGTAAATTGAGCCGCGAATATAATTACTATCACGAAGGAAAGTGAGAAAAAACCTACAAGTGGTGGAATAATAACGCGTCATTAAAAACAAAGTGGAAGGTTCCCTTTCAAATCCAGCCGCGGCACAATTTTTCAATATCATTTATCTGCAGTTGCTCGCTTTTTAACTGCTGTTTTTTTAATTGTGAGCGCTTTGCAAGGAAACACTTGTTTATTCTTCTTTCTCAATTTGTACAGTATAACCAATGAATCACGCCTGAATAAAATTATTTCTGTTATATTCATTGAAGTAAACTTTTCAATGAAAACTAAATTTGCAACATAGTGATCTCTAAAAATATTTGGAAAATAACAGTAAATAGTACACACTATTTTTTGACGTTTTGTTACATACGTATTTATATTATCATAATTTGTTAACGCTTTTGATGTTTTAATCCTAATTAAGCTTCAAATAACTGAATGTTCAAACTCATACACTGTTTAAAGGTCACACGTCGTTTTATTTTTAATCTTTTCATTATTTCCAATGTGTGTCTCTCTTAAACTAAACCTTTATAATTACAAGTCGTTTTAATTTATTAGATAGGATGAATAATTTATAACTGGTGATCGCGTATCATATAGTGAGAGACTTTTCATTTAGTTTTTCAATATGCAAAATTAGAAGAAAAATTGTTGGAAAACGTATGGGTGATTTTTTTTTAAATTTTGTCGTCTTTACGAAAATCAGTGACTTCTTTAATTGATATAATTTTACAAAAATAAGAAAAAGTTTTACAGTGTATAAAATCGTATGACTCAAAAGATTAATATATCAAATATTGATATTTGTTATACAAAAATGAGAATGGCCCATAAACAATACTACTATTATACATTTCTATTAGACATGATGAATTTCTATAAATCGTTAATATAACCAATATCTATCTGTTGATTCAGAATGAATGCAAACTGCATCTATAATGATATTGCCCTGTTCAATTCTGATGTTCATCTATAATATAAAAGATCTAAGACAGGCAACTCTCATTTCGAAAATTTTGTTTATAAAGAAATAACTCTGAAATGATGTGAATAATTGAAGTCTTTATGTTCTTAATTGTTCCTAAGCAAAAAAAAAAAAAAACTAGTTTTTATTTGAATGTTTAGTATAATAGGTTGAATATTGGGATTCCATTAAATTTTGTTGATAAATATACATATACTGAAGAATAACGTTATTCATAAATGAATTGAACGAGTAATCGTGTAAATTTTTTTGTTAAAGATAAATTCACTAATAAATAATACGTTAAAAATAATAAAAATATTTTTCTGGCGAGTTTAACTAAGCTAGTAAACTTTGCTGAGCTGTCTGTAGATGGTGTAGAAAAATGTTTGTAATCAGTGGAGGCTTTAATTATTGTCGACATAGGCAGCACTGCACAGAGAAGCAAAAGCTCCCACGGATAGTAGATGAGAGATACACTGCACTGCCAGAGCGGGAGTCAGAATATAGGCCGGGCGGGCACCTGTGCTTGGTGGGCGGTGTCTCTGCGAATGTTTGTATCGGAGGTCTTTGAGCGGGCCGCGTTAATAACGTCAGAATCAGCGTGACAACATACGCTGGAAACCTGCACTAGAGATTCAAACTTGTGCAATCATATTTAAAATAGTTTTTAAAATTAAAATTTATTTCAAATTACGACAAATATTGAATGTTATTAAATTATGATGATGAAAATGAGATGTCGCTGTTTTAAAACATAAGCACTGCATTTGATGCACAAGTCTAAAAAAATAAAATAACTAATATATGAACGAACTTTCATTTACAATTACAGCATTAATTTAATGAATGAACTAATTCATTTAATGTCTATTAAAAGTTAAAAGAACTACAGTAAATATAACTCAAAACAATGTTAGTACGTTAGGCGTACGTATTCAAATTAAAAAGTTTGTAAAATTGGTTTGAAATAAATTGAGATATAAAACAAAGCAGCACTGTTTGATCTAAATAAAGTCGTTAAAATTATACAGATATAAAAATCATAAAAGAGAAATTTCACATTCAGAAACGCTAATTCATTATTTTTAATATAATAATGCAAACGTAAAATACAACGTTAATATAAAATGTTTTTTTTTCGGGATTGCACAAGTGCATACACCTTGAAATTACTTGTAGAAATAAAACCAAAAGCGTTGCACAAGTAGATCTTGTAGTGAGAACAAAGGGGTTTTCCAATGCAATTCGCACCCGCAAATGATGCTGCATTTCTATTTTAACTGGCGCCCGATTCAGCCACAGCTCCACACCTGATGTCATACTACTACCCTTTGATGATATGTCGCTTACATCCTTTGTATAATTTTCACCTAAAAATAAAACTAAGCTTCTAAACGTTGGCTTCTTTTCATATATCTAAGAGAATGTAATAGTGAATGAAACTAATAACACGGTTAAAAAAATAGCAATGTATTTTAGTTCTATAAAATTATTTGGAGACGGGTAGGGTTAACCAATAGCGATCGACATATATTGTTTGTTCTTTAAGAATCCTTTGTGATATATAATAGAGTTCTACCAAGTGAATGCCAATTCAATCAATGAATGTAATAGTGATTATAAATAAATTACAACACAATATTGTTTTGCTTCTTATGCATAGTCTCAAGTAAAATAAGACTTACTTCACATTGTGTGACTTAAAACATTCACTTTTGTATTAAACTTAATCTCGGTAATAAAATATTTACTGAATAATTATTACAGTGCACAAAAAATTGCGTGCTTTATAAAATACGTTTAAATTATTTCCTATCATATTGTAGTACGAAATATTGAATCTTACTTTTTATTTAGCATTTATTCATAACTGTTTTTTTTTGTCATTCTTCTTACTTCCATTTTTAAATAATGTGCAGGTAAAATGGTGAAAGAATAAGTTCTTTTGTGTATAACTATTTGCTCATTTTAAAAACAAATTACTGCACTCAACGTTGTACCCTCCATCTTTTTATTTCAATAAAACAAGGTTAAAAAAATACATTTAAAGATTTAAAGACACTTCGACATCGTAACCAAGAAAAGCCAGGATTTTAATAAATATTTAACAATATTTTAATTGGCGATTGCAAATTTTTGAGTCATTGTCATATTCAGAGTCATTATCTTTTGGAAGTAAATTCGTCTTGAAAATTGAGACAGTATAAATAAATTTAAATAATGTTGCTTGACCCATTATAGGTCGTTTATAGTGCTGGTTTTAATTTTTTTAAATATAAAAGAAAATAACTGAATAATATTTGGGAAACATCGTAGCTTGGGAACAAGGATAAAACAGAAATGTAGGCGCGAATGAGTGAAAAAGATCTCCAGTGAAAGACTCGTTAGAGAATAAAATGCTAAAAAAATCAAATTAAAAGTCAGCACCTTTAAGTTGTTTCGTCTGCCGAGTGTGGCGCAAATCTCGTTTTTATTTTATTTATGTCGTTGGTACACTTTGCACTTTTACCAGAGTTATGTTTTTTTTTAATGACAGTCTCCCGTACGTCTGTATGTTTGTTAGGAAATGTTTATGGGGCACTTATTTATGGGAGAATTATTTGTATTGAAAGTTTTGAAAGATATTGTTGTTTTAATTTATGAATATTTTTTGTATAAGAGCCGTTCACATTTTTAAATTAAAACCAACAAATTGAGGGGGTAGGGTCATAAAAATGCAAACTAACGAAAATCGATCTGATAAAAATGTGAACATAGTTTTCGTTGATATTAAATCATACAAAAATATTCATTCATTGTAGTTGAAGAAACTTATGTCAATAAGTGATTTAAATAATTGTTTATTGATTATTTGGAGAGGACAAATATAAAATAATAAAATCACTTGTACTTTATTATGCTCCACTTAATGCATTTTTGTATGATTTGTATTTTTTAATGTTAATATATTTCACTTTTAAGGTGCTAACTGTCAATTTTTGATTGAAATGCATGATATGTTAAATAATAAAAACAAATTCTGTAATACTTATTTCAACATCACAATTAATGATGACAACCGGTTTCGCTCATTGTGAGCATTCAGTTGATAATGATGATGACCAAAACAGGTCCTGACCATAAAATAAATTTTTAAAATATGTAATAAAAATGTGTTTTTGTTATTTAAATAATAAAATATTTAACTAAAAACATCCATTTTCGTTGTTTGGTCCTTATTTTCCTCATCTAACCGAGAAATATAATATGTTAAAATATAAAATATATTTTTCTTGAATATCAAAAAATCTAAGCCATAATGTCTTACTTAATATATAATTGAATTGAAAAAATTGTCTCCTATTTTCTTTCTCAGGACCATTCATTTTGACTATATTATAAAGTATAATTGAGTTGTATAAATATAAGACTCATTAATTATTGGATGCATATATGTTTGCATTATCTTTCGTAGTGATATTATAAAATAAATAAATAATTTTTTTTAGTGACATGTGAGTCATACATGTTTCATACTTTTAGGTTTGCGGAAAGATTTAAAAATAGTACATCGGAAAGTAAATATGAAAAATCGCTACTGTAGAAAAGAATATTCTGTAAAACTGGTGATATATTCAATTTATGTGAAAAAATAACTTCCACAAAGTAGCTGTTGAATCTATCGAAAATATTCTACTATAATTTACTCTATAGTTCAAAAGAAATCATTCTGTAAAATAAATGTTGTATTTCAATAACAAAATATGTATTAAACAAACTATGATCGCTTGGTCAAATGTCATCTGAATTTATTTCACAAAATGTAAAAGCGATTTCGAAAAAAGAAAACAGCAGCTTAAAGCGAGAGTGTAGGCTTTTGATAATAATTATTTCAAAATAATTGTAGGCAATAAACAAAGAAATGCTGCGAGAAAATAATACTACAAAAGGGTTGTGTTGTGAGGCGGCTCGTAAGGGGAGGTAAACTTTAATGCAGAGGGCTTTCTGTGGTTGTTGGAACCGTTTCAAACACGCATTGACGTCCGTGTTTGTTAATGAAATTATATTAAACTAAAGTCAATTAACTCTTTTTCAGAAAACCTATATTTAGGTGAGTTTTTTTTATGAAAGAAATGGTTTTCTTTGATTTTCTGTACACTGAAATGATCTAATCAAGATAAATACGAATTTTTCATTACCTAGTAGTTTTATCGGTGAAGACCATTATTGATTTTATAGCATTTTATGATAGACAACGTTTTATTCTATCTGAAATGAATGATTAACGAATTTATTAAATTGGATTACTATTAACTAACTAACTACTTACAAAAATAATGCATACGTGTCCTTTTTTTGATAACTCGGTTTCTTTTAATATTACTCTATTAAATTCGTATTTAATCATATTTATTTTATATTTTATCTGGCTTAGATTTTATTTAATTTAAAAATCTAAGACTAAATGCAAATCAAAATATTCAATTCATATCTTTTTATTCAATACGATTCTAAAGGAATGGCATAAAAAAATCATTACAAAAATTTACCGAAATAATTTTTCATTACAAATAAAATGATGAACGGCTCCATTGTGTATAATCATCATATTAATAGTGTAAATTTTGGGTTTTAATTTTATCAAAAAATCAGATGTCCGCCACCCTTGCTATGTATTGCACGCGGAGTGAGCCTGGGCAGATTAAAAGGAGCAATTATTTTGCTCGCCGCATTAGTGGCCCGCCGAATGAAACGTCTGCATTGTGGCCACAATAAATAAAAAGCTTAGCAGCCGGTCCTGTACTCTATTCCATTCTCGGAATTTCAAGCTACCTTCTTATAGTCTCGTTTAGAACGCATTTAGTATCAACAACATGACAAACATGTAGATTCAATAAGAATAATTTATTATATATACGAATAAAGAGAAAAGATTTATTTGTGAATATCTCTGATTGCTCAAAACCGTCGGTTACAAATTTAAGTTATATCTAGTTTAATTGAGCGAAATTGGAAAAAGAAATAATATCATTAAAATTAACACGGTGAAAAAATAGCAATGTATTTTAGTTCTACAAAATTATTTTTAACAAATATAGTTGATAGCTATTTCGGCTCACGCCATCGTCAGAACTGACGATGGCGTGAGCCGAAATAGCTATCAACTATATTTGTTAAAAATAATTTTGTAGAACTAAAATACATTGCTATTTTTTCACAATAGTTCTGACGATGGCGTGAGCCGAAATAGCTATCAACTATATTTGTTAAAAATAATTTTGTAGAACTAAAATACATTGCTATTTTTTCACAATATTTCTGACGATGGCGTGAGCCGAAATAGCTATCAACTATATTTGTTAAAAATAATTTTGTAGAACTAAAATACATTGCTATTTTTTCACAATAGTTCTGACGATGGCGTGAGCCGAAATAGCTATCAACTATATTTGTTAAAAATAATTTTGTAGAACTAAAACACATTGCTATTTTTTCACCGTGTTATAATGGAGTTCTACCAAGTGAATGCCAATTCAATCAATTCATTAAAATTATGTAAATAATCAAAAACTCGCTATGAAAAAATATTATTAAATACACTTCTTCCAAAATTAAATTGCATGTATGTGTATTTTATAAGTCGTATTTTATTACTACAAACACAATGTTAAATCAGAAGAATTTTGATATTAATTAATAAAGTTTCACGACTTCGTAATAAATATAAAATCAATTTTAACAAAAAAATAACCAAGAATGAGTTTCTAAAAACATGATTAAAATTTCTTACTTGCATTTATAATTTAAAATAAATATTGAAACAAGTCCGTTAGATCAGACTAGTTGAATATTAGAAATGTTACAATTTCTAGTATATATTGAAAGTTCAATGAAGTTTGTTTTTAAATTTCTGAAAGACTCTAGCTCGGTTGATTTTTGTATTTGCTTATAATATTAAAAGCAATTAGTAATGTAATTATTTGAAGTAGAAAGATGATTTGAAAATGAGTTAGAAAATATCTAGTCATTGTCGCTGTGCTTTCATCCATAGTGGTAGATAGGTATGAAGGTATATAGTATAAGCTTCTTATCTGAGTGAAAGGCTACAACCCTGTCTGAATTTTAAAGTCCTTTATCGCTGGCTTCTTTACAGAACTAAAGTGTACCTTTCGACCGAGATGTAGGGGTGACACTTTCTTGAAAAAAATATTTATTTCAGTATAATATTATATTTGTTGCATCTAAAAAATATGTAATTGAAGCAGCATTTTAACAATTAAAATTTTCTAGAATATTTTATTTTAATTTTTATCGATTTAAAAAATGAAAAAAATGATATCACTTTGATCATAACTGCAAATCTTCATACAGTCATAAAGAGCGTATTTTTTTAAAATTCTAATTTGGTAAAATTAAATTTTTTGCTTTGATATTACACATCATTTGTTTTTCAAATGTGTCAATAATTCTTTATTTATAGTGTGTATGACCGATCATATATTGCTTCTCTGTGTGATGTAATTTAGCTGGTTTGATCGATACAATAGATAAAAATAGCTTACAATTTACTAGAAGACGATAGAAATAAACTATAACCAGTGAGCGGTTGTATAAAAAACTTTGTGACATACAAACAACGATCCATGAATATTGCTTAAATAGTCGGTATAGATAGATTATTCCAATAGTAATATTTACACTTAAATAAAAATATTTGTATGAAATATATATTTTTCGTACGTCACAACGACAAGAACACATTTCAAGGTTTACATAAGTAGCTTATGAAAAATATTGATAAACTTTCCTATATAATACATGTTAATTTTGATTTGTCATTTTCTCCAATAAAACTTTTGTGAAATTAATATAATTATTTATATTAATTTAATGCATAAAAAACTATATTCCTATCATACATTGGGCTGAATTGTAAAATAAAGTTATTTAACATTAGAGTTATGAATAAAAATCCGGTGCATCAAAATATATGCTGAAACTTCGACTGTGTTTTGTATTACCAATGTGAAATATTTAATGCGACACCCCTGCTTCCAGAATCTTTACGAAAGACTGGCTCAGCATATATGCAGAAAGGTAGGCATACATATTCACCAAGCACGAAGACTTATAGAGAACACTGAGGAGAAGGTTAGAAGCATATCGCAGCGTTCGTAGGCATCGTAGAAGCAGCGTAGCGCCTCGACTCGCACGGACAGGCTATTTAGATAAATACCCCCGGGTCTACGATCTACTCTACGTAGAGCGTACGCCAATCTTTTTTTATTCAACGTCCTTTTTGTTTACATTATGTGCTCAATTTCAAGAAGTAGCAGTTAAGCTTATTTTGTTTTGAAGATGAGATTAAAAATGTAGCTTAGCAAAATAGTATCATTTGTTCTAGATGTACCATAAAATAATATGTTCTTGTTAAAACCAGATAATTTTGTATTCAAAATTACTATACATATTGGACGAATAAGTTTTTCGGTCAAATGATTTCATAATAAGCTTGGGATTCTAAATTATGGTTAAAAGCCCATATTTTCAGAACATATAGTCTGAGGAAATTTACAGCTAGGTTTGACTACACATTATTTTATATTTTTTTTTTCAATCTTTAGATGCCTTTTCTAAGCAGAAAGTTAATTTATTTTAGAAAATTTAAGTAAAGCAAAAGTATTTTTTATTGAAAAAGACCGTCATTCATTTTGATCAACGAAAACAGAAATATTTTTATTATAATATTAATTATATAACCGAGAGATTTTTGAGAAATAAATATTTTTTAGAAAATAAGAAAAAAATAGCATAAGGATAAATTGTAGACAAAATTCAATGAATTTTCTGAGATGAAGCCGTGCTATGTATGATTCATTGAAAAATGAAGCATTTAAAAGATATGGTAGAGATAAAAACAATATTTATATTGTATTATTTATTCAGTCGTTTCTTGTATTAAAATTATTGAGAATCAAAAGGTGTTGAAAGTTTTTAGTAACATAGCAGAATTTAAGTATTTTCGAAGAGTTGTTGGGTCTCTCATAAAATCTCTCAACATTAATATATTGAATAATGGCTTGGATATATTTTAGTTGAATGAATTGAAAACAGAAACAAAAATTTCGTAATATATAACTAAGCTCTAATTTAAAAAAAATCAATCACCTTGATATGTATTTTTAAGGCTGTAGCTTTTATCAACTTTATCTGTAAAAATATATTACAAAATAAAAACTGCAAAGATGGGATTCGATTAAAATGAAGATTATTTTTAAATCATTTATTTGATTTTTTTTATCCGCAAGTTGAAAACGCTATTTTAATATATATAGTATGTCGTCGGCCAGCCAACATAACATTAACTTCCCCTTAAAAAACCATGCGACCCCTTTTCCAGCGCTCAACTATTGCAAAAAGGCTGTTTAGATAAAGGATAAAGCAACAAAAAAGGATATTTTAGCTTCTCGAATATTGGAGTGCCGAGTGGAAGCATATTGTGAGGCTTCTCACGGAAACATGATAGCCGAAAGCGCTTTCAGGATGCCCAAATACCAGAATACTTACCCAATATCGCAGAGTATAGGAAAATTAGCAAGGTTTTTTCTGACATCTACTTGTAGTTTTACGTAGAAAGAGATTCATAAATAAGGACAGCGCTTTTTTGGCCCTATTTATTTATTTAATTATTTTATATTCAATTGAAACAAATTGTAAGCAGAATAATGAAGAATTATTCAATAGAGAACGCATAATTATTTATACGTCTTTTTGATGGTATATTTCAGTCTAATAGTTCAAAATTTCAAATAACTGCGAATTTTTTTACCTTACGTTTATTTGCTTAAGTAGGGAGTATTTTTATGTTTAATGAAATATTAACAAAAAGTATGCGACTGGTGGTGCAGTGTATATCGTCATAATATTCTGCGACGGACCTAACTGATCTATCTTAATAGAATCATGACTATTTGTGATGTCAAACAATTGAATACTTAACACCCAATCCATATTCATATAATATTTTCAATGGAAAGAGAGGTTAAATAACTTAAAGTTATAATCAGCTATCATATAAAACGACTTTCATTAGAATGACATATACTCAATATGAGAAGTCAACATCAAGTCGACAACGAAGAAAATAAAATAAATAGTTAGCAAGTTCTTTAAGTATTGTAAGCTACAGTTAATAATCGTAAGAATTTCGTTAGTAAAATTTATCGTCTTTAACCTAATATGTTCAATTATAAATCTCTCTTGTTTATAAGGGAGGGATTTATGCTTAATGACTTTATTCACACTTGTAAATGGTTTAGTTTAAATTAATTCCTTATAATATTTGTATATGATGGTATCACACCGAGGGCTTGGGTCGCTAATTGTTACAAACATAAAGTGAATATGTAAAATGTGTTCCTTTTTCTTTTGAAAATTAAAATGCATTTAATCCAATCTCTGAATTTCATTGCCTTATTGCATTATAATATACTATTTGAAAATTGTTATGAGGAAGTAAATCCCTAATCAAATGTCTATTGGAGGTGAATAAAAAAATTAAATACTCGTCATCAGTAGAGTCTTGCCTTAATATATAATTTTTTTCCCTATTTTTAAAGAGAAAATTATATTTTTTATCTATCATTTATCCTGATTTAGTGTCTTCATATGTCAACAGTAATAATAGGCGAAGGTAAAATCTTAATGACCTAAATAAACCTAATGTACTGCAATATTATTATTTGTTTCCCCAATATGACTATTTATTACAAAAAAAACTATTTAATTACTTTATTGAATTTGTTGGATTGCGTGATTATCATACTTTATAATATTAATACATTTATAATGAAAAAAATCTTACTCTAATGTAATCTCTGTCGATATGCTGAGAAGATCTGAAATGAGTTCCCTATTATAATTATCTTCCTTGTAAAAAAATTTACTGACTTTTGGTAAGCGTGCAAAGAAAATTTGAATTAATTTCAAGCCTAGGCTTAGATTTGGAGTAATAATAGGTGTAACCGCCCTTGAAAATGTCTAGAATTTTCCATTTTTAATATGCCATCAACGATGACATTTAGTGAGATAAATTAACCTAAAATTGTTGCCCTATCAAGCAATAAAAAAACGCGGTGAATATTATGCCAAAACATATTTCCCGGTAAAGGCCGCCGTCTCGCACTCCCCACCATCTCCGTCACCCATCACCATCCGGATTTTATATTTCTTAACTCATTTTAAAAACACTTTATTTTCTTTCTCTCCGGTCTAACGACGCCATTTAAAGCGTATTTTTTATATCTGCGCCTATCGCCCTCCTGGGAAACGGCGAAGGGGTACGAACGGAAAAAAGGGTGGTGGAGGGTTTTATTTGCAGAAGAAAGTGTTTAAAGTCAAAATATTTGTAGACAGATAAGTGAGTTTATAAAAATATGCTTACCGTATCATTTGAAGCTACAATTAAATAGTGAAATAAAATATTTACAGTAGTTCATCAGCTGAGTTGAACAATACTATAAAATATTTTAAGAAACTGTCAAAGCAGTAACCGCAAGTATTTTATTACAAAGCTTGATTGTACGTAAATAATTCAATTAAATTATTTTTTAAGATACAACAAACTATTTTTGTGCTTTCTTTTAAATTTATCTACTATTCTATAGTAAATTTTTAGTGGATATATAAATCAATTATATTATTAATACGCACGCAAAAAGAGAAAATAATTTTGATCATTATAGAAAAGAAATAAAAATGTAAATTCAATTTGGTTTTCTTGCTCAAGATAATTTTTTTTGCAATGTGTCAAAATATAACCAGTGATACCATATCTTCAAAATTTTTGCCATGGATAATCGTTGCAAATAATTTGCAAGTGTTGTGTGATAATAGATCACTGCTGAAGTTTGAGATGTATCTATAAATATCAATTGAGATTTTTATTCTTAGAAGCAGCCGGTCTAACTTTGAAACGTACTTTGAGATTAAATCAAAATGAAAATGTTTTTTTCCCCCGGCAGACAAAAGTTGTTTAGGCATTCAGCCCTGTTTGGCGATGTTTTCGTTGATTCTCGGCGAAGCAATCTTGCAAAAGGCCTCGCTGTTGCAGCCATTAGCCGAATGCAAATAGCTCCGGTTATGTTTTCTTTATTTTATTTCCTCCTCCATCTTGCCAGGCCTCTTCCTCAGATTTCCCACCACCACCCTCTCTTCCACCGCCTTGTCATCCGCTAATATAGGCCCGGGAGGGAGTATTAAATAACGCAGCCCTGTCCCAGAACGGATTGCGAAGAACATTGGATAAGCTTGGCCGCCATATTTAAACATCTTTGTTATTTGAGAATATGGAGCGTAGTAAGAAACCCTCAGTTTTTATTGATATTTTTTACAATACTTACAAAGCTATTTTTAGAAAAAAATAAAAAAATAGAAATAAATAGAATTATAACTTACGTCAGCGCATCATGAATTCAACAACGTTAATGTATAATAGACTGTATAAAAAAACAATCACGATGAAACATTCATCCCGACCACCCTTGTTTCTAGCGAAACATATGACTGACAGTCTTATTTACTTGGATGTTAAGAAATGAGGGAAGAGATCCTTATTGAATCTAAAACAAATATTTGTAATAAAAGATCATTTAGGAAAAAAAATAGAAAGGCACATTTTAATTGTTACAATTTTGTACGATTCCACATGTTTTTTCACTAACGACCCGGGTTTCGCCTTTCGGCATCTTCAGGTATTCTGTCACACGGATGCAACAAAACTGACGCACTTTGTTTTCATCGTTTTTTTGAGAATGTATCTGAGAATGAAAGTTGCAACTTTAAACATTTTTAATATACGTGATGATAATAAACATGTCTCAATATGAAAAGAAAATATAACCAGCAGACTTTTTTAAATGTGTGGAGAGGGGAATTTATTTAAGAATTTCCCAGAAATAGAATATTATACTCGACTACTAGAAGTTAAGGGATTTTTTTCACTGTTTAAATTAATTGAATTACATTTAATTATAAAGTTTTCGTGCACGTAGTAATAACGAGATATTAAATTTATATATTATATTTGAATTCTTTTAATCAATGTCTACTTTGGAAAATTACAGCATACAAGGATAAGAGATTATTTTGCTTTTCGGATTTATGTTCAAATGCTAGAAATGTCTAATAATCTCGGCCTGAGTTTGTTCATTGCCGTGCCGAACCTTTTCGTGGAAAGGATAACGACCGCCATAATTTATTGTGACCCCCCTCATTAGCCAAGTCGGTACTCACAAAGGCGCACATATTGCAAGCAGCTACCTACTATCGCTCTAATACATTTCCAATTAACATCGTATAAAGGGAAGAATGATCGATTTAATCTTTCTTTAACTCCTCGAGAGCCGCTGAAGTATTATGGTAAACACACAACATCTAATTTTCTTAAATTTGAAACTTTTCATTCAAAAGTAAATTTGTGAAAATAAATGAGTAATGAATAGCCCAAATCAAAAATAAATTAAATTTAATTATAGAAAATTGGATTTCTTCTAAGTTTAATCCTTTTGGTTGTGGATAAATCATTACAAAAAATTATGTTTATTAATTATTATATTTTTATAAAAATTATATGTTTAATTTACATTACTCAGTTAAAAAGCTGAATTTGCGTGTAGATCTTTTTAGGCGTAATAAATAAATTTACTCATCACACTTTTAATACATACGTTTTATTCCGTTGAATGTAATTTTTAATATTGGTTTTCTTTTTTCTAACTGCAACAGTGTATTTGTTTGTAAATCTATTAAAAAAATAGCTGACATGTATTTTAACGTAAATATCATTCGCAAAATTTGAAGTAAGATATGTCTATATTTAGAAGTAACGTCAACCCATTTATTATATAAGTATTTGAATAGAAGTTCTCCATTATAGATAAAATCAAATATTTAAAAGTTTACAGCTTAGGTAAATAGAAAACAGACAGATTGACGATATGATGAATATGCTTGAAATTAACCAGTTTTAGAAGAATTTTTAAGACTTCTCTACTTGGGGGTATATTTATAGGTATATAGTTTTTTTGATACCATCAAAAGTTTTACTCCACTGTCTTTCTCTTTAACAAATTCACATTTAATAGGTCGAAAGCTCGAAAAGAAATATTGTATAACCGGCCATATATTTCTTTCGAGAATTCTACCATTCCTGATGGTGGAATTTTACGTGGATATGATTGTTTGGTATTTCGAAAATGTTAAACAAAAATATTGCTTCGGTATTGACATATTCTACGACGACTATAATTTGTATGAGTTGTATTTAATTTTATCGTTTTCCATTGGCTTGCTAACAAAAAATCACTTATTGCTTTTAATATTGAAAAAGCATTTAAATAAAAATATGAACTTTATATGTGTATATGCATTCAATGAATACATAAAAAGAAACAACTGAATTACACCATTAACCGTTAAATATATTCTGAAATGCTCACTTACGAGATCATATGATATTCTTACGAGTGTAAATAATGGATTATTAGTAATTATTTAAAAAAATTTGTAGTGTATTATTCATACATATTAAGATATATTCATACTAATGCAATAATAAATCATAAAGTAAGATACTAACTCAGAGGTGTTAATCGTGTACGAAAATACGCTCTCTACATGATTCTAACTTTTCATATCAATTATAAAAAAAAACATCATATAAATGAAACAAACGTTTGGCAGAGTTATCATTTATTTCATACGGTTTTAAGGCTTACAACGGCTTGACAATCGAAGGGATAAATGCTTTGGTTCGCTGTGTGACGAAGCAGATAGTGAATGGGAAATTTATATACTGCCGGTGAAAGGGCGGAGGGTGAGTCCTGAGTATCGGTTAAGGGAGGGATAAGGGGGGTCACAAATCATTTCGGTGATACCGCATATGTCGCTAATGTGTAGCTTTGCTATGTATTATTGATTTACAGCCACATTCTGAATTTGACTCTTTAAATCATAGAAATGTACATAAAAAATGCTTTTATTTCCTAAAAATCAATTTTAATCATATACACGAGTTACGTAGTATTTTTCTGTTTCGATACTCAATCTTAAGTTGTATTAATTTTTCTGACAGCAAGAAGTTTTCGTTAGTACATTATTCAAGCATTTTTCTTTTAATATATGTAAAACAACTTCAATGAAGTTTTACATTAGTGAAGATTTATTAAAACAACTTGTTCGCCAATCGCTCAACGGCTGAATAAAATATAAGTTAAGATAATTTAAAGTTGAACACATATGTTAATATAAGATTTCTATTTTATTACAACTGATATTGCTATGTATATGAAAACATATAGTTGAAATGCCATGGTAACCTAATAAAACAGATTCTTGATGTTTTTATTATATTAATGAATAAAATACATAAACTTAGAAATTTTTGACAAAAAAAAAAGAATATGCGATTTTAATTGTTTGATAAACGTGTTATTTTTTCATTGTTCTACTTGTTACCGTATCGTATACACTACTATTCATGCTTGAGTTTATTTTTTAAAAATTTCGATAGAATTATATGTCTTTCACGCATTTTAACAGATTATTTCATACAACTTTGATTGATATATTTATTTATTTATTCACGTTACAAAATTACAAATTAAAAGTTCATTGCTTTTGCAACGTCAAAATATTTAATGTTGGAAATTAAAGAAATAAAAACCAAAAATAAAGATAGCAAGACAGTCAACCAAGCAGGCTCATGAAAAATCTACATTAACAAATTAAAAATAGTATTCGCCTGAACTCACTTTCGTCCACAAGGAATATGTCGACTTCCGAAGCAATACTGTTGAACTTTGTTAATATTCTTACCATTGGCATCCCCATTGGCAGACTGGTTCTACACTCACTCAACCTGTATTTTTAAAGAGAGTACAAATTCAATTATGAATCTAAGGCAGAAATAAAAAAGAAACTATGTACACAATCGATCTCATATAATTTATGATATTGACTAAAGGTGCTTGATGGAATTTCAATACCAAATTTGAATTGTTACAACTTTGTACGATTCCACGTGTTTTGTCACTAACGACCCGGGTTTCGCCTTTCGACGTTTTCAGGCATTCTATCACACGGATACAACAGAACTGACGTAAAATAAACAATTAGTATCGTCTATATACCAAAGTTATTAATTATAACTCTTATCCCAAGACAAGCAGTAAATTTCAGCTAAAACAAATTTAATAATACTAATCCAATAATAATTAACACAATTGCCCGTGACAACTTCCATTAACGATCCTGTTAATGAGTCAAGAAAAAAAGTTCTTGAAAGGGTTTTTCAACAAATATTTATCAACTAACCTTAAAATATCAATGTTTTTTTTTCTCCATATAGAGATAACTACTATCAAACATCTAGCGATGAATGATCATGAGATCGTCGATTCATTGAACCAATCTCACGTAAAGGGTAAAACAACGGCGAGTTGGGAAGATTCAGTTGATTATTGATCAAAAAGATGATGAAGGAGAAGCCTGAAGATGCCGAAAGGCGAAACCCGGGTCGTTAGTGACAAAACATGTGGAATTGTACAAAATTGTAACAATTCAAATGGGTTCATTTTAGGATCGGATAGTTGGAAAATTTAAGATTCCAAAGAATTCAAAGATTTGCACTAATTTTGTCTATGATATCAATATAAGTAATGCTTGGAGTAAACGATCAGTTACTTTATTAATAAATGAAACGATTAGATAATATTCAATGCCGATAGAATATTATCTATATAAAATTAGTACGTTGTAGTTTGGAGTACAGTGTACTCTATTCGGGAATTTACCGAGCGGTATTGCATGATAGCAGTGAGCCGATTAGTGGCTACGGAACTGAAATGTCCGCCGCCGTTTGTGGACGCCAGATCCCGCACCACCGCTATCTTTTGAGACCACCGAGCGGTATTGGAATTAACGCACCGCACAGCGCCATCCGTTGTGCGGCGGTTTTGAATCAATTGATTAGGCCATCCGGCTTCCCAAAACTGTTGATGATCTAGATATTTAATATTTCAGAAAAAATATAATTTAATCTGGAGCTGTCGTAATTGTATATAATTTGTAAAATAAAAAGTGTATTAGATTAAAAGATAAAAGCTTTTAAGTGTTGATTTGTTGGAAAGATAATATATTCATAAAAAAAAATATTTTCTAAAATACTTATGAAATGATGTGAGTGGAGAAATGAGTTTGGGCAGTTTTCTATAAATAGATCAATAAACTTTTTAACCTTTTTATTTGATTTTATTTATGATATTTACAAAAATTTTATAAGGTGTGTAAGATTTTCATACGAAATAAAGATTCACATCATGCTACATATCATACTTCAAAATACAGTATATTTTCATAGTCGATTTTCAAATAATCGCATAAATAGTAAATGTTACTTTTACAGTTTTTTATACAATAGGGTAAATGCAAATTCACTCAATCTACGACTGTGTATGTGTATTTAGTTTTATTATTTGTGTGTCTTAAATGAATTTAAACTGAATCATTCTTGAAAAGTTTTTACAAAACAACCTTGGAAACTTTTTCATTGATTCATTGTGACCTTTACTGATACAAATAATAAGCGCGGTAAAAACAAATTTCTATAAGTTACCAAAATAAATTTAAAATTTCCTCTCCCCGTTAACCTTTTCCGCGCTGCATCCGAAAAACAATCGCGTTCGAGTGTCCCCAAAGTCCGACGTTCCGCAATTTGTCCCGGCTCGTTGCTGCACCGGCAGACAGATAGATTAAATAATGCCTCTATTCAGAGAATATTTACGAAAAGCAACGGTTCGTGAAATGGCGTAACCCTTCCGGTTGTCTTCGTTGCGTTACTTCCGCCTCGCCGGGTTTGTTTTTACTTATTAAATTCGCGTAGAGAAAATATTTACCTGTCCGTATCATGACGTCTGTGGCTGAAGCGCTTTTTTTGTTATCAGCGTTCTCAGCCCAGCTATATCATTGCGAATGGCATTTGTGCGTTACGCAGTTTATTTACTTTCCATTGTATAAATTATATGTACGCGGGTTTCGCAAAAAAATATACCAATATAACTCATTGGTTATTACTCGACCGTAAAAAATTCAATGGAATTTTTTAATATTTAGAAATATTTATAGGTACGTTCTTCGTTATTTTTATATGCGCAATTTGAAGAAGAAATAACTAAAGTTTTTAATATAAATGTCTTCAGAAAAATTTACTAGGATAATTGGAATGTTATATTAAAATATGATAGTTAGCTCTCAAACTATAAAAAGAGGATATGATACATAAAAGTAAAAAAATATTGCTGATCGTATTGTATGACACCAAAATAAACAGTTTCAGTATGTTTTTATGATATTTGGCCTATTAGATAAAATAATAGTTTAAAAAAAAAATACTACTAATTGCAATGTAAATATATTTTAATTTTATTTCAAAGTTATTAAGGAGTTTTTTTAGAATCATTTATAAGTATTATATTAATCAAGGAAGTATTTTAAAATGTTATTAGGTACCAGTGACGATATTGATTGAGAGTGCTCGATAGAATTTCAATATTAAGTTTTAATTGTTAAAACTGTAAAATTCCACATGTTTTGTCACTCATGATGCGAGTTTTGTCTTTCACTATCTTTAGGCATCTTATCACATATAACTTTACGCAGTTTTAACGATTCAAATTGGTAAGTTCCGCTTGAATGATGGAATTTCTAAGAATCTCCATACATATTTTACAAATAAAAATTTAAAATTAAATGGTATTATTTTATTACGTCTTCGATTTAATTTAATATATTCCAGCATTTTTCTTCTCAAGCCGCAACACATCTTTCTTTTTATCGATTCTTCTTTTTCATCAATATAATTTATTAAAAAATAGTTTGTTAAGAAAATATAAAAAAATGATTATGATTTAATCTATATCTCGATAAGTTCCTCAAAAGAAACCATTGTATTATTTGCATACTTCCGTGAAGTAATAAAAACTCATTGCGAAATAAACGTAATGAGTTTTTGATCTTTTAACCTGTTACCTGCCGAGATATGTTAAAATATTCCAATACCAAATATTAAACAAATCAATAGGTAATTGCTTTAACTTATTTTATAGCAATTGTCAGAAGAAACTAGGCCATACTTGTAAAAGAAAATTTATCTTTGCTGTAAAGTTGTAACATTAAAAAAATTCAAATGTTTTAGACTAACTGATTATCAAATCACTGTAATCAGCAGTTGACACGTTAGCAGTTAGAAGGTTAAATCATCAGTCAAAATAAAACTTTTTGAACTTATTGAAAATGTCAAAAACTTGATTAGATTTAAGCTTAAAATCTGAATACAAATAACTTTTCACATTACAATAAGTCATAGAATGAATATAGTCGCCTTAGGTTCGTATGTACTATTGACGTTTCTCTCGAGCTGAAATGCAAATTGCCTTTTAATTCAGCCCAGTGTATTTAAATGGAAACTCAGTCGAAATAATGTTTTTTCACCCACTTGCTTTCAACAATGTTCCGTGTTTGTTTGCTAGTCCAAACTACTAAACAGCTGCGCTGATATTATGTCGTTTGCTATTCCAACAGTTCTAAACCATTTTGGCGCGGTGGGAAAAACTATTTACGATTTTTGGCGATCTATTGAACAATAAAACATCAAATCAATATTCAGAACGAATGTGTAAGCGTAAGCGTGTTTTTAAGTATACAGATGCTAGATCTTTGGTTTAACGTCTCAAAAATCTTATTTTGCTCAGCCTGGCACAATTAATCGATATTTTTAAATACCATAGAATAAATGCTTATTTTTTATGAAAAGTTGTCTCAGATATTGTTTGCAAATAGCTCTTTTCAAGTTTGCAAGAAATTGAATCATTGAATTTCAAGTATAAAACAAAATGATATTTGTGAAGTTTTTATATGTTCTTACAAATTATATGTGATCTTGAAAACAGCACTTAGAGAGTTAGTTATCATTTAGGAAAAAAAAAAGTTTGAGAAACCGTTTTTACAAGACAAAACAACCATCAATTAGATCTTATGGATGTTTTTATGGTGGAAATAGATACAAAACGACTTATGAAAGCGATTCAGTTATTTTGTGCTACTCTTCGCACATTATTGTTAGTGCATGCAATCTTTAAAAATTCTTAAATAAATCTCTTATAATATTTCTTGTTGAAATTTACAACACAGCGTTATTATTCTGTAAAATACGCCTTGTTAAAAGGGAGCTAAGTGGTGTTAGATTGTAGTGGATATAGCGGTATTAGGAAAAAAACCCTTTGTTGTGATATTTCACTATGATACCATGTGACCAAAATGTTAACACATTGTTTTGTCCAACACAGTTTGAGTACAACTTCATGGCTGTGTGCTGTGTACTCTTTGTCCCGAAAGTTGTACGGGCAACATAAACGGGAAAAGGTATCGCAAGAGTTTCCCATTGTTTGACAAACTCTATCAATCGAAAAAACAGTCGTCGTTGCGTCCGACTTTCCCCACTGCCACAAAACATTTCAGCTTTTCATTTTACTCTACGCTACATGTTTGTACATAGAGAATTTATTCTATTTTTGTGCAGTTTACTTTAGTTAGCCGTACTTTTACTTATTACTTTCTGTTCGACGTAAAAGTCGATTAAAAACTTTTTCGGTCGAAAATAACAGGGCACAATAATCACAATACCAGCATTTTTATAATTATTTTAGGCTTCAAATTACAATAGTATTATAAATTAAAAATGAACTTAAAACGATTTTCACAAAGCGATATTGCATTTACAGAAAAAAAACTGGTAAAATAATCGGAATAAAAAATATTTTTTCAGACATTCACTAAAACAACACAATTTTGTAGAGGTAATTATAGTTTTTGCAACACAAAAGTATTTTTTTATTTTACTAGCGAGCTTGTATCTGACATGCGTCGCAATGCCACTCAAACAAAGTGAACTACTAAAACTATACTACGAAGAGTTTATTTGAAAATTGAATTTAAATTGAGAACGATCGATGATTTGCAAAATGTTATTAGAAATTCATAACAATTAAGTGTAATATTTTCGCAAAGGTGACCTAGATATTTATTTTTAATACCAATAGTTATTGATTATACTTAAACTAATTGAATTGCGTAAGTACTTAAAAAAAAAGAGTTTTGTGAAAAGTTTATTCCAAAATCAAATTTAGCTCATGAACAATTGACAGCGCGGAAAATTTCATTCTCAAAGAGTGACATGGTTTTCAGTTTTGTGTTTTGCAATGTTAAAAAATCTTTTCAGATATTCATGTGATTGTAGTAATCCAGAAACTTTTGCGAGGTAGAAAGAAGGTATTTTGAACGTTTGAAACATTTTCTCACTTCATTTATAGCAATAAAAACATAATTACAAAAAAAAAAATATCAATCAAAAAATCATTTACAGTTTACAGCTTATCACTAATTACCTTTTAGAAAAAACTGACAAACTTAAGCGCGAGGTTGAAATTACTAAAACATTTACATTTAGTAATGAATTTTTAAATGTGTACATGTTTGTGTATTAATTAACACCGGATGTGATCTTTCAAAATATCGAACGTTATCATCATTTACTATTTGACCTTACGATAATAGCGAACCATCACAAAATTAAAAAAAACAATCACAATCACCGTGTCTGAAACATTATATTTATAATGCTTGTTAGATTTTCACGGTTTTAATATCCAAAAATGGAGCAAAAAATATTTTTAAATGAACGTTATTCTAATTAATTTTATGACTGAAAGTTCCAGTTAGTGACCAATTCTATTAATTATAATCCGAAAGAAATATTTCAAATCAGAAATGGAAAATTGGTGACTCAGTAAAGATGCATAATTTACCTATTTTGATGAGGAAAACAGAAGAAAAGAAAGAGTTTTTCAATTTCACCTGGTCGCTATTGTATTGTTGGTCTCTCCGTCTACTTTAATATTCCTTCCGAGTAAAACAAATATTTGCTCCGTCGTTCCCTTGAGACAACACCAGTGCCGCACTAAAAAAATGACTCCCAATTTATTAATATACTTCAAAAAAATAATCATGATTTCTATGAAACTCCATCATTCATCGCTGTTGAATAAGTTTTACAAAAACTGTCAATAAAGAAGTAGACTACGTCAGTTACAAATGTTTTTAAAACCGTTGTGTGACTGTAATTTTAGTTGGGTCCATATATTGTATTTTGTAAATGACGTAGAAATCAAAGCTTTTATATGGGGTAATTATAATTTCATCATCTATACTAAAGTGACAGATCTCAATTCTGCAAAATGAATGCTGAAATGTCATAAAATAACACAATATCTGCCGTTTAATGTTTTGAAATTGATATTAAGATTCTTTCTTTGCTGTGATTAAAAAATCTAATGTTAACATTAAAAACGGTGTTTTGTAAAAAGGAATATTTGACCGCCAATTGTACTGTAATTATTGTATAATGTGGTGACTACAATTAAATATTTTTGGTTAGTTCACTTTTTGATAGTATGATTATCTTACAACCGAAGTAGTGTATGAAAGAATTCTTTTATAATCTTTTATAACCAAATTTTTGTGTGCTTGTTTGAATTAATCTAAACAAACAAGAAACGAGGTAGTTAATCAAAGTAAAGAGAATTTGCGTTTTATCAACGTTGCTTACAATAAATGTACTATATTTACAAACAATTAAATAGAATATGGAAAAAAATATATAATTAGTATTTTGGTTTATTTTTGAAGAAGATGTATTCAAAGAATTTCTAAGACAGATTAATCTGTCAATGAATTTTGAATGCGTAGGAAAACAAATTGGTGAACCGCTACTCTATTCGAAACTTAGCGCGATAAATAAAAATTGTGTAACATGAGCATATTATTAGTAAAATGCATATTTTTTTAGTTTGAATAGAACATTAGTTGCTACTTAAAAATCATATATCACTAAAGAAAATAAGAATTAATAAAGCAGTTTATTCGATTGATGTATATAGCATATCTCGGTGTAACATGTTGAGGGTCTTAATATTATTTTTTTCCAAATAAAGACTTCACGGTGTTTTCACACGTGGCACTGACATTTAGCCTGGGGCAGTGGTGGCTCGCCATCAATATTTA
Organism: Himalopsyche japonica; assembly: GCA_028555115.1. Taxonomy (NCBI): domain Eukaryota; kingdom Metazoa; phylum Arthropoda; class Insecta; order Trichoptera; family Rhyacophilidae; genus Himalopsyche; species Himalopsyche japonica. The sequence continues at coordinate 289,666 of JAHFWJ010000228.1, read as the reverse complement.
ATGCAGGGCGTTTTCCGGTAAATTTGAGGTGCGCGCTGTCACTGCCACCTCTGACGTCACTACACCTCCTCTCCGTAATAGCTCCATAGCTCAAGACACTTCCACGAGTACTGCTTGTTTTAGACAGGGGCGGCGGTAATGGTCAACGGTCGTCACGGGACCAAGCTGGTATTACGAAGGTCACTGCACACATTAGGTCATAGATTCCGTAGGTATTCTCAAAAAAAAATATGTCTGAATGTTTCTATTGAATTGAATACAACTAAAAACAGTATATTATATCAAATTTTTTTAATCAAGATTCGCTAGAATATAGAACAATATTTCATCATCATAAGTGCAGAAAGGCAATTTATGATGTATTTTTTGTATAAATTCCTCAGTCAATAAAATAAAAATGTTGGATGCTAAATCAAAAGCGCTGGGGATAATTACATTCAACAAAAATAAGATTCCGACTGTTTCAATAACTGCTCTTATCACAATCTTTGAAATTGAAAAATATTCACCATATGTCAAAATGATAAATAAATACATACAAAGAAATCACAAAAGAAACAGATTTATCAAACAAAAATTATGAATCAATATGGGGACGGTTCAAAGAAATTTCAATATGAAAGTATTCAGCTATTGAATATTTTTATAAGAAAATGTATTCGATTAAATGAATAACTGTACAGTGTGCGGAAACAATCAAACATTTAACGATAAATTCTATTTTGATCGATTTTGAATTCCCAACAAATAAAAAGCATGACTTACTTCAAATTTATTCCCTGTTTATTATTTTTATCTTAATATTATCACGACTGAAATAATAAACAAAGCGTGTCACACCATAAAAAAATTATTAAATATTCATGATTTTTCATTTACCCCCCTTTTCATTCCGAAACAGTGTCAGAGAAAAGTGTGGGAGGGTTCTCGGAAGAATCGTCATACAGGAATGGGGGGGTTATTTTCATCAGACCGTGTCGACATTCAATTTTATTTTGTATTTTAATCCCGCATCCGCATATCAGAAAAAGCACTCAACTAACTTATAAATAATATTTTCTCTCCCCAGTTTAGGTCGCACACTAGGCCGGGAGAGTCTGTGACGAATCGGAATGATGCTGTGCCCTCGTCCAAAAAACACCAATCCGAATTGGAGGACCATTGTGCGCTGTAATTCCGATGTTACATACATTTGATTGATTACCGCTACAATTTGCAATGGATACTTCAAATATGCGGATATTTGCTAATGAAAAAAAATAGAATAGTTTTCAAGTCATGCGATATGTCTATTTTTTAAATCAATCTTAAATACTTACAATTCACTAAGATCAATTAAAAGGTCACACTCACACAATCTTTAGTAAAATTTCCTGTTTTCAAGATTAAGAATCGTTTCGTTCATCGCGAACACCGCACCATCGATCAGTCGTTAATGTTTGCGGTGAGCGAAACCGGTACCCATCTGTAAACTATGGAATTGTGGAAACAACACTAAGATTTTTTTAATATTCATTGAATTATTTAAATAATGAATTGAATTTGTAATGAAGTAACATAAAGACTATAACAAAGTGTTCACCAAATGTCTAAATTGCAACTAAAAAATAAACAGATTGAGGCTAATTTATTGTATATACATATATATAACTGTTTCTATAGATATTTCATATTTCAAGATATCGACTAAGCGTGTGTATGTGCGTGATAGAATTTCAAAATACAATTTGAGCCTTTATAACTTGTATATTGATATATGATTTGTCACTCACGACTCGGGTTTCGCCTTTCGGCATATGTCAGACCGAATGCATTTATATACTAGAACGCCAGAAAATGTTTGAATTGCAGGATGTAGATAACAAAACTGAGTAATTCAAAAATGAAGTACAGAGTTTGAATGACTCGAAAAAATGGATTTTACATGTTTTTAAAATATATCAAGATTTTGTCATACGGTGTTTGTACACTTGGTAGATATTTTATACTATTTTTCAATAAAATGTAAAATTACCATTAAAAAAATACTTGAAAGCTCTCCCCTAAGCTTAAAGTTATGAGTATTTAGGCAAAATATCATCCCCATGAAGTATCAGCTGCTCAATGTTCATTCTCGCTATCCTACCGCTCATTAGTCACGGCTTTACCCACTCAGCCACTGCACAACTCATTCCCTGTTCACTGATTTAACACTCAATATTATATTAAAATGATGGATGACTCATTGTCTCTAGATTGAAAGAGTAATACATTCACATATTATCGAAACGATTTTTCGAGAAAATATAATCCACACGGTGAAATGCGAACCTAAAAATGTCGATCGGTATATTATAAAAATACTTTTATAATCTGAGGGACGTATAAAATTAAAATGAAACCCTTACTTATTCTCAATGATACGTTATTAAATGGGTCATGCGTTTTCCTCTTTAAGAAGCGTTTTCTAACTGGAAGAAAAATTATAGCAACATTCTAAATTATCGTATACTTAGATAGTTTGTATATTTTCAATTATAAAAGTTATGCAACCAAAAAGAAAAAAAAAACATTGGTTCTTTTTTATTCTCATTTTTTGTAATAATCAATACCATCGGTAAACGTGATGATTTTTTAAATATTTGAAATGAATACAAGGTACATTCTAGTTCAAGAACTGTAATCGATTAAGTGATGGGATTTTCTTCATTGATTTCAAAGTCATACAACACTAGTTATTTGTTAATGTAATAATTGTTCATGAAATGGTTGCATATCTTAAAGAATTTAATATGAATATAATTCACGAAAATATTTAATAAAATATATAAATAATAAAATGGGGTATCTGAGCAGTGAGTGCATCATTTCTTCTACTCTTAACAGCCCCTTATGTGGTACACGAAGTGCGAGTATTGGCGTGCAAGGCCCTCTGATGATGGAATTAAAAGTGGAAAGCCGTGGCTAAAAGTGGCGCTGGGGATGGCAGGCAGGCCGCAAATTAAAGCTGCCGCGTGTTCGTCATCTCATCACCAGCTCACCACGGCGCCGGTGGTCGATGAGCACTGCGCTCCAAATAATATCGAGAGGGGAATTTTTTGTTTCCAAAATTAAGGGGTATGCTTAGTTTTGAGAGATTCGTAGATTTCATTATGAGATTTATTTTCTTGATTAAAAACAATATCTTGATCGAAATATTTCTTCATTGAATGAACATAATTCTTTAATATTATTTAATAGTTCATATCTTTTTGTAAAAGATAACGAAATACATATATGTGTTATTATGCATACCAAAACCAAAATAAGCTATTTTTAAATTCGATAATATTCATTCTTTTAGTACGTAATTTTTGCGTTCGTAAGACATTGATTATAATGAAAAAGATAGCATGTATATTACTTTTATTTTTTGTTTAATAGTTAAATATTTTATATCAAAATATAACGAATGCTCCACAAAAATGGAAAATCAAATGAGTCGTTTTATTAAAAAACATATTATTAATTTATTTCATCTTTCAAGGGATTGATGATATTAAAATGACAAAAATATGTTTTCGAAGAAATGCTTTTTATTTTAATAATTCCATTCAACACAAAAATTTAATTCAAATTCAAATTCAATTAAAAAAAAACAGCTTTGTGTAAAGAATTGTATATCATAAATAAACAAATCACAATAAATAGTCAATTAATAAATATGACTTTTTTAGCTTATCAAAATCTATAAATATTTCTCTAGTCTCAATTTTTTATTCATTTTTTTAACTTCCATTTTAATAATGATAATAAATATTTGAGCCTTCAATACATGATTATTTATGTATCAAAATATATATTATTTTATTATAAATAGTTATAACGTAACATAACGTTATAAAAAAAAATTAAATTACACTTAATTTATTAATACAAATTAGGTATCCGTGTCAATAAATTAAAAACATATCATGGGATTTATAGCAATGTATATTGCTTCAAACAGAAAAGTGGATTTTTTGAGATAAATTTACGAATAAGATTTCAAAATGCTGACGTATGATAACTCCGATTATTCTTAAGCTTTCAAAGGCTATTGCTAATTTTCAAAGCTTTTATAACTGTGCCACCATATAATAATATTATATATGCAAAGCGAAGCATTGAACGCTTTCTTTGTCTTCCTTCAAGGCAAGAAAATTCGAAACTTTTTAAAGGCTTTCATTTATCTTTACGTAATGAATGTCAAATACAACAAAATCAGAGTTTTGGCAAAATAAGAAAATATTTGGCTCGCTCGAAAGTGCATTGTATTATATATAGGTTCATGTGTTCACGTCACCAAGATGTCATTTTTAGCGAGTGGGTCGAATTCTGAATTTGTTTTCAAATTTAGTGGTTTTAAAACTAATAACATAAAAAGTTAACTTTTCAAAATCGAATACATGGAAAACGAATTAGACGGCATGTCGTTTTTTTTTTAGAATGAATTTGTCAAATTGCCGATCATTAATACATGTTCGCGATTCGCAAATAAATTTCATGTCCCCACGCTTTTGGTGAAACTACCAAAAACCAATGGACTGGGTGCAATCACTCGCAACTGGCTAGACAGAAATCATTATTCGTTAGTGGTCAACCATTGGCACGGCATAAAGATAATATAATTTTAAAAGAGAATATCAGTTAAAAAAAAAACCCTTCTATTTGAATGTTCTCATCTAAATAATTGTATGAATTGAAATTTATTTGGTAGAAGTAAAATTATGAAAAATTATATATTTTTTACGAATACATAGATTACCTATCTTTATTTAAGGAAAAAAATATGAAGAATAAACATCAATGTACATCAAATGTAAATAAAAAGTAAGAATAGAAATGCTCGTGGCTTATAAAATATAATACGCGTAATTAATTTTGAATGATATGAGATCTGAGTGATACATTCAATATGTCAATTTTAATCAGAAAAAAGTCTAAATTTTGAGGATCTTCTACTTATTGAGAAGTTGCAATTGAGAAAGAAAGAAGATTTTACTCTCAGTCACCGATATGTCCATTAAATAATGAAGGATTTTATGCGTTTTCACCGTTTTCGTTTCTTATGATGAATTGCTAGATCTTCTTAGAGATGTGAATGAGAAATAATATCGATAGACAATGACAGCACCAAGGAATTGTAATCCTTATTTTGAAGCCAAGGGTTGATGACGAATATATTGGGCGTATTGATGGGGCCCAAATGAGGAGTTGAAGGGGGTCTGAGCGAGTGGGCGGGCCGCCGCGTGTGCGCTTATTTGGCCAACATCGGCTAGCAGATTCGATAGGCGATTTGAATATTTGAGGCACGTGCCACGGCCTAGGGTGCGGCACCCCTGCAGCGTAATCTATCGTCGGAGCCTGCTAGAGATTCGAACTTAATGGTTTCTCATCAAGTATGAAAAATTAATTGACTATCACAGGAGCACGCAAACTTATGTGTGTTGGTAATTATTTTCACATTGCAATGATTTACATTCAATGTTTGGTCAACTTTGAAGTCAGTTGAGAATGACTGTTTTGATCATAGAAACGTTTTTAGTATTTGAATAAAAAATGAGCGATATAATTATTAAATCATATATGATCGAGTGTTAATATTAGAACCTTACATTTGAGATAAGGATAGTGAAAAGAGGGTAAAAAAGAATTACTTCTACATATGTAAAATAAGCAGTATTAACGTACACAGTGAAAAAATAGCAATGTATTGTAGTTCTACAAAATTTATAAGATTTATAGTTGATAGCTATTTCGGATTCATACTTCAATTAGAATAGTTCTGATTCGAGTTCCGAATTGATCACGTGATTGAGTTCGTGTTATAATGTTTCATTCATCGAGTTTTATCAATTAAATGCCAATTCAATCAAAAGTATTAACGTAAATTATAAAAGAAACATGTTGAGGCTAATCTCTTACCTCGATCGTCAAATATTTCATATCCAAAAGAGTATTCCTCAAGACTTTACAATTTAAGGAGGAAACCAATCAAAATATTTTTCTCTGGAATTATTTGATAGCAAATAAAGAATACAAATATAAACGAATTAAATTTGAATTATTACAACTTTGTACGATTCCACGTGTTTTGCCACTAACGACCCGGGTTTCGCCTTTGAGCATCATCAGGTATTCTATCACACGGATGCAACAGAACTGACCATAGGCGAAACCCGGGTCGTTAGTGGCAAAACACATGGAATCGTACAAAGTTGTAACAATACAAATTTGATATTGAAATTCCATCAAGCACCTTCAGTCGATATCATAAATATATAATAAAAGAATTAGTTGTGAAGCAAAAAACAGCTGTGCCTGGATCTTTCTAAAAGCACAATGTAATTCAAAATATTTTGACAAGAAATCGACGTATATTTAATCATCAGAAGCGTTTGCTTATTACTAAGAATTATCTCTAACAGAAAAGAAATATGTGATAGATGTTGAGTTTTCACTGTGTGTAAATTGAAAAATTCTATCACAAAAATCCCTATATCTATTTAAGAGGATTGCGCGGTGGCCTGTCGTTAGACACGTGCGCCGTGCGTGGAGTTGCGCACGCACTAGCCTGCGCCCCCGTGCAGGGAGCCGTCTGCGCCTGCCCTGTAGTGATATTTGATTTAGAAATCAATCAGCGCTCACTTCAGCGCGCTCCTTTGCCCCTCTTTCACAGGATTAGGCATTTCCAATTACGGCGCGGGCGTCCGAAAATTTTATACGTATTGCTTTAAACAGTGTTTTTACACGATAACTAGCTTATCTAAATTGGTAATATGAGTAATGTAGATTTTTTTGAATTTCAATTCAAATTTAAAAAGCGTTGTAGAGAAAATGTCATTTATTATGTTTTGATTTTTCAAACGAATTTGAAACTTAGCCTCTAGTTTTTTTATATCAATGCCTTCCGGTACTTAAAAGGTTAATATTGTTGAGAACATAGTTAAAATATTGTGATTTATATATATATATATATATATACGATCGTTGAATACTTTTTAGGTTTATTTAAACAAAAAATGCATAACACATCCATCATACAATCGATGCATAATCCGTTAGGCAATGTGGAGAGTGTAACATTAGCATCGCGGGCAAAATGCCTGAATAGCTAATAGTCTGTCATGTGTGAATTATTTTCAAGATAATCGCTACGAACGAATGGACTTGGGGTTTGGAGGCAAATATTTTTTTAAGTATAGTATCACGTATTTTTTGCGAGTTTTGGCATACAAATAAAACAAAACAACCAGCATTTGTTTTTTAATGCACGTTTGAAATCATCTTTGAAAAAAAATATTTGCAATAAAAGCTATAATTAAGTGCTACATTCGTGTTATAAATATACTCGTAACTTTGTATCGCAAATTCTTCCTCTGTGATTTACTGATAAAAGCTTTATTCTACCATCATCATATTGGCAGAGCTTAACACTTTGCAACATATTTTTTTTATTATTTAAATTTAAGATTTTACAGGGGTATTGATAATTATTCAAGACTTGATCATGAGGGCCTCAAAACAATATTATTGAATTAATATCTTGTTGCTGTAATACCGATTAGTAAACGTCTTATATATTTTATTCGTGGTGGTTCTTCACAGCTGAAAAACTATACATGTAGATTTAGAAACCATTAAATATCTGTAATAATAATTAACGGCAGAATTAAGGTTCGCGTAAGACATAATCAATTAAATAATACAAAGTAGTAGGTGCAGATCAGTTATTGTGAATTAAAAAATTGTCCGTAAAACACAGGTCATTTCATTTGCAATTAAGTCCAGTCATTGAACAAAGAAAAATTGGCGCTTATAAATAAAGAATTAAATCATGGTATTGATGTCAGAAAATATGAACTTAGCTTTTGTTGATCATTTCATTTCAAAAAGGATTTCAGTGCGCATTATGACACGAGAGATAAATATTTTAATTAAAATCAATATTTTCCTAATTTGAATTTTTTTCATCTGTATGTATAATTTTGTATTGTGTGTCTATTCTTGAATGTAGAAATTTCTACTCCCGAGCTCGTAAAGGACAGTCGTTACTTCTAGCAGGGTGGGGATAGGGGGCAGTGAGTGGATTTAGCTGATGGGACACTTTGTCTTGACCGATTATATGTGCGAATATGGATTTTTACGACATTTGTGATTTTTATGGTCATGCGTTAAAGCAAAGAAGATTTTATTGTTTATTTAATAGACTAGACATGCATAAAGTATTAAAGGTAATAAATAGCCTTATTCAGAACCAGATATTTTTTCGGTTAAAATATTAAATAAAAAATTGAAAATTAACAATAATCAAACTGGCATTGCGATTCAAATTACGAGATTAAATTTAGAGGCTATTTAATTTTTATTTTATTTATAGATCTTTTATTTTCATGGGTTACTTTTATTCTATTCTTAGATTAGTTTTCATCACGTAACAAAATTATCTGTTGAACATGTTTTCACCCCTTTTAAGTAAAACGTTTAAATTGAATTATCTCGCGTATGTGTTTATTATGCAAATATTTAACTAAAGTTAGGTGGAATGGCTTTTGCTTGCTTTGAGGGGAGAACGGGTTGTTGGACTAAATACCTACTCGTTGAATTTTATGTAGCTTAAACAGAGATTGAATTAATTGATACTATTGGTTGAAGTACTTTATGGATATCCAATTTTTCTATTTTTAACTTTTTAAAAACTATTTAAATCAATGCAACACACTGTTGAAAACAAAATGAAAAGGTGTATCAAATAATTTTAATACATGTTTTCATAATTTTTAGCCATGTTACACAATTTGACACAATCCCACTGTGTCACATTCTGGCTCTAAGGAATTTATATCAACTGGCTTTAATTATATAATATGATAAGAAAAAAAGTTTTTGTTGTCTTATCACTCAATCAAGAAGCAGTTGATAGCTATTTCATGTCAATTTTTGATTAAATTAGAACAAAATCACAAAACTTCATGTACATTTATATCCTTTTGAGTACAAAATTGATTAAAAGTAGGCGTATGTAAATGTTCGTTTAGTCACCGATCAACAACTTATGATTGTAGCATAACATTATTTCCATGATGTCTATAAATTTTTAAAATATCGAATAGTGTAAGATGTTGATTTTCACAAGGACAACTTTTATAGAACATGATCAAAGTGAAAATAATCGCGTGCTAAAAATGATTTTTCCCTTTCCTTCTCAAAGATTTTATTTCGTAGTTTAGTTAAATTCAAATAAGAATATTTTTATTGGCATCAGACTAAAATATCTACATAATTATTTTGAAACTATATGTATAATTTTTTCCTTACCTTAATCAATTAACGGTCAATTGAATCAATGTTGATAACATTTTCTTAGTTTATTAAAAATAGGTTTAACACTTTGATAAATATTATATTTCAACATGATAATTAATATTGAACATAAATAAGTAAAACAAATTAATTTTCAAAGGCTTGATTATTTCAATTATATCAATTTATGTAATGGATAATATAATCGATTGAAAGAATTGGCATCCACTGACAGAACTCCATTATGACACGTTGAAATAATAGTAATTTATTGTAGTTCTTCAAAATAGATTTTGTAAAATTAAAAAATAGTGCTATATTTTCACTCTGTTAATATAGTTAAGCCTGCAACCCACCGGTTTCAAAGCGTCATTATAATTATTGCTCATTCTTAACAAAAGTCTTAACCTTTAAACTATAATAAATGTAATTTTAAAAATATTTAAATTTCTTTAGCTGTTTCTGATGTGTTGATCTTAATTTGATTCTCAGCAGCGGGAAGGAATGATATTATTTTGAAGCAGCATGAAAGATTCAAAGATTCCGCCCATTTAATTAATATTTCTCCTCCCTCTTTTGATTGACAGCGAAAGCTTTTTCACCCCATCCGAGAAATCCTTCCGCACCCCCCTGCTTTGCGAAGAAGCAGGTTTCTAATATATCAGCTTGTGAGAACATCATCTTTTTTTATTTTGAAAATCAGCGGGGATTTATTTTATGAATTATTACTGATGTCAAGCTGGGTATATTGGAGCCTTGTGATGAATTTTGCCAATATTTTATTCAATTCTTACCTCGGCGTTCTCTAGCACTATTTTATGTCTGATTTATGAAATATCTATGAAATTTTACGAATAATTGCTAGATCAGTTTTTTATGAATAATTTATAAAGAGACATATGTTTTATTTATAAGAATACGTTTCGTATAAAAAGTCTCCTTTGCGTGACGTTTTGTAAAATGTATCTTCTATTAAATATCGTGTAGTATTTCTTTTTATAAATCATTGACGCTGAAATTGTGTAGAAACACGTTAAGATTTACGTTATGGTATATTGAGACTCTAACTTCACTGCAGACTTGCATGTAACTGTTTTATTATGCAAACACGCTGGTAAATCTATAATCATTATCAAATTTGAATTGCTACAACTTTGTTTCTTTAGTCAACTTGGTTTCGCCTTTCGGCATCTTTCGGCATTCTATCACACAGGTGCAACAGAATTGCCAAAAGGCGAAATCCGGGTCGTTCGTGACAAAACATGTAGAATCGTACAAAGTTGTAGCAATACAAATTTGATATTGACATTCCATCAAGCAGTTTCAGTCGATAGCAAAAATTATATAATTATTTGGTATTTAATGTAATCGATCAAACTCAATTTAAAAATAGCAAAAAAACTCTTCTTGTACAATTTATTATGTTAATTTCAAGTTAAAAAATAAACATAGCCTTCGAATTTAATATTTTCTCAGTAACTTTATTTCTTTCTTGATAGAAATAAGCATATTTATTTATGACATATACGCCATTTTTCGTTTTCTTCAAATACAATCAATCTATAAAAATAGAGTTTTAAGAAAACAACCATGAGAAAACTGTTACTCTCCTCTTTTTGAACGGAATAACTATTGCATTAATCACTTTTAAGGTGTTAACTGTCACTTCTTGATGGAAAGGCATTATATTTTAAATAATAAAAACACATTTTTTTAGTACTTATTTCCACAATATATTTTTTGATCAGGACCGGTTTCGCTCATCGCGAGCATTATCAACTGATAGAATACAATTTACAAACAAGTCTATTTATACAAAACAAAAAATTAATTTGAGTTAAAGGTAGCAGGTGTACAAAACCATGGGTACAAGAACTAGGAAACAATTTACATAAAATCATACAATATTCATACAAATAAAGTAAATTAGTATAAAAATTAAATGTTCACAATCACTTATTAAGAATTACAAATTACAATTATGGTAAATCAATAATCCATTAGGAGCTCTGAACAATCAATAAGGAAGTAAGGAGTGGGAAATTTTTAATGACGAAAATAACCCACAATCACTACTTAATGGAACAAAATAAATTAATACATGAGAAGTCGATTAAAGATGAATCGATGAGATGGGAAGATATGGTCAGTCAGGGGCGTTCCAATATTTTCTGTAAAAAAATTTAAGTAAAAGGAGGCAATATCATTTTTCAAAAAAAAAGGAAAAAAAAACAAAAAATATTTATTTGAAATATATATTTATTAATCTAATTTAATGAGTATAACAATGGTGACGACGCAATTTTTTAATTTTATAATAAAATTTTACTATAAACTACAAAATCCTGCATTTCAATAACAAATCACTGAAATTAGATAAACAAGAAATCCTTGAAATTAATCGATATAAGTTTTTGCCTAATTCTAACCTTATAAATGAACAAACTACTTTTGCGTCGTCACCATTGTTATACTCATTAAATTAGATTAATAAATATATATTTCAAATAAATATTATTATTTTTATTTTTTTCCCTTTTTTTTTTTTTTTTGAAAAATGATATTGCCTCCTTTTACTTAAATTTTTTTACAGAAAATATTGGAACGCCCCTGACTGACCATATCTTCCCATTTCATCGATTCATCTTTAATCGACTTCTCATGTATTAATTTATTTTGTTCATTAAGTAGTGATTGTGGGTTATTTTCGTCATTAAAAATTTCCCACTCCTTACTTCCTTATTGATTGTTTAGAGCTCCTAATGGATTATTGATTTACCATAATTGTAATTGTAATTTTTAATAAGTGATTGTGAACATTTAAGTTTTATGCTAATTTACTTTATTTGTATCAATATTGTATGATTTTATGTAAATTGTTTCCTAGTTCTTGTACCCATGGTTTTGTACACCTGCTACCATTAACCTCAAATTAATTTTTTGTTTTGTATAAATAGACTTGTTTGTAAATTGTATTCTATCAGTTGATAATGCTCGCGATGAGCGAAACCGGTCCTGATCAAAAAATATATTGTGGAAATAAGTACTAAAAAAATGTGTTTTTATTATTTCAAATATTGCATTAATATCAAAATAAAATTAAGCAGTTTGTTTGATTTGAACTTTACATTGAAAGTTCAATATTACGTATATACAATGTACAATATAATATGCCATTAAATCGTATTCAGTTTCAGAAGTCGGTGTATTAATTTGTTAATTTAAGATAAAAGTTATGTAGACATTGTAGAAAAGTCTTAGTCAATAATGCAACTCATTTTGTACTTTTTTTTAGAAGAATATATTAAAGATTATTAATTTCGTCATTGTTTGTTTGCATCACATGACAGAAAAACCAATTTCCTAGATAAAATTCCGTTATAACCACGACTAGGCGCAGAAGTCAAAGTCCATTAAAAGTGAAATTTTCTTTTATAATCAAAACGTTTTTGTGAGCGCGTGTAGTGAGTGAGTGATTCAGGTAGGTTGTGGGGGGTGCCAGGGAAGGAACTTCCTCCCTGCTCCTTTTGTTCCTCATTTCCGCTTTTAGACTGATTATTTTCCCATAGCGACCCACAAAAGCCTACCTATACCCCCCCGTCGTGATCCATTAAATTATATCCACACATAATACATTTTTTCGTGTGATGAGAGTGTAAACTAAAAACTATTTTCGATTTCATAAATAACTCGTGCGAGTATTTGTTTTAGAATACGAGATAATTTATAAGGAGCATAAAACAGAAGATTGTTCAAGCCGATTTTTTGAAAATGAAACAGATATTGGAAGCTTTGTTACTTTTTATTAGATTGGATTTATTAATATGCGCGACACGTGTGACGAATCTTTAAGGACCATCTAAATTTAATAATGGGAAATAGCGTTTATTTATTATTTTTCATTAAAATTCCAAGTCAGTGGTCGAGTGGTCAACGATTTGCGACAGTTGAAAATCCCAGTACGCACAACTTGATAAATCTGTCTCTGTTAGAAGGCATGGGTATCTGTAGATCTTAAGAGTAACTTCCTCCCAGAAATAAATAAACCACAAGTTCTAGCATATCCTATCCTTCTTTCACTTTTTTTGTTGTTGAAAAATATGGATTAAACAATTGAGTAACAAGCAAACAAAAAATGTGTATTATTTGTTCAGTTTGTCTGAGAGTTGATAAATTGTGAAAGGGTTAAGGTTTTAGGAAACAATGGTTGATCGTTCCTGCTATACCTATTGGATAATTACTAAACTTTTTAGAAATTACAAGCATCCCTTTCAATAAATAAACGTGTCTTCATACAGTAATTTGAATTCTTCGACACCGAACTCAAAACGAACGACGCGGATTTCTCAGCTATACACCTAAACGAACTCTATTTATATTTTTGTAATGATTTTTTTTTTAAATATTTCTAAGTAAAACTTATTAATATACCTTCCTCCTTGGCAGCAATCTTACAAAAATTGACGCAGTGCCAATCGGAATACTGTACGAAAATGGCGACCATTTGTACGTAGATGTGATAATTTTTATCAGTCGCCTCTGTTAATGGGGTAAACAAAGTCGGTCCCCGAGTGAAATGGTAAGCACGATGGACCGAGTCATTTGTTTGTGATGACAGCCCCGCGGCCCGCTTTATCTGACACTTCTGCCTCATTAACCGGACCATCACTCACTGCGCCGCCCTAAGACACAAGATTGACAACCGCTGATTATTTTGTGTTCTTCGTTGGGCTTATGGACCATCGTTATATCTCTTGTTGTTTTATAGTGTATTAAATAAATACGTTATTAAATTATAAAACTTTCCTCACTCTCAAAATCGGTTTCTATTATAAGAGTCACTAAACACATTTTCATTACTTAGCTCTATTGTGATACCTTTAAATGGCACTTCCTTTTAATTTTTACATATATTTAATTGTTAGCAAGCCACTAGTGCTCAACCTTCGGTATGCCAGTTATTGATAATTTCTGTATAACAGACCTGTGGAAGAATTTATGATGCTTAAACTAACATAACATATATTTTTATATAGCTATTTATTTAAATTGTTACAACTTCGTACGATTCCACATGTTTTGTCACTAACGACCCGGGTGTTGCCATTCGGCATCTTCAGGCATTCGATCACACGGATGTAACAGAACTGACATTTTGTCACTTTGTGGAATCGTAAAAAGTAACGATTCAAATTTGATATTAAAATTCCATCAAGCACCTACAGTCGATATCATAAACTAACTATTTATGTTTGAGTCGCGATATTTCTCAAATAGAGATTTCAAAAATCTCAGCAACATGACGATTAAAATCTATCGACTAGTAAAAAAATCATCAAATTTAAAAATACATTTTTAAAAATATAAAAAAGTTTTTTGGACACTTGGAGGAACAAAACCAAGAAGTCTGGGTTGTTGAATTACGTTACTATAAACTGTCTTTTATATGTTATTCCCAACATAAATAAGCATTATAATATTTTTTTCATATTAAATAAATTTAGAGTACACCTCCTTCCTGGCAAACACCCCGAATTTGAATAAACTGATATTTTTATCATTTGAAAATATTTATATTTACGGGGAAACTTGATTGATTTATACTATCAGTTTTGTAACCGAGAAGTCGATACTCAAAGTAGTGTGTTCTAATTGTGTGTTATTTTATATATCGGATGTAATATTTTGGAATATCATATTAAATTGGATAGATTGATTTACTTTACTTTGTCATCTATACGTAGACAATGTGTTAATAATTATGATTAGTAAAATAATGAAATAGAGTATGGCACTTAGGTTGTATGCTCTAATTTACCACCAGTAACATATTAAATCACAAATTTATAAATACTGTTTTGTGACAGTGTAAATCAATGTTTTTATATCTTTATTCAAAAAAAAAAACTATCAACGATTTAAATTTATTTCGACATTGACGACTTAATCTCTGTACCCCCAAATCCCTCGTGGTTTCGTATTATTTGCGATAAGGTTACCGGGGTATTTTTGCGTGGGCATTCCCCTACTTTCGATTCAAACAATATTTGATTTGATGATAGACTGTGTAACTCTATCTCAAAATAGTGTCGTTAAACAAGGGTTAAGTGCCAGAAGGAATATTTTATAATTTAATCTGGGGAAGTGAAATGACTTCTATCGAAGGGTTAAAAAGCGTCCAGTATGTACATAGTCATGACTCTCAAAAAAATTCTAAAAGTAATTCAAATGTATTTTTTTGTAAAGAAAAAATGTTAAAGTCTTTATTGTTATATAAAATTGGCTGTTGAATGTTGAGGTCAAACAAAAAAAAAATATTAATATTGAAGTTCTTTATAAGAAGTTGAAGATAAAAAAATTACGAATTCTGACATAAAATAAATATTTTACTTTCTTTTTCAAAGATTATCATTGAAACTCTAATGAATCTAAAGTATTTGAAAAATCAAGTTGATTGTGTTTTTAGTGTTTGTATTATTTTTTATTTTCAATAGATAAAATCATTAATAAAAATGATTATAACACGGTGAAAAAATAGGAATGTATTTAAGTTCTAGAATTTTTTTATAAGTTATAGTTGATAGCTATTTCAGATCACGTCATCGCCAAAACTATGTTTAAAGGTACATTTGCTTATATACAGCTGTGTAGAAAAGGTACACAATACAACTTCTCTTGTTTTAACGACCTAGCTTATTTCCTGCTAGAAATAAAACTAATATATATATATATATAATGTAAATGAAACTAAACAGGCGGCAATTTTAATAAGTTTAAATATTGAATGGAGATGGTTTATTACGGGAAGGAGATGGTTTCTTATAGGCATTAGCCCCTCGCAATGGTCTGTGGAGTGGCGATCGACTTATATTTGTTTGTTCATTTAAAATTTCGTGTGAAAGTTTACATCTATTGATTTCCAGCTGGTCCAAAGCCGTCATCTTGTGACTTTTATTACAAAGATGGAAACACGTAGGCGTTGAGCTTAAATTTATATTACGCGATTCTTTTATGAAGTGAGTTGCAAATTGTTAATCTGTTTTTTACAATTGAATGATCTTACATGTTCCTTAGCTTGAGTGAAATTCTACCAAGTAAAAAAAGAAGATTATATACATTGTAGATTTTTATTATTATATCGAAATGTAAGTACTATAAAAATTATGTTATTTGTGACTGAACTTGATACACGAATTATAAGTTTTTTGAATGTTGGTATTGTATTGTATGATTAAATGAATTTACGAAAGAGTTTTGGATTTTGATGTCGATCAAATTGAACAAGCTTATTTAGAAGAACGTTTGTAAAGGCAGTGCAACATTGCAGTAAAGATTTGTGCAAATAGTAAATCACAAGTGTGTGTGAGAAGAGGCCGGTCCCGATCCATTGGGGCGCAAAGAAGCGGGAACAGGGCACCCGGGAGATGTCAGGGGGTGGCTGAAGGTGGTCTCCAAGTAAATTGGATACCTATTGGGGGTGTTGTACGCTGATTGGGGCTCGGGCTGTCGCTCGCATAACCAATCTATTTAACGTCGGGCCGCTAATAGAAAGTCGACTGGCGCGAATAAGTCAAGCGCGAGTTTTCAGAGCGATTCAGGTTCGGTGTTTGAAAAAGTTGGCATTAAGCTCAATACTATAAAAAATCATTTAAAATTTTCTATCATTTGAGTGAATTTTAGAACTATAAAAAGTTTATCTTTCGCAGTTAAGCGTAATAGTGTATTTTATAGATTGAAAAGTGACTTTAAACTATAAATATATAATCATATATAATAAGTCCAAATTTTCAACTTTTCTGGAGATTATTTGAACGCATAATAAAATTTTGATAAAAATAGGCACTCTTTATGTCAATAGAACGAAATTTTCAAGAGTGTCTTATGAAATAAATAACCAAAAGTCATTTAGTGGATCAAAACAATGTATGGAATATTGCTATCGTTGGGATCCTCGAAGTAATTCTTTAGTTTTTTTTTTGTAAGATTAAGATAAGCTGCCTTATTTTCTCATAGACTATTACAAAATCGCCAGAATTATCAAGTAAACTAAAAATATCTTTCTATTATTATTAGATACGGAACGCAAGTTGACAATTCTTTTCATTAGAGATTCATCAAGATTAAATACTTTCTGCTTGGTTCCAAGTTCTTATTAATTTTTAATAAATTTACTCCATGATTCTATAAATAACACAAAATAGTAACATTGAAATAAAAAATGTGTCAAAAAAATATAAACGTACAGGTGAGTTTCGAGAATAACGACCCTCATTGAATGCGTTGATTTACAAATAAAGAGGTTTACCCTGTGTACATTGACTGTTTGTATTTAGAAATATGTCGCTGGCAAGATCGTTGAGGTATTTCAAAAAATATTATTAGTCTATCAAAAGCTTTCTTAACGAAACACAACAGCTCAATGATAAAACTGATTTTAGATGATAATACGTTATCCGAACCGTAATAATCAAGATTTTATTTAAGTTTACTGTATAATATTCTTCAGAAGTATTGAAGAAGTATGTTTTTAGATTGAAAATATGGTTTGGCTCAAATAGTGAGAGTTTTAAGTAACGGCCGTTTTTATTTTATTAACCACGTTCTCTTCAAATGTGAAGAATATGGACCCCTAATGGAGTTTTACCGAAGAATATTTATATGAGAACTGCTTGTTACTCAATTGCTCAACTTTTCTTATACAAATAGAGTTGGGATACAACAATATGGCTAGAACATGAATAATAGTAAACTAATTGTTTTTTGCTGACCCTTGTTTTAAGGATGTGAGAAGTGGGAAAGAATAAAAGCAATCGAATATTTCCATGCCATTTGAATCGATTTAAAAATAGTTTTTGGAGCTGCCCGCAAAATTGTGTGCATTTATTCTTTGTAATGTATCTGTTCTAAGAATAAAATACATTTAATCAAATACAATTATAAATTGTTATTCATAGATATCATTCTTTCTAGAACCGCTTTCAGTACCTTTGCAAAAATCTCTGATCATTTTTGTTTTGAGATTTAGTAAAAATGGAATAATCAAGTTATGATTTATAAATATACAGTCAACAACTACGCTAAAGTGTGTTGTATAACTAATATGATATCAATTTGATTGTCCCTTAAAACACTACAATACGATGACAGAATTAAATTTGTTGCGTTTAAAAAGAAATTTCGGTTAAAATTTTAATTATATTTTATTTGTTGCATTTGTATGACATACGTACTTATCAGTGATTTCCGAAGAATTATAATAGTATATGAGCAGGAGGGTAGTTTGTGAGTAAGCCCTTCTGGTATGGCTATCCACGTGAGCATCTTCAAAGTATACCTACACTTGAAAGTTTGGAGATTTTTTTCTCATTTAATTGCGGCATCTAATTGTGCGTTTTTACTCTGTTGATGGTTCAACGAGCTCAAAACTCCCCGTCTGCACGTTTAGCTATTCAACGCAACGTAATCTCACTGATTCTTTCTTTGCCTTTATGTACATCCTTTTTAAAATTCTCAAAAAGTTCCCAGTAGTCGTACCATATTACAGGGGTGTTAATACAACGCAATAAAAAATATTACATAAAAAATAATTTTAAATTAATATTAAATACAAACGTTTTATGATATCGACTGAAGCTACTTGATGGAATTTCAATATAAAATTTGATTTATTATAACTTTTTACGATTCCACATGTTTGATGGAATGACTGAGGATGCCGAAAGGCGAAAACCGGGTCTTTAGTAAAAAAACATGTATAGTCGTACAAAGTTGTTACAATTCAAATTTAAATACATATGTAGTAAAGATCAGTATCCAAATAACTTTAGATATCTATTGTATTGTATATTATCTAAAAGAAAATATTATTTGCAACGCAAAATGGCAGTAAAAGTGTTTTTGTTATTTATACAAAAAAAAAAATTAACGTATCACGTTCCACAAAAATAAAATAATGTATGTAATATTCTTGACAATCTTCAAACTGTCTAACATCATTATTTAAATTCTCACACAATATTTTATGTTTATATTTGATTAAAATTGTTTTCGGTACATGTTTAACATTCAATATTTCATAGGAATAGTACCGTCATGTTTTAATTTTGAAAAAAAAAACATTGTTAAAGTAATCATCTTCAATGCTTAAGTGACAATAAACTGCTTGAAATTATTTTTTTTAACTCGCATTTAAAAGTAATTATCATTGAAGATATGACACAATTAATTATAATAAAATATTACAGTGATCCATAACAAAAAAAAAATAGCTTCATTAAGACTGACAAGTATTTTTTATTGGCAGGTAAATAATCTCAGAAATCACATTGCTTGATTTTCCTTTAGATCGTTACAATACCTGAATGTGGTCTTGTATGACTGTGATTATTGGGTTATTGTTCCAAAAAAAATCTGATATAATTATCATTTTGTCGTACTTGAGTCTTTTCTATATTTTTCGTGTAGTCTTTAATAACAATACAAAATTTGTTTTGTTTTTTCAACAATAAAAACAATTTGAATCAACAACATGACTCACGCTTATTTTGAACGAGTATTATTTTATTCTATATTTGACAAAGTAATTGAAGTTCTCTGTGATTTCTGAGATTATTTACCTGCCAATAAAAAACACTCTCAAGCTGAAGGATTTTATTAATTCAAACCGACCAACGGCTAATACTACATCTCCTGTCATTCGTTCAAAGGGTACTTTCGAGTACTAACAACCTACTCAAAATTATAAATGATTAATAAAATTTTATACTAACGTACCAAATAATAGATTAAAAATTAAATGTGAATTTGTGTAACCCATGTTATTAATTTATTATTGAGAGTTAAATATTTAAATCAGTTTATATGTTCAAAAATCTTGATAAAGTATATTCCAGATACTGTTATCAGAAATAAATATACTGAAACGGTAATTAAAATATTGTTGTCTATTATACAGTGCAACATTGCTTTTTTTCTACATGTTTCACATATCAAATACTGTAAACAATAATATGTCGTACCAATCATAAAAAAAATGATTGAATGGAGGACTTAGATAAGATTTTATTTGGGCTACTTCTTCTCAAAATTCTCTCTACCATGTCACTGGTGAAATCAACCAATTATGTATTCTAGAACAACAATAAAGAGATTTTAACAAAATATGCATTACTTGCGTTTTAATCAATGTTATGCTTATATGCACGTGGTCACTGATAAAATTATCTTGAATCATTTGATTATGGTTAAATTTATTTATTTTTTCTTTTAGCCTTGATGATTTATTCTTGTTTAAAGTTGAAGTGTAGAAATGTGCATGCATAAGTTTTTTATAACCGATGAATAGAACAACTGTAATAAATGATCATATAGCTACACTGTTGCTTAGTTTTATCCGTTTATTGTAGGTAAATCGGATAATAATATTACATTTGTTGAAAAATATTAAATTTCGTTATCACGTTGTTTATGTTTATTAAATATTAAATAATAAAAGCAATACACAGTTTTATAATAATTATCCGTTTGTGTTCAGTTACAAGAATTGAACCAAACAGGTAGCTGGCAGCACTCTCGTCAGCGAGCGTTCAGATACCTTCCGGGATTTACTCTGACGGAGCACCGAGGCCATTCAGACAGCGTCCATTCAGCCAACGGGCGGATACCTTCGTTTCCATTCATTTTCCTTCCTTGTGATCTCCCCGCCGCCCAAAAAGCCACCTTTTATTTCAGCAAAATCCGTAAGTGGCCTTTTCATTTCGGACTTGACTCGTATTATCATTATTTTATTTCGCTGAGCTTTTTGCGCGGATGCCTTCGGGAGAGCTTTTTGCTTTTTAGCAGATAGAGAAGTAAATTTTGCGGATATCTATCGTTGCTAAGTACTTTGGTTATTTTGAGTGTTGGGTCGTGTAATTGCCATACGAGAGGCTACATTATACTTGCTCAAAGATTTTTGTGGGGTAAATTCATTGAAATTTTGAATGGATTCAAAATTTTCGTGCGTTATTAATTAGGATGAAGAAAGCAGTTAAGATATATTTTTTCGTTTTTACAATATAAAAATATTTACAAAAATTAAAAACGGTAAAAAATTGTATCAATACTGTTTTTAAAATACATGTTAATATTCAGGTCATAATTTCTATGACATAAATCATTATGAGTTTCTATACCGTCGTTAGTCTTACAGTTGAGTCTTCAGACTAACCTTCCAATAGTTCAAATGGAAGATGTAGGGAGATATCGTTTTTGATCTTTAATATAAAAATATTAGTCATCTGTTTAATTACTGACTTAAATAAAAGCATGTGGCACGCACTATCGCTTCTAATGTGGAGTTGAAGAAACTTACATACTTAAAATGCTTTACTTACAATAAATACATCAATGAAAATTGTTTTGACGAAATCTGACACATAATACAAATACTGACTATTTTTTAGAAAAAAACTATGAGATTGCGGACTGCTTTATTAACATATATATTTGTTTAATGTCAGATTGAAAATAATTAGGAAGAAATGTAAAGAACACACATATATATATATATATTACACAATTTATATCGTATTATTATTTTTATAGTCCATTTTTCCTCACAATGTCAAGCATATTACCATTAAATGACGGTTTTGTAAACAGATTTTAACGAAAAATACAAGTTACTTGGTTCGTAAATCTCTTTTTTTTATTAAGAGACAATAGAAAGAGAAGATTGAAATAGGACAAGAGTAAAGTGATAAGTTAATTCCTCT
This sequence comes from Himalopsyche japonica, assembly GCA_028555115.1. Taxonomy (NCBI): domain Eukaryota; kingdom Metazoa; phylum Arthropoda; class Insecta; order Trichoptera; family Rhyacophilidae; genus Himalopsyche; species Himalopsyche japonica. The sequence continues at coordinate 267,608 of JAHFWJ010000228.1, read as the reverse complement.
TGCTATATACTTCGTTTTAAGAATCGAATGGGTCATTTTTTTTTTGTTTTTTTCTTTAAACTTAATAACATTATCTTAATATATAGTAAAAAATACAGTAGAAGATATAAGAAATACAAGCATTTTGCATCCCCTAAAAAATAACTTTCCATGTATAGATTTTTGGCAAAGCAAACGCAACAATAAGGAAGTCTATTTTATTATATTTATGGATTATCGATTGTAGTTTTGACTTTGACCAAAACTGATACTTAAAAAGTTTCGTGTCACAATTTTTCATCGTATAAAATTATCTAAAAGAAAAAAATGTTTTTTATTTCAACTCTAAATGCGTATCTTTATTTATGTGATAACATTCAAATATTATTCTAAACGCATATAATATAGATTCAAGATGATTTAAAACGTTTAAATTATACGAATATGATTCGTTTGGAACTAATCGAAATTGAATTTCAATCGTAAGAAATGAAAATGAAAAATGTTCACGGTGCTCTTTTCATTTTATTTTTGTAATTAGCAGAAAAATAATGCGAATATGCTTTGAACAGATTTCAATAAATTTTTCAGTTCATAAATTTTGCGAAGCTAAGCGTGGTTTCAATGCCTACTTTTGAATCAGAACAGGTTTTTACCTTGATATTAATTTTTACGACGTTTTTTAACAAATACAATGACACTGTCTAAGATGACACAATAAGAACTGAATGTGTCATATTGATTTATACCACGAGAATTCCCATTCAGTAGTCATTTTTGTGTGTGATATATTTCCTCCAAAATGCGTTACGAAGTGTCTTTAACAGTGCGTGTAAAAAATGTTGACATAACTCAAGTATTTATCGTATTTAATGAGGAATTAAAAGTTTCAAACTTTTTTGTACAAACTCAACAATTTAATATATTTTACACGACCACTTTTAATGGTCGTGATAAATTTCTTACGACATTATTTAAAAAATCTTGTGATGAGTGAAATTGGAACCATACGTAGCGTTGTGAGTTAATAAAAGTATGAAATTTAATTTATCATTTTAAAATATAGTTCACCATCATTGATTCGACTTAAAATATTTTCTTTATACACTGTAGTTATTTTGGCAAATCCAATTCTTTAGACATATTTTTAGCAAAATGCTACCTTTTTCAATACTATTTTAAATTTGAATTTGTTACAACTTTGTATGATTCCACATGTTTTCCACAGCCCGGGTTTTGCCTTTCGGTATCTTCAGGCTCTCTATCTCAAGATTGTGATGCCTGAAGATACAGAAAGGCGAAACCTGGGTCGTTAGTAATAAAACATGTGGAATCTTACAAAGTTGTAACAGTTAAAATTTAGTATTAAAATTCCATCAAGCATCTTCAGTCGAAACCATAAATTATACTATTTTTAAGTATTCATTTTGATTCGAAGTGCTAAGTTTAATTTACTTAATAAAATAAATTGATACCAGCATCGAAATAATGTGACACATATTTCTGAGCTGCTCTGTGATTCATTCACAATGTGTTGCATGTATTTTCCAAGAACCTGTTCTCATTCAACAATCAATGAACGACGCTTAATAACAAAAGAGCATTCATAGTCCCTTGAATGGGATTTCTTCTTTTTATTATAAATGGATATCTGCTATAAATTTTGCTATGCTTGTTGCAAATTAGACTTTAAAGCTCATAAAATCTTGTATTTGCTTTTCTGTTGATTTATCGACCGAATAATTTTTTTGAGAAAATTATGCCACTGGGTCTTTTATATCAATCGATGAAATAATTTTTGCTATCAATTTTAATTTTTAAATGTTTTTTGATTTGTTACGCCTTGACGTTTAGTTTTCCATATGGTTATATTGTTTTTGAAAATTAACATCGAAGTAATTGGCAATGCATTTCGTCCGCCCTTCACGTTCGCCTGCTAAGAACGCAGTCAGACCACAGCTCTAATGAGAGCCTTGGGCGTAAATGTCCACCCACGAGTAGTGGGCGGTTTTGAATCTTGGCAGGTATACGCTGACCACGAGAGACAACATCGTCTACCCATTATTTTTTAATAATTCAATATATAAATATTTTTTTGGAAACAAACACAATTCTTACATGTTTCTCAAATTATCAAGAATAATTTGTCATACAGAATTTATATTCCTAATTATAATTAACATCTATATTAAGTTAATTAATTATGTAATTAAAGCTATTCGAAAATATTTCCAGCATTCATAAATTAACAAATACAATATAATCCTAACGAGAATTTGAATGTTTGCTGAAAAATAATAGTGGATGTACAAAAAATTATTATAAGCAGTTAGGCGATTCGTTAAGCCTGAGTTACCGTAAGAATAACTTTAGATAGAAATATTATAAAACTAAACGTACAAATATCATACATTTTGGTTTTGGGTAAATAGAAAATACTTAATTTAATCCAGATAAAAATTATCTTAATTTGTTATAATGGAATTATAAATATTTAACAGTTTCATTTATTTGACATATTCAAGTACATTTTTCATCTTTTAATTTGTTTTTTTTTTCAAATAATATACGACTTGATGTGATGGTCATCTAGGCACTGGCTTAAAAGGATCTGGGTGAACTAGTAAGCGGAAATTCTCACTCAACGTTAGCCTTAAGGCGGGGTTTCAAAATTGTTAGGTCGAAAACCACCCTTTAAACAATGGCTCATAGCGGAAAATATAAACATGGTTAGTTGTATATACTACATTGAAATCTCTTCTTGGTTTTGCTATATAGGAATCGACTAATAAAAATGTATATTTTTATTTTGGCTATCATCCAAAAGCTGTTGAAAAAAATATTTATTCGCATGCTTGTAATTTCTCGTCTTTATTTTTTTTCAAAATAGTTATCATCTACGATTGTTCTTGAAATATTCTTATTTAATCTATTGTTAAAATTGATAGATTTAATAAATTATTGAAGATGTTTTTTATTGTTTAGCTTATAGCAGCGTATTTTATTGTATACAGTTGATGCTTAATGGTCGACAAAGGAGTATCGCGTATTTGCACGCAAATGGTTATCCATTGATGCACATCATATTCTGCCAGTGCCGTATTAAGTATCAATGGTTGTTGATCGCTATAAAACATTTTTAAAATAAAGCATCGATTCAGATTTCATCAAAAAACGTGTTAAAAATTTGGGTTGCAAAAAAGTGGTTTAAATTGCATCAAAACAAAATAATTTGTTCCGTTACAAAAATGTGGTAGCCTGTATAGTATTGTATTTGTATTTCTGTGATTTTTTATTCAGCTTAAGTTCATTGAAAAGTTATGAACTATGTACTTACGGAATTAAATAACTGAAAAAGTATTTTTAAAATTTAATTATATTTATATTTGCATTTTCATTAAGTAAGCATTTTCATGCAATTGAAAGAATTTCTAAAGATGCTTAAAGGCAAAACCCGTCGTTAGTGGTATACATGTAGAATCTTTTCAACAATTTTTTTTTTTTGCATTTATTATGTTATTTTATCTTAATCCATATGAAATCTCTATATCAAGGATAGTTTACAGGAGAAGTAAATAAATATTAAAATAAAGTTAATAATAATTTTTGTGGGAAATAAATAATTTTAATACATTGTAACTAAGCAAATGATTTTTTTATTTTTTGTCATCCATTAATTATGGGCTTTATATTAGTTAGCATAATACTTCCAAGTCCGTTTCTGTTAACAAATTACAACCCATACGCAACGAAGGCAGGTAAGTACTTCAGTGAAGCGATCTTGAGATCGTTCAGGTAAACATGCCTTTGATTAGCAGCAGACACAGGTCCTGCTGAAGGCGAACGTCGGCTGACCAAACTTGGTAAATCACGTAAGCGGATAAGCTCTAAGGGAAATTATTGTATGCATCAAAGTTATGTTAGTAGTATAGCTAACAGAACACATACCAGGACTAAACATCTCGTATGTTATCTAATGTAATTTAAACTAATGGCAAAGTATTTTATCACCAAAATTTTGTAATCTATTGGCTTTATTTAAAAATTTTAAGAAATCGTCACGCAATGTTTTATATAATATATTATATATTAAATACCTTATTTCCTGGATAAATATTATTTTTTACGTTAAAATTAAAATTAATATTCCTTCCAGCAATCATATTCTCAAATTTATAAGTAATTCAACAGTGATCTTGTTATGCCTACAAAAATTAAAATGCGGTTTTAATAATGGGTTTGTTCTTTGCTGTTTTAATATCATCTGTTTAAAATTCAACGATGTCAAGAATCAATGGTTTTCGGTAAATTATAACATTGAGTTTTGTTTCATTCTTTCAAATTTTTAATGCATAATTAACATGTCCACTCAATTTTTTAATTGTTTGGAGTCGATACCGTCATTAAATAAGTTTTTAGTTGATTTGATCTTTATTAAAGATTATGATCAGTATATGCCAATTATCAACACGATAAAAATATTTATTGGAGGAACCAAAAAATATAAGAAGTTTTTGATATCAATGCCAAGACCTTTTTTAATTTCTGTGAGTAAATTTTAGAATATGTTTGTTGCTTACTGTTGATTATGGGTCATCAAAAAATAGTTCTTATGCATGCGATTCCGTTCAAAATGTCCATAACAGTAATGATTGATTTATGATAAAGCAACAACTTTTAAAATGAGATTTTTCAATATAAGTTTTCGAATAGGTCACACCTCCATAGTTTATACTTAAATGTAATGAAAAGTTCTCTTTTAAACAGTTCTTGTTGTGTATAATTTTACTTGAAAATCAATCAAATGACATATTTGAGTTATCCTAGATCATGCTGGTAAGAGGTAAATGTGATACGAATTTAATAATACTACAACTGGTGATAAATTAGAGCTTTTAAAAAGTAAATTTTAAATCGAATTATTGATGAATGTGCTATTTTTCAGATCACTTCTATTCTAGCGGCAAAAAACTTTAAGATTTACGTACTTTTATACCGAAAATTAGGGTTTCGACATGCATATTTTTAATAGCAAATCCTTACGCCGTCTCACCTGAGTATTAAAGATTTAGTAATTCCAGTGGAGCGCATTCCGATTTCGGCTAGATGTGATTTAATAACACGTTCTGTTTACCAGCAAAATCATCATATTTTTCACATTTTACAAATCTTTTATACATCTTGTTGTCGAATTCAAAACTGCCAGAGAAAATATACCGAATGTATTTAATGACGAACATTTAGATACAGTCCGTCTGAAAATGCTTCTCAAATGAAAAAAAAAACACGGGACACATCTTGTTACACATTTGTTGAGATAATAGATTATCAATTTTCATTTATATTAAAGTTAATTAATAAATAAAATGAGATTAAATAAAATTAATTAATAAATAGAATGTTACTTACAATAAATCAAAATTGCGAGTAAGAGCAGTAAAACGTTTGAACAAATATGGTTAATGTATAACTAAAATTTAAAAGTATATCAATAAAATTGTCAGAAATAAAAATATGTTTTTATCATACCTTAACTAAGGTAAAGAAATAATTTATGTCTGTTGAGGGCATATGATTGTTAAGTGATCTCATTTATGAACGATGCTGACCATTTGTTTACTATTTACTTTTGTTTATGCATTTATTCTAGTTCTACATCAATTCATATTTTAATTTATTTCATATATACGTCACTGTAGTGTTTAATGCAGCATAAAGATGTGGGACCACGCTCGCTTCCCGGAACGTTGTAATAAAAATGCCGTAAACGCTGGTTTAAATAAGAATTATTATGATAAGCGGGTCGCCGAGACTAAAACCTGGGACGTGTGTGCGCCCATGAACTGTGACCAATCGACTTCTGTAAAGATACTCACCTTAACTATGTAAGACATCATTTGGGGTAAATATCTTTACCTGTAACAGATTTTCCAAAATAATAAATAATAGTTTATCGCTAATCGCTGTAGCCGAGTCGTAATGATATAAATTTACCGCCCGAAATCACTTAAAGATCATGCGTTTCAATCAAAATTTTGCATTGTTTTTGTTGCGGATATTCCATTTCTGTGTATGTGTTTTTTTAAATACAAAAAATCTGATTTTCATCCGAAATATCTTCTAGAATTTTTTCCGTTTCAAAATCATTTTATGAACTCAACAAAAAAAAAATTTTGTTAAGCAAGTTTCATTTTGTTTTCTTATAGTAAGTCAGATTTATCCAATTTGAGTACCGATTTCTTGACAAATGAATGATTAACGTTGGTGATATCGCCGAAAAATCACCTATCTTTCTTCTTCAATGAAAATTTCAAATTTCAGTTTGCTATAATCGATTAAATTAATTTCCGGTTGAAATTGAAACAAAAATTAATCCAGATAATTTTGAAGATCGAATGATATCTTCAGCGGTAGATTTTGTTTATTTGATTGGTTCACCGATAAAATATTTTGAATTTCGAATACACAAACAATAGTGTCAAAATCTCTATTGACACCCAAGTGACAATCTTTTCCGTTTTGCTTAGAACACACACTACGACGAGACTAATTTTTAACAGTGACGTGACATTAGAAATATCACTGGAGTTATATAACATTATTATATAAACAGCAAGGTCAAATATTTGGCACTAATAAAATTGCCAGTACAAAAAAATGAACGTGACTGTTTAAATAAGTCACTTATGTCAAACTCCAAGAGGATGAAATGATGCTAGCAGGATAAGAAAAGTCATCTCAACCAATCGTTTGCTAGATTTCCTTGTGTTGAAAAAATAATGTTTTCATTAAATATTTATATTTTTTATACAATAAACTAGTTCAGTGTTTTATAATTAGTGTGAATGAACTATTGTCCATTTTTTGACCACACATTCAGAAAATTAAATCAAATGATACCATCTCAAACAAATATATTATTCCTTCGATTACCACTATTGTATTCGAAACTACTTGAAGATACCACTGCTCTAACTGGGACACCTGGGAAACACCGCGACAAACCACATTAAAAAAACCATAACGTATTAAATCTTCAAAAACTGAAATAAAAAAACGTCTCAACTCGCAAATCCTTGTTACTATTCCTGCATTAAAACTTCTAAAATCACTTGCGACCTTTTGTATTGCCCGCACGTTAATAGTCCATATATTACGGCAAAACTAGAAGGCATTAAATCAATAATGATTCAAAATTCAAAACGACTCAAGTAACTTTATTCTTACTAGCGAGAGAGAAGGAAAGCTCAAGAAGCGGTTACGACGTTTTTGAAGGTTAACATATAAATGTTTCGTCTATTCTGTAATAAAACGCAATCCACAAAATGGAACAACTCATTTGAATTTGAATAGAGAATCCATTCCGCCCCTACCAAAGTAGAAAAGATCCAGGTGCAAGCTTTCGTACAGTAGTTCAAAATGATATTTATATATTTGTTTTTACTGAATTACTTTTACTGTCACAGTACTGGGGCTTTTATAAATGTTGAACTTGAATATTAAGTCAACACGATAGCATTTTACATTTTTAATCATGTCAGCTTTGATATAAGAATTCGAATAAAATGAAATAATATTTATTAAATGATTTATTGGTTTGACTACCACAGTCATAGTGGAAAAATACCTCTAGTGCATTGCTACAAACATTTTTAGTTTGCGAATCAGAAGATAGTTTTCTGTGCTACCCAGACACCTATATTGAATTTTTATTTAACTGTTCGTGAGTCGAATGTCGCTCATTTGTGGTCCATCAAATCTACGGACCGGTATTTGGTTAGCTCTGTTCTAGAGTATGGTAATGCCACTTCTCTCTTAACGCAAACGCACAAAATGCGGGATTTCTTAAAAAAAAAAAACGAGGAATGAAATATGTACGATATTTTTAGCTGAGCCTCTTTAACAATTGATTCTCCCTTTTTTCAATCAAACTATATATGTAAAAATTAAAACGTTTATTCAATTTTAATAAAATATACATATTATTGATATGATAAATTATTTTTTTTACAAAATCATTAGCCCAACTTCCAAAGCATATCATCAAGTAAATTATCGATTTGGAAAACATTAAAAAATAGTTTTAAACATCGATGCCATAATTGTTTTATTCTCTTTGCTGTACTGTATGGTTCTCAAATTTCAAAATGATTGACGTATGACATTATTTCGTTAAACGACGAGGTACGTACAATATATTGTAAAGATAATTTCTGTATTTCACTGTTTTACGACTAATTCGTACAAAATAAACTTTTTACAGTTTTTTACTTAGCAATGTGGGTTGATATTAGCCAATTAATGTTATTTTTTTGTGTGGTATAATGTTAAAGCTCTAATCTCCGTGACAGTGATGAACGCCACAAGTATATAAAATGTATTTTTACAATCAATTAGGGTCGAGCTCTTAAATTGATTTGCGTAGTACCTAACGGCATAGTTTGCAAATTATTTAGTATTGGTAAATTTTAGCGAAGAAATCTATTATTAGGCTTGTTATAAATTAATATAGAAAACGATAATAGCTCGTTAATTAAAATCATCCCTTAACCCAAACTTTGCATAGTATATAAATAATTTTCCCATCAGGTTTATAATTACTATCTTAATGTATATTGAATGAAATTTAATATAAAAATTGTTCATTTGTTGGTAAAACCTGCTGTTTAAAATGTAATATAGTTCATTGAAAAAATCAATGTCTGAAAATTGTAAATCAGATTGATTTGTAAGCCATTTGTAAATGATAAGGCTCGTTGCAGCGTATTGCTCAAAGCACTACAAGGTTCTATTATATTATTGTTTATCTTCTGCATTTTTTGTAGAAACTTATAATCAAACAAATGGTATAGATAAGTAATAAATTAAATATAATAAATGAACTTCCACAATGTGTTATCAAAGCTATATTAAATATTTAATAATACTTAGAATGTTCAAGTAATATCATTGAAATACACATTGACACCAACGACTGATTATCTATCCAATGTATTTTAATCGGTAACTCAAATAATGTTTACTATTGAAACAAAAACATTTTATCAAAGCGATATATAAACATTGAAAACGGTGCTCATGATAGGAATTCGGGTATTAATGCTAGTTTATACTGGAACTAAGTTTAACTAACAACATTGGGGGATTCAAGTGCTTCATTAAAACAGATTACATTACATTCTGCGTAATCGCAACTGTCTGAGTATATTTTATTCGAAGTCTACAAATGAGAATATTTTGTACTATAATAGAGGTTATGTATTATATCTGTATTATGCCTTGTTCAAAGTTCTATAGAGCTGTGCCAATGAATCCGAAGAGGATGTTAGCGTAGTGAAGAAATTATTCCCAGACTGTTTTGTTTATTTACTGGCCGATTTTGGTAAGTATTTTTTAAAACATATATTTTCGGTGACTCAATGGAACATATAAATTTATTTATTGGTCGTATTCATTTATGCTGCGTAGATTCACTACAGAGTGGCTCGAAAGATATTTAATATCTAAGAAGGTTTGCTTACTACTATTTCCCAAGTAAATAATATTGCACAATTGATATCTAAATCAAGTTAAAATAACTATTAATTTGATAATTGAGATATTCGAATTTGTAAAAACCAACTAATATCACCTAAATGAATTCGTAATAATAAACAACTACTATTTAAATGTTTTTGGGTAAATTAAGTCTATTAGATATTTATTCACTTTTAATTAGGTGGGTTTTGGTGGTATCGAATGTCATACTGTTATTAATATCATAGTTATTGTTTGATTTAACTTTTGTCATGAAGGCTAAGATAAAAAAAAATGGGGAAGGTCACTCAATTTTTTGAAATTCATAATTTTTTGAATTAAATAATTGATCGTCTTCATGTTTTGATGAATCATTTTAACATTTTTATTTTAATTGAACGAGTGATTCTTATTCACTAATGGCTGTAAAATGTCAATTTACCTATGCAATCTAAAAGCATAAATATACTCGAATACTTGTATATCTAATCGACAAGTAGTTTTACCTACATAAATGTGCTGACAGTTACCGCAATTTAATCGATAAATAGTAAATTTATTCATATCATGCATTCAATGCTTCTGAATATTACGATGCATATAAATGTTTTTTTTAATCTGATAATTTAGACGTATAGATTTTTTACATAGTACCACAGATGAGCCAAATGAAAAACTGTTTTAAAAAAATTACGATCTACTTTTGTTGTAATTATATTTGTTTGGGTCATATTATACTATCAATATTTCAATGTTACGATTTTATTCGGCTTAGTTAACCACGTGTTAGTAGAGGCTGCTCTATGTCTGAGAAACTTTTAAAGAACACGCGACATTTGATATCTTCAATGAAATGGTTGCTTGAAATGAATTTTGATATTTTTTCATTCAACTAATGCTTTTTTTCTTTACAATCTGAAAGGAGGCAAACGATTATCCATCTTAGATCGTAATCATTATGGGTATCTGGTTTTGCTTTTTTTAACCTTGTTGGTATACCACAGATTTTTTGTTGGTCTGGAAATGACGTGTTTTATTCTTAAATGCCAAATAAAAAAAGCTGATCTAGCTTAAAATTGTAAATAAACGACGAAAATTATCAAATTATTGAAATAATATCATCAAAATATAAGCTTCTTGGTTTTAGTGATGTTAATAATTATCTAATCACATGCACAAAAAAATATTTATACCGTTTTTTTAAATTTAAAAGTGTCTCTGTATTATGATAAAAGATATTTTAAAATCGATTCACGGATCATTTTCGTACAGTAAGTTTTATCGTCATTTCTTGCTTTCTAACAAGCTTCCTAAAAATATCAAAGTACCCACGTAATTTGCCTAATGCTCTTTTTATGCAACCCAATATTTAGTCGTAAAACGTGAATATAAATGAATATTTCATGATAATTTTTCAATTTTTTGTGGGTTTTATCGATTGCAAATTTTAACTAAGAGGTCTCTAGCAATTCATTCAATAACTATTTTATTTCATTATATGAAAATATAAAAATGTACCAAACGTGTCTTTTCTAGTATAAAAACATAAAGCCTTTCTACAAATCAGTGACAATTACATGGCTCCTTAAAATAAAATATAAAATATCCAAAACCTTGAACATCTATGTATTGGTTTACAAATTAATAATTCAATTGATATGAAGTATTTTTATACAACAAAATCAAGTAGATCGAAGCCTTACTACTCGTTCAATAACTTCCAAGTATTATATACAAAAAACAAATTTTTGGAACTGTAAAAAAATAAATTATTTCATCTTATTATAAAAAACTAAATAATTATTCGATGAAACCGTACGAGTATAATCTCATGTTAGAGCTTAATCAGGAGATGACACAATCCGTTATAAGGGTACACGCGGAAGGTCCCCGATTGAGTGTTAATAGTATCACATATTGAGATCGAAGTTAATCTGCAAAGGGAGTATTCACTTTGCTGTAGGCCCCCTTGGGACAGGCGCGGACTGACTGAGGGGTCGCAAGCCCCTCGGGGGGTCGTAAGCTCCGCGACTGGACGATGATCCGATGCTTAAACATCGGTTTCACGGCATCACGCATCGTTCGTCATCTGATGATTTGCAGGGGCTTCAGATTAAATGCACACATTGTAAAAGCTTAATATTACATTTTGAAAATTTTCGATGACAGCTATTTTCGTCAATAGAATTCATGCAATATTTCATAGTATTAATTATTCAATTATTCTTAAAAGAAATAAATTTAAAACCATTTTTTGTTTTCTAAGCACAAAGTTTTTTGTTAAATAAAACTGCAATAAAAACAAGACTTGCTCAAATCATTTCGTTTGAAATTAAAATTTGTTTACAGAAAAACACTCATACAAAATATTTCAATTCATATGACATTTCATTCAATTAATAGGTCCAATAGTATTAAATCCCAAGATCACATTACAAGTAATTTGATATAAAAAAAATTGTTATATTAGGTTACTTAAAGAAGATTTTTTCAAATGATTTGTATTTCATATAAACAACTTTTATTTATTAGATAAGTGTTTTTTTTTCATATTATAATTTTTATTACTCGAGCTTGACTATAGTCAGATACAAAATTATACTTTAAAAATATTTACAAAGTAAAAGAATAACAAAATATTAAAAACTTTCCCTAAAAGTTATCGTTTCTCATTTGATTATTCTAATAGGAAACATCCTCTATGTTATGTTAATTATAATTGAAAACTTTTTTATTCTATTTTGTCTACTCTGTGTTTCTAAATGCGACACGTTTGTCGCTTCTTTCGGAAATATCTTTAGACAAAATAAAATAAAGTTATTCATTTCTTAGGAATCCATCGAAAATATACTCAATGTAATTAAAAATATATTGCTTATGTAAAAATAACCTATTTTAGTAAATTTGTAAAAATAGAAAATATTGCTGTTTTCCAACTATATGGAATCTTCATTAAAAATAAACATCCACAACTGTTGTGGATATGTAACAAAAATATTGAGTGTTTGGTTTCATTTTATTTTGTAATAAAAACGATAGAATCAACGACATGTTTGAAAGTGTTTTGAATTTAATCCTATGCTTAGTAGCTCCTGACCGATTTCCACACATTTGATATTGAAAATAAGTCAATACAAAGAAGATTCATCCGGCATCCCACTCACCCCCACCGCAACCTCTCGCCCCCGAGCTTTAGACAAGCCACCGTTCACCGCTTGTGCTGTTGATATATCGGATTAACGAAGCCTTCCAGTCGGATTGAGCTTTTTCGATGTTATCGACTTCAAATTAAAACATTTTCACCGTCTGTCAGGGGTTGCATCTAGATAACATACCTATCCCTTTTTGGACATACATAAAAAGCTTTATGTAAGCTCTGGCGATGAATCAATTTATTTAAAATTTACGGTTATATTTTGAAAATACTTGGTTATTATCGATTAATTTATATTTTTGGAAACATCAATTCATTTCTGTAGAATAATATTAAGTTCTAAATATAGTTATAATCCAATATTAAAGTAAAATTATCTCTTTATTGATTTCTTGTATTAAGGATAATTATAAATATATTGATATCATCAGTATTAAAAAAATAAACAACATAAAATTGGTCTACCTAAATTAAAAGTCAAATGATAAATGCATTTAATAATTAAAATATTAAGAATCGACAGTGTCGAAGATTGATGGATATTATGTATGACAGAAATAATTTTAGACACCTTTTGGTGGTGACCAACTTTTATAGGTGGCGTAGAACAGCGCCCGGCAAACGACGCCCGTCGTGCCACTAAATAAAGCTCGAAAGAAATTTTGGTGGCAAAAACTTCAATATGTGAACCAAATATTAAAGTATTGGTTTCCAAATATTAACCAAAAGGGATTCACTTATATTTAAATATTGTATTTATGTATGTTTTTTTGTGTAGCGTGTATCATTATCGTCAAATAATGTTATCTTTAAATATAACAAGTTTACTAGTTTTATTTCAGTAGCACGATGAGTTATCTAGTATTTTGAATTACCCGTTTTGTGGCACGCCATTGGATTTGGGTTGCCGACCGCTGACATAGAGTAGGTATAGTAAACACCATAATATTTTTTTTTTATTTGTGAATAAATTCAAAAACAAAAAAAAAACAAGACACATTTCTCAATACATAAAAACAACCCTGGATCGCTTAAAAAACAAGTATACTTTGTTTTAATATTTTTTTTCTCACAAATAGTCAAATACTAAAAAAATACAAAAGGTAAAAAGAATCATTTATGTTCAATAAAAACTCGTGACAAAATCTTCGTTTATTATGTCATTATTTTACTCGATGAATATTAATTACTGTTTGATTTTTAAATTGGAACGAAAGTTAAAAGTTGAAAAGAGTTTTATTATATTTGAAAACGTTTATAAATATAAAATTTCACATAATGGTTATATGGTTTCGCAAACAAAATAAATATTTTCAGTTACACTACATACTATTTACGCAGAGCTATTCTCCCTTTGGCGTATTTTTTTCTTTATGTAGGGTTTCCATCTAAATGTTGATGTTTACTTTCGATCTTTTGTGTAAAGTTTTCTTGAAAACAAAAGTATTCATTTCAGTCTTCTAACCAAAATATTGCCGAGTCACATAATTATTTGAATATAATGAAGTAATGAAAGTATTTTTGTGTCGTGTCTGATTCCAATAAATTGGTCTTTAAATTTCTTGAAAGGGTGTTAGAACACTTTAACATACATGTGCTTCTCTTGTGCAGATTTGACAGACGTAGGATAAGCGCCACCTTTTCTTGCCCCCATCTTCACGCTGGTGCTCATGATCCTTTCAGAGAGTGTTGCCGCAGCGGAATACCAATTCAGTGTTGCCAACAGCCAGCCTGAATACAAACATTCCGCATAATGCCCGCCATTATGTTCATTCATCCCTTTCTTCCTCGTCTGATCATTCAATTCCTTACTTACTGCTCTGCTTTCTTCCACAGAGGTAACATACTCAGGGTGACCAAACTTTCGGCATAAAATTAGAACATAAAAAAATTCTCATATGCTTTATCGTGAAATAAGCACGGTGACAATAAAAAAATGGAGAAATTATTGATAAGAAATCATAAAAACACATTTTTTTAGTACTTATTTCCACAATATATTTTTTGATCAGGACCGGTTTCGCTCATCGCGAGCATTATCAACTGATTAGTTGAGCGAAACCGGTCCTGATCAAAAATATATTGTGGAAATAAGTACTAAAAAAATGTGTTTTTATTATTTAAAATATCATGCCTTTCCATAAAGAAGTGATAGTTAACACCTTAAAAGTGATAAGAAATCAATAAACGACTTATATGTAATTAATAAATTGATTTATACGTCATCAATAAGTGCTGCTTGAATGGGATTTAAATACTTACATAAATAATAATTTCATGTTATTTTATAGAAGAAATAAAATACAGAATAGGTGTATCATATTTTGGTAAATTATTTACTCACTTGAAGAACGATAAAATTATCTGATTGTTAAAATTCATCATTAATAATAATATTTCTTCGGTCAATTCTTGGTATAAATATGAAAAAATATTTATAGCATATTTTTAGTGTTGTAAAATTCATTAATCAACAGACTATATTTCAATGATTCATTGAATTGGCATTTACTTGGTAGAACTCCATTATAGCACAGTGAAAAAATAGCAATGTATTTTAGTTCTATATAATTTTTAAAGGTGTAGTTGATAGCTATTTCGGCTCACGGCGTCGTCAGAACAGTACCAACTACTATATAACTATAGTTCTGACGATGGCGTGAGCCAAACAAGCTATCAATTATATCTTTAAAAAAATTGTAGAACTAAAATACATTGCTATTTTTTCACCGTCTTATATTAAAATTCGTTAATCAAAGACTGTATGTCATCCATTGGGAGCGAATATAGTTTAATCAAAAAAATGTTCCGCTCTCTGATATAAAATTTGGTCGCAGCAGAAGTTCCTACCGTTTGGCCATACGTGTACAAAATAAAATCCTTGTTTCTTTTATAAATCCTATACTTTTCCCTGTGTGCCAAATCCAGCGATGTCCTTTTATTCCTTTGACGCAAATGTGCTGGCCTGATCACATGAGGTTTTTGTACTACAAAATATATTTTGAATGGCCACAAATCAGTTTTGCATTGAGATCAGGAGTCGCCGATGCATGGAATCCAATCTATAGAGCACGTGCCGCCCGACCTTTGTAAGTTTTGAATAAGAATCTTTTTATTATATCAGTATCTTGTGGTAAATAAACGAAACCTGTTGATGTATAAACGGATGGGCTTTTAGGTAATGTAAATGTTATTGAGTATCGAGCGATTGTAATGGAATCAAATTCAATTGGAGCACTTTGCATTATAACGGCTTTGTATACAATAATGCCCATACAAGAATATATTATAAATGTCCGTAATATACTTTCTATAGCACATAAAAACGTATTATTTACACACTACTTAGTTTAATATTATTTTTTATCACCATTATAATGTAAACTAATTTATTGTATTGCGTGATTATTTCTGTTTATTTTTAATCTTATTGTACTACAAAATGTTTTTTTTTAATCATATCTCAACATTGTGCACAAGTGATTCTTATAGATCGTTTTTATATGAATCTTCACTGTGCATTTGTATATATTATTCGATATTTACGTTGACTTCGTAAATCAACAATTTCTTAGCAGTGAACAGAAATTGCTCAAAATTTACGAAATAGTTTATATCCAGGCTAAAGTTGGACTGGTCTGCCATTGTTCTAAAATGTGAAATTTATTTTTAGTTAAGTTGATTTCTGACGTTTTAATTTTCCGCACACGTTAGTGCAAAGAAATTAAACATGAGGGAATTCTTCTTACCCATTCCCGATAAATAGTTATCAGTGCTTAAATACTAGGCATGATATTGTTGAGAAGAAATAATAAGTTTGCTTTAGTAATAAGATTTATGACATTTTCGTTGCGTCGGAAACACGCGGCCTGTTGTCACATAAATATTTTTACAACATTGTCATTCGAAGAGTTAAAACTGTCGATTTGCAGAACACGCAAGTTGTTAATGGTAGCAAATATATGTTCTAGTAACATATGAAGTCATGAATTTTTAGTATTCCATATAGCAAAATGATAAATTAGAATAGTTCAATAATTATGCACTAGATGGTTCTGCTAAGACTCAAATGACTTTTTAAAAGCTGATAAAAGAGTAAGGGAAACATCAAGCCGTGTTATACGTAGCTACCCAAAAATCAGCTTTCAGCAAAGATTTCAAATTTGGCTGATAAAAAAATCAGCGGCAAACAGAAGGAATTACTATTCAGGCCAAAGTACGTGAAGGAGGCGGAAGAAAAAGAAGATAAAAGCGACCTCGCTAACTACCCATTCTGCCGCCGTGTGATCTCCTCATCCGACAAAAAGAACAGGGGCCGGAGACTTGGGGCCTAATTTCCCCTCGCCGTCCCTCTCCGCACCCTGGCGCGCGAGGGCAATCTTCGCGTGTGATTTCTGCTTTTAATTACTCTTCCTTATCAACCTTCCTTTCTTTGGCATTTCTCCCTCTTTCGTTCTTTTATCTTGTGTTTCTTTTGGATTTGTTCTCGGTGTTTTTGGACCGTTTAGTTAACTTTGATGGTTGTGATTCGTACCTACTAATAATCTTAAATTACCAAGCATACGCTAATGGAAGTCTTTAAACACTGAGAATTATTCGATATTGCAAATTTGCAAAAAAATATGTTTAAACAATTGACAATGTAAATGGCGATTAAAAAATTAGACGTTTCCTCTTTTAAAGCATTCAAAATGAGACTAGAAATTTTAATAACGAAACGTTTTTAATAGAAGTTTGTGCCTTAAAATTTTCAAAGATTTAATTTAGTTGCATCATTTTAAAAACCAAAAATTTGATGCTTTATTCGCGTATAACTATTACAACATATTAAAAAATCTTTGTTATTATTGGTTAGTCAATAAATATTGTATGTACATATAATAGAAATAAAACAGTTAAAACATGCGCTCGTATTTAAATGATGAATAAGTGATTCTTAGATAATAAATGTACATTTTTATAAATAAATTAATTCTATTTACGTCTTTGCTATTCTGGACAAAGCTTTCCACCTCTTTCAGTACGCCATTTTTCTTACCCCGTTTCTGTCGGACCGTACCCGTAGCTTTTTCCTTGGCAAAACATTCAAAATTACAAAGCTGGTCAAGCGACAAAAAAACTGACAGACCGATGTCCTTTCCAACAGTGGGCCGAGCGATCAAAGTCGTGTTTTTGTATTACTGTCTCTCCTGAAATGTTGTCTTTACTTTTGTCATTTTTTATAGAAGTTTAGTGACACAAAGCTTAGAGTAAATCCTGTGACGTTATTCGAGAATATTAGAGAAGGCAAAAAGTTTTCTCTTGGATTTTTAAATTGAATGTCGCGATGCTTTCTTAAAGTATTCAGTAGTAGTAGTAGTAACAAAGAGAAATGATGTAATTTTAGCTTTACTATAATTAATATACATATATACTCTGTGATATATCGTTATTATCTTGGTAAACTTGACTAGAAGTTAACAAAATATATTTCATTAATTTAGTGTTATTTTTCGAATATAAATGTTATAGATCATTTTAAATATATTTGATACTTTTCGACTTTGTATTAGTTTTGAGAATCATGTGATTTTAATAAAAAGGCACAAAATACTTATCACGACCTTAATGTTTCTGTTTTGGACATACAACGAAAAAGGTGATCAAAAACGAAAGTAACGAAGAAAATATCACAGTCCATGTGAAATCATAAATGAAGTAAAAATTTATGTGCAACCATCCACGTCGAGTAATTTAAATTCTGACTGTGAAACTGATTACAAAAAACCAAACTTTTATCAAAAAAATGTTTTCATTTCGGGTAAGCTGATTTTTACTGTGGTATATGGATGGCGTGATGCTGAAACAGTGATTAAAATATATATTAAATTATTTGCATCTATTATTAATATATTTTCTTCTGTCCAATAAAGTATGTTCTAGTATGCATCAATCAATTTTTTGTGACTGACATAAGTTGTTGATTTTTACTAACCACTGATCATATATAACTCTGCTTTAAATAACTTTCAAGCAAGTGTAAGTTTTATGTAAGAAAATAACCTTTTACTATATTACAAAGGATGTTAATAGAAAAAATCTTTCCAGCTTACTCACATTTTTTTTATATTAATAAGACCTTTCCCTTAAGCGATATTACGTCAAAATTCCTCACACCATTTCCCACCCGAGGCAACCCATTTTCACACCCTTTCTCCCCTCACGTCTTGCCACACCACCCTTCGACGGAACTTTTCTTTACCCGGTAGTAATTAAGCGTCGAGCCAACACTGCTTGCTTCGTCGTCTTAGCTTTTGCCTCGAGGCGCTAACACCATAATACTCGTTATATATTTGCAACAAGCTTTCGTAGACGATTTATGTGCTCTGGATACTTGATTTGAAAAAAAAACTATTTTCCCAATAGAGATAATTTTTTTCAGAATTGTTCAAAAGTTACAAACATCAAATAAACGACCAGAAGAAGCCTGATGGTTACTGTATTTGCTTTGGTTGTAATAATGATGAGCTTAAGCCGTTAAAATTCTCCTGCTAAAAATGCGTCTCAGTGAGAGTGATAAGTAATATTATACTCTTTTCTTAGGCCTACTCTTCAACGGTTACTCTCTTCAAAAAAGAGAGATTGAGTTATCATAGATGAAATTTTATGCAGTCTTTCCATAGAATTTTATGTTATGCCATTATTTATTTATTTTAGATTTTGTATAGAGATACGAATATTTTAAGTCCAGCTTTCATTCCCGTATTATTACGTCCAGCTATTTTGTTGATTGTACTCGTAATGTTTGAATATATGGTGCACTGCTTAATTACGTGGAATAATAACAGTTCACTTCTGTTTCCTTCTTGCACCCTTTGTATAGTGCTGGGCAAAAAATGAATAACTAGTATATGGTCCATATACTCACTACTCATTTTTTAAACGTATATAATATCTTTACAACGATTTATTGTACTTATTTTAGCCATATTATAATGGAATATTTTCGTTCTTAATATCGTGATATTACATCTTATAAATCAGGAAAATATAACAAAATGAATGTACAGTTACAAAGCTATAAGAACAATATAAGAAGCTTGCATAGCTTATTTATTTTTATAACGTACTATTCTATAGCCAATTCTTTAAATATCGGTTTGTTTTAAAAAACTGTTTAACATTAACCCCAAAAGAAATTTAATATCAACGATATTTTACATTTATTCAAATTGCTGTTATATAGTATATCGATTACCTAAATGAATATTTATTATACTATATTAGAATTTTAGCTCTGAATTCTGTTAAAAATTACTACAAAGTGTCTAAATTAAAAGTAATTAAAAACCACAGCACACATCTCTACACTTACATCTGGACTATCGCCCTTTGCTGCAAAGCTTTGGGACACTTTTAACTATCGAGGGTTGATTCGCGATGACTCACGTCCTCTTAACAAGGCTTTTCCTGTAATTATGTGTTGGTGAAGAAGCTTGATTTTCGGAAGGACTTCCTTTATTGATTATATGGAGCCTTCGTTATAGGGAGAGAAAGTTATTCTGTTGTAATCCATATCTGGAACGCATGTTTTATAAAAACAGCTATACGTTCTTTCTTAAACTATTATACAATTGATATTTTTACAATATTATAGTTTATTATGCAAAGTTACACATTGAATGATAATTATTGTGCTGCAGTTGTCAGTGGTTAGTATTTTTCTTGTTGATTTCATTAATTTTCAATGAAAAGATACTGTTTTATCGTTAGTTACGTAAGCTCAAAAGAAGCTTGTTTTAATCAGTCAACAATTGACTATTAAATAACTATAAAATAAATGTTATATAAAACTAAAGCGATCCATCAACTTTATTTTAAATATAAAAAAATAAGAACAAAATTATCGTTTAAAATCATTTCATTATTGACTATAGACATATCATAAAAAATTTGCATGACATAAATAGGTCGCAATACGAAATGTTGAGTTGATTCTGTTATCAATACAGGTGTTTTTTTAAACGTGTTAAGTTAGCAACACATTTGTCAGACGGCATAAGTATATTCTGAGAAACGAAAAATAGTTTATAGTTGATTTTTAACGTCAGTCATTTTTTGATCATAAGAATTATCCGCCAAACAATCGATAATAAAAAATATGTTTGTAACACATTTGTGAAATGAGTATGAGTTTTGCCATTAGCTATTCTCTACTATTTAAACCTTCAATTCTTTTATCAGTTTCTTATTCAAAAAATATTCTTTCAGAATTTGAAGTCTTCGAGTTTTCATATTGAAACAAAAAGTCAACCCAATTCTTGTTTCTGCATAAATATTTAAGTTTATTTCTATAAAGCTTATAAACGTGCGTCACGTTTTATTTGAATAAAACGTTACAATATAAGTGGATTTAGTTAGAAAACATTTTTAATATTATAAAATAAAAGGAATAAATTTTTAATTTATATTCGAAAATGAAATAGTTTTAGTTTTAAGAGTTGTAGCTACAAAAATATTCTGAGAAACAATTGCATGATACGTAGGTGATATGAAATATACGTAGCAAATATTCCACAAGGAATAAATGACAAAAAATATATTATTTTACAACTCGTCATTTACATTAATTTGTAACACTTTCTTGTTAAAATTTTGTAAATTTTCTCATGTACACAAGTGAAAAAACATCATTTCAATTCCTTCGATAGAATATATTATAATGAGTACTTTTTATGTTCTAAAAGTAAGCAAATCCTCAGTTACAGTTCAAAGTTTAATTTCTTAATCGATTAAACGATTGACTTGTATTTTTTTAAGTTGCTATTACATAAATATTTATAAAAAATTGAGAACTTTTTGCGTAAATTGATTCGACGTGATTTCAGTTCAATTTGTGAACATACGTTTGAAAAAATTTAAAGGTGAGTACCATCGCGCAAATCGGTCATTAGGCGCTACTTTGCCGCGCAATTAACTCCGGCTGGAACAATAACCTGCGATTTTTAACGACTCGTTAGAGAAATCAAGATGTGCCTCCGCGTCGAATTGCCACTGCCAGGAGTTGGTGCCCTCCTACTCCAGACAAAAGCCGATGAAAGTGCATCGAACTGGATCAAATTTATTGCCCTCTGGTCGAGATATTTACTAAGTATATATAATTAGACTCTTAATGTTATGGGAGTGATTTTTTCTATCGCACTTTGATTTAGAGTTTGAAATTGGAAAGTTCTACCATAAATTATAATAAAGGTTTGATAACAGTGCTTAATAATTATAAAAATGAATATTTCATAAGAAATATGATTTCCTCTTGTAAATATTGTAATATATTCCCAATAATAATGATAAAACCGCGAATGAATAGTGCATCATTTTGAATGAGGTACGAAAAGATTATAAAGTTATTCTATGAAAATTTTGCAAGACTATAAGAAGTTTTGCTTTTTTTAAGAGGAAATCTTTGAATAAAAAACATGTTATTAATTAAATTATTATATATTTTTATACATTTTGCATGTAACTTTAATTAATCACATGAAAAAATGCGTAAAAAATAAAAATAAATAAAAAGAATGCTACAAAGTCTACTCTCGTGTATATCTTATATTAAATGTAGTATAAATGTTATTATCAACATATGGATGAAATTTAGAAAACGACAAAAAAGCCTTCCAAAAATGATACCAAAGCAAATGAGATTATTCTAAAAATGTTTATTCAGATAAAGAAATTACTGATATTTATATTTTGTTATAAAACAGCTAGGAGAAAAAATATTAAAACATGTATTTTTTTTTAAATATGTCCGTATATATCTACGTACTTATGAAAAATAATCCAAAATATTCTGTAAGAGCAGTTGAGTGGCCTGGTTGTAATTTTGGCGAAGAACTAGTTCAACTGGTTGTCCTTACCAGATGCTCACAGCTCACGAGGGTCGCTGAAGAGGGCGAAAAGGGAAGAACCATCTGATAATGGAGAGGGAGGGGTGGGCGATCAGGTTCTTCGTGCAGTGGTAGCAAAACTTTTTTGTGGAAACAAATCTTCGTATCAAAAGATATATGAAAATGATATTTGATTGTATCATCAAATATTTTTGAAAACTATTTTATATTGTATCAGTTTTGGTAAACTCATACATTTGTAAATAGGTATACTTAAAGTTTGGTTATGCGTTAGACAATATGAAAGACCTATCTTTTCTAATTTTTAATTTGTGACGTGTTTATGCTCTGTTTTTTAAAATAAATCTATAGTAGAAACCAATATTTTTTAATAATGTTAAAAATGGAGCGATAATACGGGGTAAAAAAATCAATATATTTTAGTACCACAAAATTTTATAAGATATAGTTGATAGCTATTTCAGTTCACGCCATCCTCATAACTACTAGTTCTAGAAATATAAAATGTCTAGAAATATGAAATAGAAATAGCTATCAACTATATCTTATAAAACTTTGTAGGACTAAAATACATTGCTATTTTTTCACCGTGTAATAAATAAATGGAGCGATGACTTTATATTGTAGTTATCAACGTAATTTTAACAAAATGATATATAACAAATACAATTTTATCATTTTTTTTTGTATTAATTAATCTCGATTTGATGATGAATGACAGTAAACAATGTAAATTAAAGAGTTCTGTAACGTATACAAATTTTAGAAACTCAATACTAAATACATACACATTTAGTACGGTTATTAAATAAAGTAAATCTCAGTGGCAATTGCCAGGTTAAATTAAAAATAAATATGTATGGGAATTGCTACGACTATTATAAAAAAAATGTAATAGATACGTTATGTATGTCAGATCTCACCGCCAACCCAATATAACACGACTGAACAAGGACGAATCTCAATGATAATTATTTGAGAAGCTCCCCTTCACAGATGAGGACAGGTAGATAGCACGGCAGAGCTTTTCCCGAGCTTTTTCTATTATTTAACTGCAGTATCAGATAACGCCGTCCGCAGAACAAGGCACGATGCATGTAAAGATAATGTTGTTCTTGTCGGAAACGCATGGGTAGCTTTTTGAAGCTTTTTGAAGCCTAGTCGTCCCGAGTTTGGGGCAGGCACCGTGAGCTTTTTATCAGTGCTTACCAAATCAATCAAGTTTTGTGAATGAAAAATATTAAACGTATTTTTTTAATGTACAGTACGAACTCATTTTACAGTTTATATTTAATTAATGTGAAATGCAAATTTCAAAAAATATACATTTACATTCATTTGAAAATAATAGCGGGGTACATAAGATTAGGCTTTTCAAATGGATTGGAAAAATTCAACGCTGATTATTATATCAACTATTTTTGAGTTGCCGTAAAATTTTGCTAGTATTTGATAAATTTTAACTATTTGTATAATAATTATAATAACTTGAAACAAGATTTTTTTTTAATTTAATATTTGTCACAAAGATAAATTCTTCATGTTAATGAAAAATGAGACGTAACGCTATTTGTAAATTAAAAGTTCTAGACAATTTATTCATCTGACGACACAAATATCAAATAATTTTTTAATACGTTTCACTTATTTAAGAAAATTATATAATAAATATACAGATCGCAACATACGGAATGGGGCAATAATAGTCCTTAAAAGGAAATATCATGTCGTCAAATATTACTTCAAAATTAGTTCTTACACTTTTAAGCACCTTTCAACTCAGAATAAAATATCGCGAAAGCTAAAATACTATACCTTCTTTGAAAACGGACTCAGGTGTACACCTTGGAAGTAAGCTTTGTCTTTGCCGCTATGAAACAAGAGATGCCGCTTCTAGGTAACATAGGTAGGCACCTACCTACCCGTACAAAGGCAGAGATTTTTTCCGCCGTCAGAACAAAGCCTGGCAAGGATATTATTTTTTCTTCTCGACGGGAAGAAGAAGCTGGTAGTGATTTTTTTGCTTCTTACTTCTGCCAATTCATTCATTTGTTAGCGGAGAGGATTATTTTGCGAGTGGTTAGATTATTTTTCAACACTTCCTGGAATGAGCTTCTTTCATTATTACTTAACCTGTTCAACAGAGAAGAAAATAAACTTTACAACATTGCTGAAAAGTAAAATTACTGATTTCGACGAAATTTAATGATAATGTGGTTCATTTTGTGTTCATTGTTCTTGACTAAATGTAAAATTTGTTTAATTAGTACCAAATATTTTTTTCTACTTGCCTCACCATCCATACTTCGTATCATTCAACTCATGTTAATTGTGCTTTCACGATTTCTTCAACAAAAATATTAAGCCTCAAATTATATATTGGAAACTTAGTCAAGCTAATTAATTCAAACAATTAAAATTTAATATAGAAAATCAGTTTTAGTGAAATATTTTTACGTAGAAAGTAAAGCCACTCTAAATTTAAAAAATCTTTCGATTGCTATTTGTTTCTACAATTTGCATAAAAAAACGGCTGAAATCCACGATTACTCGACAAAAAAAATATTAGAAAACAGTAATGATAGAACTTACATACCTATCATATATAGTTAATAAAAATATGATGAAATATTTTGGATAATTTATCGATGTTTCGATAATATTAGTCGGTATAATTATCTAAAGATTTTTATACTAAACGATGAAAACTTTGATCTGAGAAAATATATCATGTTCAATAAATAGCTTCTAATATTCTTTATTTAAACAAATAAAATCCAATGCGATCAGTTGGTAATGGTCGCGATGAGCCAAACCGTGCATGGTCTTTTTATAAATGCTGGACGTATTAATAAGATTATGTTTAATTTATTCAAATATAATGCCTTTCCACCAAGAAGTAATATTTATTTCAAATTGAAGTATTGATTCATAATAAGGTTCTTATTGGCAAATGTATTTAATTTAACCTAAAGTTTATTGGTATTTTATAATTATTATTTATATTTTTTTGAATTGTTACAACTGTGTACGATTTCACATGTTTTGTCAATAACGACCCGGGTTTCGCCTTTCGGCATCTTCAGCCATTCTATCACACGGATGTAACAGTACTGACTCGTTGGCGAAGGCGAAACCCATATCGTTAGTGACAAAGCATGTGTAATCGTAAAAAGTTGTAACAATTCAAATTTGATATTGAAATTCCATCAAGCACTTTCAGTCAACATCATAAATTAAATCATTATTTATTAAAATTACAAGTATTAACAATTTTACCAAATGTTTCCTAAAACAAATGATAATATCAATGCAAATGCGAATTCATTCAATGACTAAAATTATCGTCACCTACCTTTTTTCAGCTTAGCAAGGCAGTATTATGCTCAGTCTACCACTAATTCAGGATTATATTTCAAACAGATATAAATTAAAAAATATTGTACCCCTTACCAATTCGTAATCGGTGATCTTTTTGTGGTCATTCCGTAATGAAAGGGATTATTTATTTTTAAGTTTTATAACACTAGAGTAGAGCATTTAAAGGCTTATCACCTATTTTCAGGAATCGTAATACCATAAGGTATATATCTATATACGCTGAGATAAAATCGGATTGTATTCTTTAGTTTTCCTATTTCTAACAACATAATATTGGCTTTTGTCTCGTGAAGGGGTTGTTTAATCATTGAAAGATCTTTTTTACCTTCGCATAAATTACATATATTTGGGTATTTATTATAACCACACAAATACGTACCTTTTGTCGATAATGAAAAAGAACCTATATTTGTACATATATTTTAAGAATCTCGAATTTTGTTTCATATTTTCTAGAACACGATATATATATTTTTTTGTTGTTGCGGCTTACGAGGTTATTCATTTTGAACGTAATGTATCGTACTTGGTAGTATTTGATTCTGTCGAAAATAAACGTTTAGATTACTCTATAACCGCATTCTAATTAATCACAATCTCTATTGCATTAATTTTTAGACGCGATGTTGAATTAAATTAATTCTTTTGAAACGTAGTAGTATAGAAATCAAATAATATGTAATTGTTTTCCAAGAAAAAATATTTATTAGCAAGTGAAAAACACCTCATATAAGAAAGCGCGTTGGAAAAGATTCAAAGAAAATGAAATTGAAATTGTATAGAATTCAAAACAAAGCCTGCTTAAATAAAATATTTTTTAATGTTATGTGGAAAAATATGCAAAATAGTTTAATATGCTTCGTGAAAACGTATAATATTTTTTTTTTAATAATTATATCATTATAAAGCATTATTATAAGCAAAGTTATAGAACATAGGAATATATCCTAAAATAAAAATTACACCAGATAATTGAAAACAGTGCTTCTGTGCTTATTCAGGGGTACATAATTTCATCAATGTTCGTACAAAACACATGAGACCAAAACGTTTATGTTTAGAACTTCGTGAAATAAGCAGAATCTCGTGTGACGTCACTTACACATCCAGTGCAGCAACTCGCTTCCTTTATTTTGAATAGAGAACGAAAGCGATCGCCCAAAGAGGGGAGACTTCCGGTTACCGCCACCAGAGGGATACCATAGTACAACTTTTGCCACAATTCTCCCTACAAATCCTTCAAAAAATACACACCGAAACTTACAACACCGTCTGAATCCGGCGCAAAAGTTTCAGCCGTATCTATGTAGGATAAGTGCTCGAAATTCGTATTGAAATTTATACCGCGCATCGTATCGGATACACTATAATTTTTGTAGAAATTTCGTTGGGTGACTGCGGTCATGATAACAAGTTTGAAACGCTGTTTCGTGCTGAGTTTAGTACGAGGCTCGTTCGAAACTTGCGTAGCCGGATTTCGACCGTGTTGTAAGTTTCACCCGGTTGGTTGTATATAGCGGAGTGTAAACTCCGAGGGAAAGTTTTGCCGGGGTGAGTGGCCTGCGACGTTAACAATAGAGTCCCTCACAACAATGGGCTGGCTGAATCACGACGGGGCGAAGTAAAAAGAGAAGGTTCCTTTTTAGGGGCAGAGGGCTAAGAGGGGCCGCGTGAAGGGAGTAGGGGGCCAAAGCTCGGGAGGGGCAAGTTCATAATCGATTTCTGATATGCTCCAATATTGCGAACACTTGGACGAGAGCGCGTAAGAAAATAATGTGTGTTTTACACGTGAGTAAAACAAATACCAAAAATAAAACTTTGTATAATTTTAATAAAATTAAAACAAAAAATACATAATATTTTTAATTAAATGTTTAGACAATGTTATTGATATTTATTTCCAGACTTTTTAGGTCGTGATTTTATAATAAAAGCTCCAGCAGAATACATAAGTTTCCTTAAGTATATATATATATGAGAATTTTTTTTGTTAACCATTTTTAATATAAGTTATCTATAAAAGTGTCTACAAAAAAGCCAACGACCACACCACGTTGAAAGCACCGGCTCTCGTGCGATCACCGAAGTTAAGCAGCATTGGACGCGGATAGTGCTTGGATGGGTGACCGCTCGGGAACACCGCGTGCCGTGTTCTCTTGGCTATGGGAAGGAAAACCCAGACAGAAAACCGAACACCAACCCGCCCGCCTGGGCAGCGTGGTGTTGCTATGTCCAAACAACCCCCCTGAAAAAAAAGCAGGGGGAGGCCTTCATCCAGCAGTGGATAGAGCCCGGCTGATGATGATGATGATCTACAAAATATTATCGCAGTTTCGGAAAGGCATTTGCTTTATATCCAAAAAACTGATAGTAATTTTAATAAAAACAGTAACCATCAGTGTAACGCAAACACTTCGTACTTTGTTTGTATCCAAAGCGATAGCTCATTGAAATAAATATAGAGATATGTTAATTTATAACTGATAAGAACGGTATTAATAAAATAAAGACAAAAATGTAGTAAAAGATGGCAATAACATTACGTGTAGGTATTTTGACTTGAGCAATCTAAATGTTACACTCCACCAATCAAGGCATTGGAAAATTATCCACTATTATTGAATTGTAAGAATTTTTTTAAAATTTTTTGAGTGTGTGATTACCGGAAATTCATTGAAATATACTTTATTTACTTTTAAGGTGTCAACTGTCTCTTCTTGATAATAATTGAGTTGAGTTCTTAAGCCTTTGGTTTCATAAAGCTGCAAATTAATAACTTATTTTTTTATAAATAACCTTGTCTGTAATATGTATTCGGTCAGTTGATAATGCTCACGATGAACGAAACCGGTCTTTATCATAAATATATGGTGGGGATAGTCCTGTTATGTGTTTTTGTTGTTTGAAATATGTTTTATTAAAAAAAGTAAATAATGCTATCGGCCACTTAAGGAGATACATGATTGATCTTGACATTCTACTAAATTGTTTATTTCGGTAGTTTTATCGAAATCGTTTGCAAGTATTTTATGAGTGTTGTGTTACAGACAGTAGACAGTACGGTATTCAATTGGGCATTGTTAAGTCCCGTGTATCGAATCAACAATGATGTCGTATTTTTATAATCGCAATGTCTGACACGTGGGTTTGTGTGATTTGTAGACCAGCGGCTTTCAATCGAGACTTTACTAAAAGATTATATTTTTGCCGAGTAGTTCATGCGATTTCTTAGTATTTGGATGCGATCGGCTTGCGATGGAATTCCGGGCTGACAATTTTATACAATGATTTTTTAAGCTTGTTATTTGTGATATCAACGTTTCGTTTTATCTATAATTCTAAAAACTCATTTCTAGTTATATTCTAGACCCATTGGTATGTCTT
Source organism: Himalopsyche japonica (assembly GCA_028555115.1). NCBI lineage: Eukaryota > Metazoa > Arthropoda > Insecta > Trichoptera > Rhyacophilidae > Himalopsyche > Himalopsyche japonica. The sequence goes on along the minus strand of JAHFWJ010000228.1, from coordinate 238,307 downwards.
TAGTCTTTTAAAAATATGTTATTGAGAAATTGTTGATTTAAAAGTCGTTGTTTATTATTTTTGAAATATCGATTGGGAGTATATGAATATTTTTTTAACATTTCTGTATTTACTATCATCTAGTGTCGTTTCAAATGCGTGTGTACGAGAGTGCTTTAAGATGCCAAAAGTTGAAACCCTTGTCATTATAATTTTATTGTCATCATCCGGGTTTTGCCGTTTGACATCGTCAAGAATAATTTTAAATTGCTCGATTAAACTCAAGATGTGTACCTAGATTGAACTGTATATATATTGAATGTAAGAAGAATATAGAAAAATATAATCACGATAAATATAGTTTCTTGACTTGGTATTAATAATTTTTCGTATTGTTTTTCTAATGACAATTTATTTATTTTCAGTTTCGGTGGAATCGTATAACTCTAATCTTGAAAATGTTAAATAGTGTTACAAAAAAGGTAAATAGAAAAAAAACTGATCTATTCTGTTGACAATCTTATTTTGTATATATATATAATATGATAAGTCACACAAGGTTTGAAACAATTTCTTCAAGGAAGACTTAGTTCGCAACAAATTTTATAATAAAACAAAATTATTTTTGATTATAATACGTTAATAATAACAATTCAAAACCAATATTTTTTAGTTAATATATTGAAATATTCGCCCACCACTGAACAACGACAATAAAAGATAAATTTATTTGTTATTAAGTTTCAATTCACAGGCAGTTATAGTTGGAATTATTAATTGATTTTTGTTTTTCATTGTATTCAAATACGCTATACATAAATTAAAGAAGATAAATTAAATCAAAAATATAATGTTAGCTTAAAGTTTAGAGACCGATGATAGTTCAGCTTAACACTACTACTATTGTGAACCATTACTTACGGAGATACTATGCTCCGTATGTGGGCCACACTCGACCTTGCCTATGATTTGTACAATCAATTGAAACGATACGAATTATTCATGCGGTATTTGAACCCGGAGTATTAAAATCTAATACAAACGAAGTTGTTTCATTATTAAGGGGCCTTTACTTATTGTGATTTTAAGTGCCAATAAGGATATTCGCTTAAATATTTAAATGTTTTGTAAAGATGTGTACACGAGTATAAAATAATGTATCCAGTTTATCTAATAGATAAATTTTTAGAATTACTAAATAATTGATCAAAAATTTATCACTACGTTATTTCAATCAATTGATCTTATTTCCTTCATATAAAAAAAATAAACAATAATAACATTAAAAAAATATATTTAAAATTTAATTTGAGATTAATTTTGTGTAAAATTATGAATTCATTTAATGAAATCTTCAACGACGTCACACTATTATAATTTAAGAATATAAAATTACTTTGATACTAAATAAAAATGTTAAGAATTTTGTTTCGATCACTTTTTAAGAAGCCTTGGATATAGATTGCTTTTTCTTTGAAAGTGTAGAACGAGCCTTCCAATGGAGATGCCTCATTGATTCAACCATTCAATCCATTGTATTATTTTTGACGAAAACGTACTCCATGTATGTGGATGAGAGTAGCTAAGACAACTATTATTTTGAATTCATTAAAGTTGACATTTTCTGACTTGATTCGGTTGACTTCATCACCAATTTCCAGTATTTATACACTTTAATGTAGCAAAATCGATTAAAATATATTTTTTTGAATAATAAAACACATTTTTAGTACTATTTCCACAATATATTTTTGAGCGAAACCGGTTCTGATCATAAAATAAATTGTTTTAATAGTATTAAAAATGTCTTTTATTATTTAAGACATCATATCTTTTCATCAAGACAAGACAGTCAACATCTTGTGAAGTGAAAGTAATATTTTGTATTTTTTTATGCAATATATAATAGCAATATATGTTTATGTTATTGAATGTAACCAATGGTATTAATTTGAGACAAAATAAGTATTTAGCTGTACAAAATTGTTTATATGGTTGTTGATGTCTATTTCGGCTGGCCGATTTATACAATTATTTCGATTTCTCTGTTTTATGATATGATTATTTAATGTTGTATAATTTTTAGCGGTTGAATACACGAGAAGAAATAACATCATTGTAAAAGATTATTTTTCAATGTAGAATGTCATACGACATCCCAAAGATTTGTCCGGTAAAATGTCGCACAAAACCCTTCCCCTAAACAAGCGAGACTTTTGGAGGCAGCGGGGGAGAGAGGGGCTCCCGGTACCACTCCTATCCGTGTACCCACCAAGTTACATAGGGCTCCAGGTGTCACAAGCACACATATATACTACATATTGTTTGTACAATTTAGCGTCCACACGTGTTTCATAGCTTATATATTCACATACCTTACATATACTTATACCATCAGAGTCCAACAGTTTTTGTTCTATGGGAATAAATTATGCAATAGAATTAAATAAACTATTTTTCGATATAATCACTGTCTATTTCTATATGTTTTTTTAAAAACGTCATAATTCAAACCGATATAAAATTAACGTTTTTCATATTATTATTGTAAAATTGCCAAAATTTTAATATCTGGCCATTTAAGTAAGGGGTTACTTACTCACTATTTTTAATACTAAATTTAAATTGAACAGTCAAATTTGACAATTTTTTTGCGTTTACTTTTCTTGATATGCCTTATGTTCAAACAAAAAAATCAAATAGTCAGATAACAGCACAAGAAATATTTCTTTTTTAAATATTTACATGGGAAAAAAACCATTTAACTTATTGATTGAATTGGCATTTACTTGGTAGAGCTCTATTATAATACGGTGAAAAAATAGCAATGTATTTTAGTTCTACAATTTTTTTATAAGGCTAGGTTGATAGCTATTTCGGCTTTTTTCACCGTGACATTTAACTTGAAACAACTTGAAATATGTTGATTTAGTATATTTTCGAATACGAGTGTCTCCTCAGAAATTGTGTATAAAGTGTATTTCGAATATGTTTGTGTTTAAATATTTTATGTTTATATTCGAAATATTCAGTTAGATTTTGAACACGCCAGTTTATACAATAGCACTTTTCATGTTCTTACGTTCTATTATATCTCACTCCTTTCTTATAGTCAGTTTCGAAGATGTATATCGTATTATTACAATATTAGAAGTTAATACAGTTGATAAAAATTGCAGATGTTTATTTTAAAAGGCTATAAAATCTAAAATTGTCTTTGATTCTTGATTTTATTCCAGGAATATCGCCACTTTTAATGGTTCCATTATATTATATTGTGTATTTGGAGAATGAGGAGTGAGCACCAAGTGGCGGGCGCAGGGATAAGAGGGGCGCAGGACGCGGCTCGTTAAACTGGCGGTATATGTAATGGCGACGAAAATAATCGCTTACATTCTGAAATCTGCGACGCGTTGCCCCACTGCTCCCTCTTCTAGTTCCCACTTTGCTTATGTAGAATTACGATGAGGAAATATTACATTGCCCCTAGTGATTGTTATTATTCAGGTAAAGTGGTACAGAAGTGCGGGGCATGTTAAAGCAAAGATTACAATACAGTTCATAACATTATTTTTAGAATTATATCGTTATCGATAATTATACAAGAACCTTTCAATCTTAATGATGAGGAGGGTGTGGTCATTTGCTTAATTACTTTTTGATATGGAAGTAAAACAAATAAATAACTAGAAAAATTCTTACATATTAAATATATATAAATGAAATTTGTTGGTTCCAACTTTGTACGATTCCACATGTTTTGTCACTAACGGCCCGGCATTCTATCACACGGGTGCAACAGAACTGACCTGTCTGACCGATTGTTAGTTCTGTTCCATACGTGTAATAGAGTGCCTGAAGAGGCCGAAAGGCGAAACCCGGGTCGTTAGTGACAAAACATGTGGAATCGTTCAAAGTTGTAAAAATTTAAATTTGATATTGAAATTCCATCAAGCACCTTCAGTCGATATCGTAAATGAGCTTAAAAATCTATGTGATATGTTGTCACTCCACTGCTAAAATACAAACTAATATTATGTTCACTTTGAATGTGTTAACTGTTACTTCTTGGAAAAAATAAATTATATTTAAAAGAATTAAAATAAATCAGCATTATTTCCGCAACATATATAATATAAAGATATAAGTAAATTGTTTTTTGTCAGTTGATAAAACTCGCGATAAGTAAATCCATTGTGATCGTAAAATATATTTTATTCTAAAAAATATGTATTATATTATTTTTTTATAATATTATGGTATCAAAGAAACGGTTTTAATTAATTATTAATTTTATTCAATCAATTACTTTTAATTAAAAATTATATTTGCTTACTACCAAATAAACTATAAACACGTCCCCACAAAATCTTTAATTTGTAACCATATTAGTAAAATAAGCAAATATTGATGAATTATAGCAAATAGAATTTATTCGTGATTATGATTAAATGAATAAGCCCACGGACCTTAAACAAAATATGGTGTAAGCCTAACGACTCTACCCACAATTATAAACATATGCATTTTCTACAAATGCAAATAATAGTTATTTTGGAAAATTCGCTATATTTTGTCTGGTGTATACTTATCAACTTTTGTTGTAGAGTTATCGATTGTTTTTTTATCAAATATTATATTGTACGTTTCAGTAAAATAAACTATTTAATCCAATACAACTAGTAAACATATCGTATAAGGTTTGTTTCAATTGATACCGACATGAGTTTTTTTTTTTGTCTAGACGTATGAGTTCCAGATGATTTCAACTTTTCTTACCCAATGATACAATTCAATTATTTAATCGAGATATTTTGAATTTTATTTCACCGGATAAGAATAGAAACATTAATAAAAAAAGCAGGCACTTTAACAATACATCTTATAATTATAAATAATTCTGTAAACATGGTATTCATTACAAGCAGAAATGTTACTAAATAAAGATTAAATAAATAACACGTGACTATCTTAAGTCATACATATAATTAAATGCTTTGTTTATGTATTTACTTTGTGCATAATTTGTGTTGTTTACTTTTAGTTTTATAAGAAATTTTGTTAATAGTGCTGACTAAATTATAATCAATTGATTAAAAATGGCGTGTAACTTGAAAATGCGTTTTGTATATCACATTTAACGTAAAACATTAAATATATTATTATTTTACTTCAATATAGATTGTTTATAATGTCTTTGATGTTCCTTGTTCTTAATTCTCAATTTTCCGTGCAAAGTCTGTACGTCAAGTCGTGATGGAGTTCCAACAGCGAAAAAGTCTTGGCAGTGCGATAGAGAGAGTCGGCACGATGTGAGAGTGAAATCGAGTTAAGCAGGGGGGGTTAAAAGGCGGGGCCACAGGGGGACCGCCCAACCTTTCCTCTTTTCCCTCCATCAGTCCCTCTTTGTCACTCAGCTGGAGATGAAAATTTTAGACGGTGCCTCACTGGCAGATTCAGAATAGCAGTTGACTGCATCGGATCACTTACTCAATGACATGGAGATATTTCGAATTTCATAGTCCAATTCACTTATGCATATGATTAACAACCTTTATAGTGAAATTGAACTTTGAATTAATGGATAGGTTTTATCTTTGCTTTTGTAATGAACTTGTAGTGATTATGCCATAAAAAAACCTTGTTAATGCTTTTATCGTATTGTATTGATGACAAAGTCGTACATACAAGTTCACAACTTTCTCTCTCCTTCTACAACTTTTAGTGATATGAGCAAATCTTATAAAAATGAAAAGACTTAAAAACACTTTTTAACACATAGTTTTAGGCTTTGACACGGAAAACTTTAAAAGCTTTTTAGCTTTAAATTGAAAAAAAAATGAATGTCCATATGGTTCAGTTATAAATATTACTTACTAATAATATCAATTAACGGTGAATGGATTTTCGATATCAATTTTTTTTATTTGAAATTTATTTTTGAAAAAAAAAATGTTGGAAAATAATTGTAAAAAGTCAGTTTTGTTGCATCCGTCTGATAAAATTCGTGAAGATGCCGAAAAGAGAAACCTGGGATGTTAGTGACAAAACATGTGGAATCGCACAATGTTTCAATAATTCAAATTCACACTCATTTAATTTGAATGGATAACCGTGTTATCATTTGTTTTATCTACCCACAATAAGTACTATTTAGATGCAAGGTTTGTATGTTTCGGTTGTAATGTAAACATGTATTTTTTTTAGTAAATCAATAAAAATCTTTCATAAAAAGCAATATAAGTTTTAAACATCGAAAAAATCATCATGTTGCTCGGTTTTTTTTTAACATTTATTTTTTTATTGAAATATAACAAAAATACATTAAAACATTTACATTCTACATTTGCCTTACACATGATATCCCGAATGAAAGAGTTTTCCAGCAAAAAAGTATTTTTCATGTCAATCATATTGTTCCGTATCCGGAGTGAGATTGTTTTCGATGGAAAATACAAGAATGAAAAATTGCCACCCCTATTAACTCCCTAAGAACTGCATTCAAAATGAAAAATATCTTTATGTGCATAGTTGTGATGCCTAAATAAACCAATGAAGGCACAGAAATGAATCAATTATTCCACACAAACATAGCAAACAATTTAATATTTTTTTTAATATGACGTCGTAGGGTTATGTTCAGTTCAACTAATCTGTTTGGTTATTCCCACGTCACCTAGTATAATGTGTAGTTTTCTACAAATTCTTGAAAATTTCAGATTCGCTGTAACTTGTCAAATATTTCAAATTCAGAGAATTCCATTAAAACATTTATTTTGTTTTCAATTTTTGTTTTTTTGTTTTTGCGTCACTAAATGGCTAGCCTGAATGTGTTGTAAGCTCACAAGCCTATGACTTTCAGAGACTTCAAAAAATGAAGGTTTTTAATTTGAAACTGCGAACAACAGGTCATCGTATTGGCTACATAAAACATTCGCCATAGAGAAAAAATCCGCTACAAATTTGTACCGCTGTTGGTGAAAGGACAATACAAAAACATGTTACATTTTTTATGTCGACACTACAGTTTCAGAGCAAAATATCAAGCGATAATAAATTGAATTGATTGTATCTATCGTTAACTGTACAATTCAGAACATAATTATGCCCAAGTCGAGCGTCGTCTTTGAATGTCAAAAAATAATCGCAAGAAATTAAAATCAAACCAACATTACCAATTTTACGAACATAAAAAAAAATATTATTTTGACTATCTTGCTTTTCGACATATATGGTAATGGAAACAACTTATTTTTATTAAAAATGAATTACATCACAATTTTAAACAGCTAATTTTAATAAACTATCAAAGGTTTTGTCATTTACATTCCAGCTCTTTCCTTTAGGTTTATTCAAGCGATCAATTTCATGAATGAATTCGAACGCTTTTAAGTGAAAAAGCATGTGGAATTGCACAAAATTTGAATGCTTAATTTTTTATATTTAAATTCCATCTAGCGTCAACATTAAATGTATGCAATATACGTCTTATAAATCGTAAGTAAGATTTAATGTCTTCGAATTGATGGCAGATTTTTATCGCTAAATATGTTATTCGCTTAACGAGTAACAGTTTTGATATTCGGTTAGCAATATTCAAAACGACATAAAACTGAATTTATTCTACTTTCATGTTAGCGATAAAAATACCACATTCCTTTTATTTTTACCGTAGTCTTAGCGAAAGCGGGGTGAATTCCCATAAAATCCATTCTCGTGTAATATAAATAAAAGTGTCCAGTGGCGTCGGCGTCGCGGCGCTGCCTGAGTAATGGCTGATGACCGCAATAAAGGCGTCGTCCGGAACTGAACTGGGGATCCATTTGTCCGCAGAGGTCGCCGGGGACACGATTTGTGTTCCTTTTCGAGGGCAATACACCGGTTTTATCTTTGGCAATATGTCAGGATGATTGTCCTAAACATGTGATCTGAAAAAATTGTAATAGGGGTCAAAGACGCGGCCTTATAGCGAAATTGCCATGTTTTATGGGAAAATGGCTTTAGTATATATATTTTAGATACTGGACAAGATCTATGACATATCTTAGGACGTAAAAATACTAGAAATATGAATGTTTTCACATGCGAAAATATATAACTTATATTTTTCTGTGTCTTATGTGAATGTGACAAATGATATAATTTAATGAAAAAATATATCAAAAATTAAACCTTATACTACAATTTGTGTTAAAACAGTTTGAATTTATAGTTAAAAATCAATCAAGCCTGTTTAATCAATAACATACATTATACAATGTATGTATTATTGAGCTACTGAATGTTACAATACAATAAAATGAAGGTAAGTAAAAAAATGGACTTAAGATATTATTTATGAAAAGTGGCGTACCTAATAAATTGTGATAATTAAGTATAAACTATAGAGAAGATGGTTGAAACGTAATATTTAATCTCGTAAAAGAATTATAGAATTTTTTAGTTTTTATCTGTTCTATAATTCAGTTGTTCAGGATTATTTGAAAAAAGAAACGTGATTATCCTGTTAATAAAAAAATGATGGATAAAAACTGTTATATGCACATTTATTTTATAAGAAAATTCTATTGAAAATTAGTGATAGTGCCACCTGTCAATATTAATGCATATTTTTATATGCGAATACATACATCTGTTTCGTGGTATGAATCATGCGCACGAAAGAAACATTTTGTAATTTTTAAATCATTTTTTTTTATAATATTAGTTTACTTAAGTTTGATTCGACCGTTTTCTTATTTGAACTGTCTTTGGAGTATTTTTTTACATAAATCATGAATAAAATACTTTTTCTTTTATGAAGCACGTGTTAATTGTATGTCCATTTTGCCCTCACACACTCCTCTAAGGGGCAATTTCCTGTTTGCCAGGATTAAGGCGGAGGAAAATAAATAGGTATACGGTTAGCGTACAGAAAATAATAATATATTCAATTCAATCAGGTAAATCATGTCGTTTCCGCTCGCCTTTGTGGACGAACACAATAGCTCACGTTAAATATCCATCTAAGTATAGGTATATATGCTCATCAAACATAAAAATGTTAACGCCTGTATGGTAATTTTTGTAAAGAGTTACAAGAAATATGTTATATTACTTGCAAGGCTGAAAATTCTATTAAATAATTATCTTTAATAATAATAAAAAAAAATAGTACTTATATCCACATTGTATTTTTTGATCAGGACCGGTCTTGCTCATCATTACCAACTGATACTACTAAAGTACTAAAAAGTGTGTTTTTATTATTTAAATGTCAAGCCTTTCCATCAAGAAGTGACAGCTAACACCTTACAAATTAACAATTATTAATAAAAATATCTTATAAATTTAAGAAAGAAAAAACTTTCGCGTTAATTATATTAATATATCAATGTTTCTTAACTTAAGTAGATAATTAAGCACCAATTCATAAAGATTATCTCGTATTTCTTACATTCTTGTCTCAATCTGCTTAAAATTATTTATGTATTATATAAATAGTTTTGGTGAACTTGAAATTTTTGAACTCGCAGATTAGTTTTGAAATATTTTACATCAAAATATAATAAAGATATCTACAAACTAGCGGTAATGACAGCCAAACATATTTATTATTCATATGAATAAGAGAACTTTAAAAAATTGATTGGATATGGTCTGATAATTATTTGAAATGGAAAATTCTATTATTACAAAGACCTCATATTAGTAATGTTATTGAGAAAACATCATAAATTTTTATTAAAAAAAGTGTACAGTTATGAAAAATATTTTTACGTGGCTATTTAAAAATAAATATCAAACGAAGTGTTAATGATCCAAAGGGCGATAAAATTTAAAAATACTTCAATTTAATACGTCAATATCAACACTTTTATTCGCTGACCAACTACAATACAATTAAATTCTTTTTTTTAAATTTATTAATGAAAGCTATCTTTGTTTGTAATTAAATAAAAAGACGACCATCAAATCAACATTTATTTTTTTTGCAGATGTTTTGTCCAAAAGTAAGTGCATCCTGAAATATTTTCTCGTCCCTCTTATTTGCTTGAACCCTCACTAAGCTCCCCGAATCCCGATGTCCAGCGACAAGATAGCTGTTTTATCTTGAAGGGAACGCAAATCAGAGGTGGAGTTGAAATCTAAAGACCTTTAACCTATCAATAAGATCATATTGGTTTATTGAAATGCTACTTTTTTTTGAATTCAAAAAAATATATGAAAGTAAATTATTATTTTTAATAACATTTTTTCTAATCATTTCACAAAAAATACATAAAATTCAATTAGTTTTGGATATAGAATTAAATTAAAAAATCAAATTATGTTACTTTCATGACTAAAGTTATAAAATTTATCGAACTACATTCTCGTTATGTAAATGAATAAAATATTCTTTGTCAACATGGATTTTAAATTTATATAGTACATTATAATATTTATTATATTATTAAATTAAAGTGAGTTTTTAAATTGAGCTACTTGAAAGAAAATGCATTTAACCTTACGTATTCAAATAATCTAACAAGTCTTTGTATAGATTCGAATATTTTAATTAATTTACATTTTTTATTGTTTCCAATTTAAAAGCAAAAAAGCACTTTGGCCAATTGCAATTATTTTTTCTATGAAGATTACATACACAATTTTTTGGCATTGTAATATTGTATTTTTATTAATTATAAAAAAGCTCTAGATAATCTAGTTGAGTTATCGCGATGGGAAACTGCGGTCCGCCCCTTTCGGAGGTTTCCGTGGTCCTGCCGGAAGCGTATTACCCACCAGCAATGACCTCCGGTCGAACCGGATATTGATATATTTCATCAGATATAAATCTCGCCGACAGAACGATGTCAATAAATAAAGCACTTACAGATAAGGTACCGTTGTGTGTTTCCACATGAATGATGTACGATGTTTTGGAATTCAAAAATATATTCATAAAAACATTTCATATCGTTTTTTTAAGTTCAATAAGATATCATTAAATCTGATTAAGAAATCTTCATAAACAACCAAAACACGTATTACACAGTTATGCCAAGGTTATTGGAGCTGCAATGAAAAGACCTAATTTGATTGATAAACGAACATGGATGTTTTTGATGTCTAAATTCTCCATGTAATACTAAGAAACGGGCTAAGTAAGAACGGTTACTTTTATTTTTCTAATTTTATATTATCTGTCTCTACTCTTCTAGAAAAACGAAAAGTTTTGTTACTGAATTATAATGATTATAGAAAATCTTCTGTTCAAATACCTCTGTAAGAAAGCCATAAAAAACACGTTTCGAGCGGCAATTGATTTAAAATTGTTTATTTAGTAAAAACTTTATTTACATAACGGGAAGTTTTTGGGAACTAATAATTAATTAAGGCAACAAAAGTGTAGTTTTGCATTACTTTCTAATTTATTTTCAAATACGTATTTTTCATTTCTTGCTATCAATGTGTAAAATATGCATTTTGTATGAAGAATACATACAAAACTATAATCATTTATTCATTTATAAATAGATAGTCTCATCACGTGCACGTCAAAAAATGTCAGATTACGAAAATAATAATAGATATTTAATCATATTTTTGCGTGATGACTTTCTTTTTGAAGATATATTCTTGCTTATAACAAGAGAATACTGGATTCTTTGATAAATGAAATCATACGTATATTTTGACAGTATGCATAATAATTTTTTCTTGTTCAATTCAATATAAAAAAAATATTTAAACATGAACTCTGTAAAAAAAAAACAAATAATATAAGTACATTTGACAATTTATTCAAATGTTTAAATTAATTACATGTAATTATTTGTCTTAAACTTTTCCACCAAAAATTATAATTATCAAACATATAAATGATTAAACATTGACATATTTTATTAACCGTTAGTCTTAACCGTCGTTAATTTTAGACAATGGATATGATAGTTATATTTAAGACAACCGCATTTTGGTTACTAGAAATCTGTTCATAAATAAAAAGCCACTGTATCCATTAATGTTTTTCTCAGTCACCTACGTAATAAATCAAAGACCCGGTTCACAATATAATCCTTAGAATTTCAATTCACACACGCAGTTCCGGTAATGAAATTACTAAGCGGCGTAAAACCCGAACACACCGCATTAGATACGAGCCATGGTTTTATTTTGCGTAAGTCGAAAAACTTAGAACCGGTCTCCGAGACTTCGATTTGTATTGAAATGAAAAATTATATTACCTTTGGGTTCTGTTTATGTCAGAAAGAAGCTTAAAGTTTAGCATATTGAAATCTAATAATATACACTGAAAGATATTTTCGAAGTTTTAAATCATTGTTTTTTTTTACTAAAAACATTTCATATTTTTTTTATCTATAAATATTTCCTATTCGCAATATAAAAACTAAATTAGTCATTTGTAATGAAATTTTACAACAAGTGAAATTTAATAAATGATTAATAGGGTCACAATAAACAATATTTCAGTTATTTACTTCTCTTCAAGAGTTTCCATATAATTTTAGTAGAAATAAGTCGAGATGCTTAATTAGAAATCCGTAGTGCACAAAAATTCTATTACTCAAGACACTTAATAGAAGTAATTATAAATATAGATAAATATAATAGAGTATTATGAAAAATCGAAGAGAAATGTATGTAGCCACATTTTTTTTTTTACTAATTCGAGGTCAAAATGAGAATTCTGCCATCCTTAATAATACCATTTTGTATGTTCTGGATATTTTTTTAAGAAATCGTGGACATGATTTGTTTGTTCTTCCAAAGTGTAGAACCAGTCTGCCAATGGAGATGACAATGGTAAGAGCATTAACAATATTCAACAGTATTTCTTTGGATGTCGACATAGTCCATGTGGACGAAAGTGAATTCAGGCGACTACTATTATTTTCCAGTTAAAGTAGATGTTTCATGAGCTTATTTGGTTGATTTTCTTCCAACCTTTATTGTTTGTTTTGTTGTTTATTTGTTAAATTTCCAACACTAAATGTTCAAATATTTTTACGTTGCAATAGCAATGAGTTTTTGATTTGTAACTTTGAAAAGTATAATTATAAATAAATAAATTATTAGATTTTTTGATTGAATTGGCATTTACATGATAGAACTCAATTATGACACGGTGAAAAAATAGCAATGTATATTAGTTCTATATATTTTTTTATAAGATGTATTGTAGTTGATAGACATTTCAGCTCGCGCCATCGCCAGAACTACGCTCAAACGTACATTTGCCTTTCTATATATAGCTGTGCAGAGAAGGTACACAAAACATCTATTCTGTTTTAATCAACTATAACTAATAAAAAAAAAATGTAGAAATAAAATACATTGCTGTTTTTTCACCGTGTTTTAGATTTATTCTTAAATACGGCATGAGAAAGTTTATATGAGTTATAAATCTTTAAAATATTAAGTTATCTCAAGGTTTGTTTGAAAAAAAAATCATTCGTGTATAGCTTTCTATTCAAAGCACATAAACAAAGAAGCGAGCCGAAAAAGGCAATGCGTGATCATTAATCGAAAGAATAATAATGTAACGAAACGTAGAAGAACGTGTTCTCCTGCTCGTCTTCTGGATGATACATTTTCTTTTTACTAATCTTTTCTCTTTCATTTTTTATGACAGGCTCCACAAAAGAGGAAACAGCGACGCGTTGTGTTTATCGAATGCCGAATGAGCGCTTCATCTCTATATATTACGTAAGTTACGTGCAGGATGGGATAAAAACGTGCTTTTAAATCTGTTATTTACTTAGAAAATTTCAAAAAGATATGCAAATTTAATGAATAGTATTTAAATTTTTTAACATTTTCAAAGTGAGACCGTACTCAATTTTGTTCCCACGAAAGTTCATAATGTCATCACAAACCATATTTAGTTTCTTTCTTTATATGTTGCGTTCGTTGCTCAATTGCTTTTATATTTTGATAAACTTAAAATATATAAAATACAGCCGCAAAATTAATATAGCCAACCGGAAGTCCATGGACAACTGATTATGTAGTATACTTTTTATTATAGTAGAATGAGACGAAGAATCTTTAAAGCAATAACAGCGCCAATATATTTTTTGAATACTACTAGATAAAAAAAGTATTACTTTGATACAAATTATGATATCAACTGAAGGAGCTTGATGAAATTTCAATATCAAATTTGAATTATTACAACGTTGTGCGATACCACATGTTTTGTTACTAAGGACCCGGGTTTGGCCTTCTGACACCTTCAGGCATTCTATCATTAGGATGCAACAGAACTGACGAAGGAAACGGAAACATGTGGAATCATACAAAGTTGTAATAATTCAAATTTTATTTCTTTGATGATCATTTCATAATTATATTTGTATTATTTAAGATCGCATATAATGTCTGTAATATATTATATTATGATATTCAGCATAGTGATAAATTGATCCTATGACAATTTCATAATTGCTTTTTTAAAATAAAGTTACTTCAATATCTTCGAAGAAAAATCATTTTATTATCAAAAACATTGCGAATGTTTTTATGATAGTAACAATAAACTCGATTTTTTTGTATCTGTATGTAACCCAATGTCATATTAAATTAAAGATATCTTTGATTACTTCCTCTTCATCAAATAATGGCCCTGTTTATACGCCTAAATGGCAAGTGCATTGGTGGTTTTTTGAGCCGTTTTGAGGCTTTGGAGCGACGGTATGAGGCACCAGAGGTGAACCCTCCGCCCCCTTATAGTCAACATCGCGCTTTTCTCCAACAACGTGGAAAATGCGAAATAAACCAGCAACACAATATGCACCGGTAATGATGCAACCCAAATTCAGGAGCCTGTGCATTCATTCATCTACGGAAAGCAAAAAATATGCACAATTTCCACAGAGCAACATAAAAATAAAATTGTTGCTAACGAATGAGATTTTTTCGGATTTTATCTAAGTTTATGTTACCAGACTCGCAGGTATTATCTGTCTGAAAGGATTGTGAAAATATAGTTTTGTATGAATATGCACTTTTTTTAAAGGCTGGAAAAACAGTTTTTCGTATCTTTGTAAAAAATTTAATGTACAAAAATTATATTCGTTTCAAATGTATAAATATTAATGTTGCTTTTTAGTCTTGCAAAATTTTGCAAAAAACACTTGGTATATTTCATTCTCAAAATAGTCAATAAAGTAGATTTTTCTGCTAACCATGGACATAAAACTTACCTACCAGAGTAAGCATTTGTGAAAAATATCATAATCGTTTTTTTCCATCTGCACTACGCTTCTTTTCTTTAGTTGACATCCCGAGACATACTGGAAAAAAATATTTTTTTCTCAGCGCACTACTTCAATTGCAGTTTAATTATTAATTTGTGTTTTATTTTTACGTAAAGTAAATTAGTACATTTGGGATTTATACTAAGACGAAAAACCTCTCGTTCAAATTTGAATTGTTACAACGACACGGGTTTCGCCTTTCGGCATCTTCAGGGATTCTATCACATGCGTGCGTGAGTATTGTATGTGGGAGTGTAAATATAATTATAATGCGTGTGGAGTCCATATGAACCGAATTCACTGTGTATTGCTCAGCTCTGTAGCGGCTATCATCTATGAGCAATGACAAAAAATTAAACAACAAATAAATCAATACATAAGATATGAAAGCTGCTACGAATACTAATGCGTATACATAGATCTTAACGCTCCATGAATTTTATGTCTATTATAATACAAAAAAGAAATATGTTACAATCAAGAAGGCGTCTCTAAAAACGATTTGCTTCTCGCCATATTATGCTAGTTTTAATGACCCGTGTATTGAACATATAAATATATAAATGTACCACAACAATAATTGATGAATCCTCCTGCTATTCAACAAGTAGAAAACGGTAACCACCGGTCTCGGTATCACAATCGCCCAACAAAGGCCGCATTATCTCCCAACAACGGTGAAATGAAAAAAAAACTACTTATGATAAAACACAATAAAAAGGCGAATCACAATGCAAGGTATTCGTTTCAATACTTGCCAAGTTACCGTAGGTCATGGCGTAAAGTATTTACAAAGAACAGAATCATACGAGTAAATTGAAATTGAATAATTGTAAACTTCGTAACAGTCAATTAAAAAATATTACAGATTTTTCAGTAAAAGTCATAACAATAGAATAACTTTTTAAGAAATTATAATTTAAATTAAAGGATTTTTAAAAATATAAATAAGATGTTTTGTAATTTTTAAGCTGTATCAAAAAACAAGGCTAAAAATGAACTTAAAACTATAGTCACATTATTTGGATACAAATTTTTATATGTTATATGATTCTATGCAAGATTTGTTGTACTGAATTGCTCTTAAAATTTGTGTTATTGAAAATTTAAGAGTTAAATTTAAATTATTTTCAGTTTCAATCATTGATGTTTTTATATGGTGTTATTTATAATATACACTATTTATATGTGATCCACACAAGTCGATCGAATAATAAATAATTCAATTTCAACATGCTATTTGAGGAAATTGTTATTCAATAAGGTTAAGCCTCCGCGTAATTCAAAATTTGATACTTATCGTAATTTTACGAATCCCGCAAACTATCTGTTAAACAGTCATGTTGTCAAACACGGTAAACTTATACTTTGGGCTCTATATTGAGCACTATATAGGTGGTATATCTCAGAATAATACATGAAATTAATTGCACACTAAAATCACAACAAATGTAGATATTGTCATTATATAATAAATGATATATTATTTTGATAATGTCATCTGTGAATGGCGTAAGAATGAAAAAATACTACTGTCACCGATGTTAGAGAGATTCGTTTATTTTTATCATTATCGCGTTATGAAAGTCGGTGGTGAAAGAGCGGCTGCTTACATATTACAAGTGGAAGTGGGAAAATTAACTCGTATTTAAATATGATGTCTGTTTTGAACAAGTCTCTTACTAACTTCGGTGAATAATATTGTATATTATATAATATTTCTATTGTAGGGTTTTTTTTGTAGTTTTTGAGATATATTAAATTACAACAGGTTAACTTCATGTCAAAAAAGCAATACTTGATCTTGTATACGTTAACATCTCTGGAAACGTATTCCAATTGCACCACGTAGAAGGCGCACCGCACAATGTATTCCTTTCCCGGCAATAAATGCTCCACACAATGCTTTTTCGGGAGCGAAACCTCCGGCCTCTATTGTGCGAGTCCTTGCACTTTACCACTCAGCCAACTGCTGCCAGCATGGCAGGATGATAATAACAAGAGTCCTAATCATAATGCTGTACGAGATTTATCCGTCTACAGCTGTGCAGGCAAGCGTTTTCGATTTAGTCATTCATAGCTTAATATCTGAGCGCGGTATTCGCGTTCCTATAAACGTCTGTTGGGAGTTTCGTAAGAAAATTTTATAGAATTTTCCTTATACTCCAATATATTCTCATTTCTCAGTATGCCGCTCTTTAAAAGCCTTGCTGCAAAGTATTTTCATTTGTAATATGGTTGTACCTTTAAAATTTATGGGAAAATTATAAAATATTCAAAAACAAGACAATAATTAAGTCTAAATATCTTTCAAGGCATTCCGTAATTTTTCCTATATTTAAAAAATTGGTTTTATAAGGTTATTGGTTAAGCTCATCACGAAAATGTATACAATATAAGCTTCGTTAGATTAGTTCTTTCAAATAAATTTTAAATGCTATTTGTTACAACTCAATTATAAATCTTTTGTGATTAATTACACATTAATTTCGTAGATTTTTGTTTAAGTGTTTAGTATAAAAAAAGCGTTATCGTTGAGTTACATTTGATTAATTTCTTTGGTGATTATTTAAAATAGTATCACTTAGAAAAGAATATACTTAATGTTAATAATACAAGTTTAATAGTTCAAGGTTTCTTCTTATTTTTCCTATTTATTTACATTAAATAAAAGATCAACCAAGCAATCTAACAAATTGTCAGATTGAAATATTCTTCAAAACCGTCTCATCGAAAAAGAAGTCGGTGTCGTTCGTTACTCCATTATTTTTATATCTGTATATAAGTCATATAGTTAAATATTTTTTTGAACGAATGATTATCTTATATTATGGATCTATAAAACTAACTAAAGTAGAAGAAGTAATAACTATACTAAAGGAAGTAGACTATTTATCTCATAAGAAAAAAAGCTTATTTGTTTAAAATTACAAAATATATATTTTTTTATGAAATATGTAAAAACTGACTATAATTTCAGTAAGAATTAGCAATATCCACCATAAACTGTTCTGTTTATAATACATGTTTATATGAGGCATTATGTAATAGAAATACCTCACTATAAAGTCAATCATTTAATGCGATTTTATAACGACGTTTTGAAAGGTGAGCGTTGTAGGTCTGCCGCAAATCTGGCGTAGTTGCTTTGAACATTCTACCATGGCTTTAGTTAACCAAGTTAGCAGTTACATAGCCTTTGCCTTTACCAAATATTATATATAAATACACATTGGATTCTTAGAATAAATATTTAAAAAAATATATCAAAATATTGAAGCAATCAGCAATAAAGTTTTGATCATAGTATGCAATAATTAAATATTATAGTTTATCAAATTAAAGACTTAACAATGGCAGTTATAGGCCATACGGATTTATAGAATTAATTTTAATTCAACACGTAAATGATTCACTAGTAATACATAAACTGACATTTTTTAAATTTGAATAATAAAAACACAAACTTTAGTACTATCTACCCAATTTTTTGTTTTTATGGTCAGCATTAAAGATTAGTCAATTATGACCAGTACTGCTCATACAAATATAAAATTATGAAAAAAGTACCAACATTGTATATTCATTATTTAAATAAGTTTATGATTTGATAAAAATCTTCTAAAGTTAATTGAAAATTCAACGTACAATAATTTACAAAACATTGTTGATTATTGCGTGCTTATTTGTATAAAATAAAATCAATCTCAGAAGGAAAATTGTTTGCGTAAAAGTTTAAGCTATTTTATTGAGTATTTAAATCAGTCTTAAAATAGTGCATTAGCATTCTTGTTGCCTCAAACAAGAATATAATTTCAATCATTTCTAATGCGTAAATAAATGTTTTTGTAAAAAATATGTTTTATTGTATTTATTTTTACAATTTAATGTATTTTATTTTTATAGACGTACCATAAGAAGAGACAGATATAGGCTCTACTAAAATTTTCAATGTTATTCTTTTTAGAATATATTATTTTCAATTTTTTTATATTGATTTCAATTTTATGAATCTTACGATCTTCAAATGCACTTTGAAAGAGTAAAATATTCCGTAGCGGCTAACATAAAAGTCACGAGAGAAAATAAAAACTGTATAATACATGACATTGAAAAAAAAGTATGAATAATTATTGTTAACAATGAATGATGCTACAGATACGACCATTGTGAAATATTCCAAGTTCATTGCAAATCTAATTGAGAGCCGTTACTAAATCCAGGATTAGTGCTTGAAAAAAAAACCATCACGGTTGACTAAGTGGATGTATGGACCACACGCGAAGTGTTTTTCAATCACAATTTGCTTCTCTTTGTAAAAAAAAAAACAACAACATACAGTCATTTTAGTCAATGCAGTCCGGCAGTTTACGATGTTTACAAAACGCAGTTCAATTTTGTGTGTTAATGAATGGAGTAAAATACGCGAAATATGTTCATATATGAATTTTTTTTTTATAGAGAATAGTGAAATTCTGATTATTTTTGTAACAGACTGTAAAATCAATTGTCAAAAACCAATTTGCTCCCCGACAAAACAGTTCGCACGTAGTTTTTTTATTTTCATATATTTTTCCTGTACTAGGCCGCATAGGGAATTATATATGTAGGTTTCTAATTAAATTCCATTAAACAATTCCTATCTCTTTATTTTGTGTTTTATTCATTACGTGAGTGATTAGCACTCATCATTATACCATGCTATTTATAATATTATCTCAGAATCATAAGAATGTTAAAAATCCAAAACGCCAAATTACCTGTTTTTTTCATTATTCGGTGTTTCTTCAGAATAAAAAAGATAGTACAATATTTCAGTATTTACCATAAGAAATACTTAAATTTATGTACAAAATTATAATTGATATTTATTGCAGCATTATTGAAAATGTATTTATCTTTTTATCACGCTGTATAAAATCAACATGGAGGGTCTCGTGAGAGTTTTTTCGGAGAGGAAAAAGTTCAAATATTAGTTTAATTAGGCGCAGCATATGTTTAAGAAGCCCTCCCGATCTCCCCTACGATAATCCCACCGGGGGATACTGGAGGCAAGTAAGCAAACGGTTTCCAATTGCTCGACTAATGAAATGCATTAATATTATATTAGCAAACCGTAGTGGCTACCAGTTCAGCGATCGTGAACTGGTCATTGTAAAAAATATAATGAAGACACATAGGCCTCTTGTAAAAAATAGAATATTGCGGTAATAGTTTTATATACTTTTAATTCATAAATCTTTTGTTTCAATGATTCAAAACTTTTTTTAATAAAATTGCTATCTCTTTTGTCGTGATTAACAAAAAAAAACTTTTAAAGAAAAAGGTGTGTAAAAAGATCAAGAGACCGTTAAAACAATGCAAGGAAAGGTTCATTATATTATTTATGGATAATTTTATGTACAGTGAATATATTTGATTTCGCATATATTTTTATTGGATAATAGAAATTTCATATTGAAGACAATTTTTTCTAAATATTTTACAAATTAATATCATCATTTCTTGAAATATTTAATTATGAAAAACAATTCTCAGTAATTCCATTGGCTGAAGGTGAAGTTGCTTCATCTTCTAAGAGCCACATGTAAATCAAGCTTTATGAATTTTTATGAATATTTTCCTGGACAGCAAGAATGTTTTCATTTTTTCGTACATGGGAGGACAAACGGCTCTCAATATAATGCAAATACCACCTAGAAAACTGTTCCGTCAGTAATATTCGACACCAAATTTAATGGTCCAGTCTCTTATGAAAACCAATATAACCGCTTATCTGATTCAGCTGATATACTATCACTCGCCAAAGGTTCATTGTCACTGTTATACCCACTAGCCGGTCGGTTTTCCTTGCGCTCAGAGCAAGTTCGAATATAAACACTAGGCAAGTTTCGATGAAAAGTTGGCGGGGTGGTTTAATATTTTGGCGAGATATAGGGGTTTGGGGGAGGAGGCAGGCAGTTTATCACTTTCGCTGGCAGGTCGTTGGGGTTGATCGCTTTTATTGATATTATTATTTTGCATCCGAATTATGAACGAGTCATAAACTCGCCGCTGGGGATTTTGCATTTTTTTGGGAACCAGACAATTTCCAGAAGGGTAGAAAAATTTCCAATTCCGGTTTTATAGCCCGATAATTTAATGTTTATAAAAATTTCCGCTCAATTTAACTAAAATGATAAATTTGCAGTAATTTTCACCATAATGTGGTACAATTTTTATTTTGCAAGGAGAAAGGATTTTTTTAAATTTAACGACACACTATGATATTTTTAATATTCATAATCTTCAATTCTTCAACAAATATTGAATTAAATAATAAATCATTTGTTACGAATATCCAAAAACTTGATTTTAATAATCATGTCTTGTTACATTATAAAGTAAGAAAAGATAGTCATATATTTCAATTAATGGCTTAAACATATCAAACCAGAAATGTGATCCATTTAGAAAATATTTTACATCATGGATTAAAATGTATATATATTAAAAAATCTAGGAAGCTTAACTAGTGCTCAACGTCATTCTAAAATTTTCGAAAAATAATATCTAACTCTAAAAATTCTGTATTTAACAGCTAGGGTAGTAGTTTAGTGGAATATGAATTTTAATCAACATTGGAATAATTCATTTGTGATTATGTAAAAACTGTTGCTCTACACTATGTAATGTTTTAAAAATTATGTCAAGTTTCATTATTTAATTGACCCAGTAAAAATGTTAATATCAAACAAGGGAAGTGAACATGTTTAAATACATCTTTAATAAATGGCATTTAAGCAAACACATGAATCAGTGATAAAAAAACATTAACAAAATATTTTTTAATTATAAAAATCAATAGATTTTTTTGAATTAATTTAATTAAGCAAGTCGATGAATCTTCCTCTATATAGTCACTACTGTTTATACCCACCTAAAAATGTTCAAATAACTGAGTAATTAGCAGACCTTGGAGAAAAATCCTGTATAGATACTCACATAAGAAGGATATATGCTTCACGTTGGGCTTAAAGGAAACATATATTTTCAACATGAATTACTGTTTGTTTATTGTCCATATAGTCACTACTGTTTATACCCACTTAAAAAACGTTCGAATAACTGAAAAATTAGCAGTTCTTGGAAGAAAATCTTGTATAGAAACTCCAATAAGAAAGATATATGCTTCAAGTTGGGCTTAAAGAAAACATGTATTTTAAATATAATTTATTGTTTGTTTACCATCTGGTATAAAAAGACACTCTTTGATGATCATAGCTTAGTGCCTTTAGTATGATATTAGTTTATAAAGAATTATTTATCTTGTATAAGTATGATTATTGATGAAGTGAAATATTTAAGTATTGATTCTTTATTTATAGATTCACAGGAAATCCTCATGACATTTTTTTACTGTAAATATTTACTAGTGCTTTCTTATAGTCGATAATAATTCATTACTTGGCGAAGGTTTTCCAAAAATTATTCCGAAAGTGGCGAGATCTTCAGCTCATTGCAGATGCTGGTGTGGTGTTACTGCGTCGTGGAATCCGTAATGAGGTGATGCTGGTCTCTAAGCAGAGCGCAATTCCCCGCTTACCCGGAGTCGCCTCCTGCCCCCGCCTACCTAAATCAAGCCAAGGCCCGAGGTGTGTTTACCGACCGCCGCCATATTGCTTCGCTCGTCAACTGTCACGTTGATACAGTCAAGAGTGCCCCAAAAAGACGCTTTTTTATGATACATTATATATCCATCTGCAATTGAGCATTTTTTTTTTTTGCAATATCATAAATTATGCTTACTTGAATGCATATTCAACAGATACTTACGGAAAGGCACCACATGTTATTTTATATAGTATACACAGTCATTAATTACTTTACCGGTATAAATTCATGTTTCATTTTTTTATTATTTTTGTTAGATAATCTAACAAATGCAAGTCGATCGTTTAATCTTAACAATAACAATGAGAACTGAACCTTATGGAAAACTATTAAAATAATCTTTATGCTACTAGTAATGAAGATAATATTTCAAATGTCAGCCTGAATAATACGTGAAAATGAAAGTTACTACTGTACCCTGTGAGAGAAAATCTTGTCATAAAGAGACAAGATTTTTTAAATATTATTTTCGATGTAAATCGATTTTGATATTAGGCTTGACTAAGTGAAATTTTACACGTTGCGCTCCGTATATATCGAGTTTGGATAGATGTTTCTAATATTGTTTGAACGTGTCAAAAGGGACAGGTGTCCAGGTAGTTTTCTATATTTAAATATCATTCATTCACATATTCTAAAAAAAATGTACACATTTTTAGCCAAATAGTTCTCGGTGGTGAATCGTTAATATAATAAATGTACACATTGTGTTTATTTAAAAATCTTGGGTAGAAAACATTCGACAATGTTTTTCATTTATGTTGTATGTTTTTCCGAGTCATCCAGTGTTTGTAGCAGGCCTAAGGTATTCATGGCGAGTAAGCCACGGAACCCAGCTTCATAAATATTCAATGACAGCAACCGTACACTTTGGGGATTCGGGCTTAGTTGTGTAGGTGTATTTTGTACACACTTGTATTTGTGTGTGTACTTTATGTAAAGATTTATCTAGAACAGTGGCTAAAGAATAATATTTTACGGCGAATAAAATTAAGATGTCACCGTCATTATCGGGTACACGAATCATTAAGGCTGCTGCTAATAATTCAAATGAATATTCAGTATTCACGAATAACGCTGAAAAATATTTATTTTATTTAATTATACAAAACTATTTTCGCATCTACAGAATTCAGCATATATTATACCGTGAGGTGTAGCAGAAGAGCTATCAGTTAGTATTCTTGCGAGAATATATACATTCGTTTACTAGTGGAATTTGCTAATCAAATTTCAATTTAATTTACACACAACGATGTTTTCCACAATTTTCCTCACTGACTTTCATTGATTCTATCGACTTGAAAACCCTTTTTTGACAGTTTATATTTAGCGATATAAATCGTTCCTCCGACTAAGTAAAAGTGTGAATAAATATTATTTGTAATTTATCCTTGAAGTAAAAATTCATGTGCAAATAAAGTACAATATAAAGGAAAAAGAGCTCATAAAAATTTTAATATCATTTTTCTCGGACAATTTCAAAATCAATTACAGAATTCTTAGAATTTTCTCAGAATTAGACAACAAGAATGCGCTTAATTGAATTAACATTACTGTTAAATGTCCAAATGAAGTATACATACATTCAATTTTAAAGAATATTTAATTGAAGACACATGTTACGTTTACTGAATTTGTGAGTTTCTCTTCATAAATAAACGTATAAAACAAAATGGTTTGATGTGCGCGAATTCTTTTTTCACTGCATACCACTATAAAATACAGTATTTATTTCATTTAAGAACACCATAAAAATTAAAGAAGTCTATAAAATTTTAAAAATTGTGTGTATTTTTTCAGCCATAATTAATAATTTCAAAAATTGTCACAATACTTTTTCCTTTTTTTGAAATAGAAATTGTGAAAAGTCGAACTGTGAATTATCATAGCGATCATGTTCTGTTGATTTTTCGCCCTTCACTTAAATGCACAATTGATAACCGTGCTTTACGCGATAGAATATAAATATTTTAATCAGTATGTCATTGTCATAAAAATTATGTAACGTTTTACTTAAATAATAATCGCTTTTATTCAGTGTGAGCTCGATATTAGATGCATATATTTATAGTTGAGCTAAAATTGATATTATTGAGAGAAAAAGTAGGCGTGTTATATATAATAAACAAAAGCTTTCTTTGCTTCAGCAGGATAATAAGGTCTACGGCTAAAATATTTTCCCACGATACAGAGCAAGCAGATTTTTCATCGTGGCATTATTTCGACAAACTCGCTTGTTAATATTATAAAGACCCTCGATTCAGGTGTTTAGATTTATTGTTTTAATTAATAAAAGTTGAATAAGCGAATAGTAATTAATACCTGTTAAACTTTAGCGTGAAAAGATACTTCTGGCCTCACATAAATAACGCGCAATGGTGATAAAAGAAATTAAACATCTTTGTGATGAAGGTGTATTCAGACTGGCTAATAAGGCAAGATGGCCTTTATTCAGAATCAATAAATGTATCGCTTAGGAATGCAATCTCAATTCTTTCGAATGGGTGGTCGGAGTAATTAATCATAATCAAGATGGTGTTCAAAAAAATGCGCGCAAAAAAATGTTATATATAAAGCATATGTTGCAATGGAACATCTGAAATTAGTCTCTATACTTAGGAAAATACACAGTCTATTAAAATAATGGAGAAGATCTCTTAGACTATGAATGTTATGTAAAGGTAATTGCTGTAATATGTATTAATATATACATATAAAACTATCTGTCTATGATTAATAGTCAACGTTTAAAAGGTTTTTTTGTATATTTTTACAATCTTGGCTGAAATCACAGTACATACTTTTAAGAAAAGGTGTTTCATTCATAAATAAGAACTTAAAGTTTTTCACAAATCTATTGATTTATTGATTGAATTGGCATTCACTTGGTAGAACTCCATTATAACACGGTGAAAAAATAGCAATGTATTTTAGTTCTACAAAATTATTTTTAACAAATATAGTTGATAGCTATTTCGGCTCACGCCATCGTCAGAACTACTGTTCTGTATATGTGTATGCAATAGTTCTGAAGATGGCGTGAGCCGAAATAGCTATCAACTATATTTGTTAAAAATAATTTTGTAGAACTAAAATACATTGCTATTTTTTCACCGTGTTCGATTGATTTACATTGTCAAAATTTTATGTGAAAAAGACTGTGTATCCTATGAAAAAAGCAATTGATGAAAAAAGTCGTGTGGGCTATGTTAAAAATTATGTGCATAATAACTAGTAAGTTAATGAATGTAGTAAAAAACAAAAAACAACGGCGATTACGACATTAAATAGTTGAGTAGACTCGACCTTTGATTAAAGTTTATTTTCTATTTTCTCAGAATAAGAATTTGTAAAGTCATTATGACGATGGTCTCAAACTGAATTATTCAATTTTATGGATTTTTTAAAAGCTTCATTTAAGTCAAATTTGAATTGTTACAACTTCGTACGATTCTACATGTTTTGTCACTAACGACCCGGGTTTCGCCTTACGACACCTTCTGACATTTCGTCAGTTGTGTTCAAAACTGTCAGTTCTGTTGCATTCTTCAAGCGTTCTATCACATGGATGCAGCAGATAAGTCAGTTCTGTGACATCCGTGTGATAGAATGCCGAATGTGAAAGTTGAAACAATTCAAATTTGATATTGAAATTCCATCAAACACCTTTAGTTGATATCATAAATAATTTCATTTAAGAAATTTTTTAAAACATTAGATAACATTTTTGACATGAAGTGCTATTCATTATAAAAAGGACTGGCAAGCCGCGTCGTATCATGATTAAGACTATGGCATTTCTCAGTTGATAGATTTGATTGTAAAAATACTATTAATTTCTCATGTGTTTATTTTGTAAGGTATATCGAAAATTAATGTCGCTAAAATATATAATTTCGGATGGTTAATATATGATCTTTTGGCAACGTTCGCTATCGCTATCGCTGACACACGGCCATGGCAATCTTGAAGAACCGTAGAGCCGGACATAAATTATATAGCGGCCGAGGACAGGAGGAGGACGCGAGAAAAATAAAAACACACCACAACACTAGCATAGTCCTGGCGCGGGTGAGGGGAAGGTGTGAGGCGGAAGGCGGCCGTTGCGGTCGCTTTTGAAGTGGCCGCTAAGATCCTATTCACACAGTTCATCCGTGGAAAATTAAAAAAAATACACTGTTGTCGATATAGCTTCATTCCAAATAGTATAAAAAAAAATTTAATAAACTTATATGACACGGTGAAAAATATAGCGATGTATTTTAGTTTAAAATTTATTTTTTTCAGATATAGTTGAAAGCTATTTCGGCTCATGCCATCGTCAGAACTATGCTCAAACGGACATTTGCTTATCTGTATATAGCTGTGTAGAAAAGGTACGCAATGTATCTTCTTTCCTGTTTTAACGACCTAGGTTGTTTCTTGTTCGCAATAAAACTAAAAATTGTGAATGAAACTAAAAAGGCGGCTATATCAATAAGTTTACATATGTCACGGAAATGGTCTATTACCGAAACAAAACAGCCTCCTGTAGAGGGTTAAGCAATGGTGATCTATGTATATTAGTTTGTTTGTTAAGAATCCTTTGTGATAGTTGATATCTATTGATTTCCAGCTGTTCTAAAGCCGTCATCTTTCGACCTTTATTACAAAGATGCAAACACTTTGCGCTGATTTTGAATTTATGTTATGTGGTTCCTTTATAACGTCATTAGCAAACTGTGAATCTGTTTTTTTACTGTTTAATGATCTTACATGTTCCTTAGCTCGAATAGATATACTCCTACCTGTCTGAAAGATATAAACGGATAAACATGAGCCACAGGACATTTTACAAATACCGCTTCTGTCATAAAGAAATAATAATTTTGTAGAACTAAAATACATTATTATTTATAATACGCTATTTTTTTCACCGTGCTATAATGGAGTTCTACCAAGTGAATGCCAATTCAATCACTAAACTTATATGTTTTAAGGAAATCCGATATTCAGAAGGGTAGTGTTAGCCGTGTTTAAAAGATAGAAGTGACTCCGAAGTAAGTATTCAATTTCTTAGTGAATAAATGATAATAAAGAGTGTAAGAATTGCTGTTATTTGATAGTGAATGATGTATTTTTTTGTCTTTCTACAAATCAAATATAAACGTTGTACCAATGGGTTTCATATTCTAGTGTTAAAACTACGATCCATTAAATATTTCTATGCGACCAAAAAATCATTTTATTTTCATTCATTATCATATTATAAACATTTTTAATAAAGTTTTATTGTTGTAAATATAGCGTTATTTCAATGGCTGCGATTGTTTTTCGGAATCTTAAAAACGCTTATTGGCAGATGTCATTTTTAACTTAGTTTATTGGGACGAACGGTGCGCAAACGGTCCGCGGCCAAGTCTCGGAGTATCAATCTTCGTCTTGGCGAACAGAACAGAACCGTCGGCGGTGGTCAGAGGCATGCAAGGTACGGGGAGGAGCGGGAGGCAGTAATTGATGACGCGTTTGACGTTTTAACTCGTTAATGACCTTTATGTGAGACCCGCACGAGGCGTGGGTACCGCTGGGAATTCGGGACTACTAGACGAACTGGCAGCGCTTGGGTTACAATCAGAGTCTGCCGAACATAATAGATCATTTGGATAAGTTGCAACTGAAACATCACAATGTACAATCGTGGTAAATTTGGTCAACTTAAGGCTGAAGCTCATTAAGTGAACGTGTTAAAAATTATCACGGTGAAAAATAGCAATGTATTATAGTTCTACAAAATTTATAAGATATGTAGTTGACAGCTATTTTGACTCACGTCTTCGTGACGCCTTCGCTAACTATATATCTTAAAAAAACAGTGCTATTTTTTCCATCGTGTGATAATGGAGTTCTACCAAGTAAATGCCGATTCAATCTATATGTTAAAAATTAGCTAATGAATATTTTTTCTTTACATACATATTTATAATGTATTTAATATTTTTTGTATCATTTTACTGATAAAAAATAAATTTATGGAAAACGGATGCTCGCAGTAAAATATTTTTACAAATTAAGTCTTAAAAATTCTAAAAATATAAAATTACCATTGTTTTAAGTCACTCTAAAGGTGTTATCTGTCACCTCGTGTCACAAGGTTGAATTTAAAAAAATCAATTTCACATTTTTAAGATTAGGACCGATTTAATAGAAACCGACCCCGATCTCAAGAATATAAAACTGTGAAAATAAAAGTAAACATTTTTTTTATTATACTTATATTATCATTTAAAAAAAGACAATACATTCATTGAAGGTGATAAAATTTATATTTGACGAACATTGCCATTCCATAATACATATTATTTTGAAAACAAATTGTACTCAAGACCTGTTGTTGGTAATCGAAGAAACATATAAAGGAAGTGCAATAGTAATGTTATATTGCAAGTGATGCAATTTCACAATCATGTGAATCAAAGTTTCTGATTGTGATGAATGTTTCAGTGTTCGGAGTGCGTTTTTTATTAACATTTTAATGCCACCATTAACGTCAGTAAAGTGTCAGTATTTATCGTTAATTTTAAGGCATTGGCAACCTTTTTTGGACAGGTACTCAATCTTTCCAGTGCCGAAAAGTGTTAAAATCCTCTACATAAAATCAATCTCTTTTTACCGCCCTTCCGTTTTAGTTCGCTGAATTTGAATAAAAGACGTCCATCGAGAAAACCTTACAAGCCAATTTTAACCGACCCTATATTTGACGCAATACATACTCTATAAAACACTAAAAAATCATATAACCTGATTCGGTAATTCAATCTTATAATTTGATATTTTATTATCCTTACCATGTTTTTATTGATTTTTATGCAGTATATTTAAAAGCATTTTTTTGTCGAGTGATATTTCAAGTTTTCTGAAAAGCTTAAATTATTTGAATTTGAATCTGAAATAGGATTTTATATTCATGAAAAGTATTATTAGACGTAAGAATTATGTAAGACAATAAATTAAAAAAAAAAAACAAAAAGACTTCGGTGTAAGCCGAAAGAGGATTTTTGTTGCTTAAGCATGTATATTGTCATCTTTATTTCAACTACAATGAATCATAAGTGGTCGTTTTGTTTTTATTCTGTTTTCTTAAATTTCCCGTTTGTGCACTTAAAACGGTTTTTTTTTTACTGTTCAAATTTTGTAACTATAAAACTGTTCTAAAAATATACCATGTGTTTCATGCTATTAACTATTTAACAAGTAAACACTGATGTTTCGTAGTTTCTGATAACATCGAGAATTGCTACAACGATTTTCGTTGTACAAATAATAATAATCAAAATCTTAGAATCAATTAATAGTGTTTTTATGAAAAAATATTGCAAGCATTTCTTACTGAGATTTTGAAAACCATGCTAGCAACCAAAGAGTTTAACAGAATTGAGTTTATTAGGAAGTTTTTGAAATATTTTTTTTGATTTATTTTATTTCTCGTCGATTTAATTGTGGTTGAAGGTTAATTTCACATGTATTCAAGAATCTGTTTTTGTAATCACAAGTGTCACAGTTTTCAGTAACTCAAATTATGGCTAAAATACAGTTATCAATAATTTATCAAAATAAAGATCGGTTGATTAAACCAATGGTTTTCGTAAATAGTTACTTTTAGGAAATATTGCAAAAGGAATATCTAATTGGGAAAAACTTTTTTTAATGATTATACTTCACTATTTGACCTTTTTGATGGATATACGTCAAAACAACTTGCTATAATAAAAATTTTGAAAAACTATTTTCTTTGTTACTTTTTTTCAATAAAACTTTAAGCAATTTATTAGCTATTGGACCAGTAATAGTTTGTTGAGCTCTTGAATTTTCTACTAGAGGTAGACGAAGCTTTGAAAGACCGAGAATTTGCTGGATGGACAGATTGCCATAGGATTTATGAATACTGGAAATGGCGTAAGAACATGGATAAATGATGAAAGTAGAGAGAAATAATTGTTTTGGCAATGGCTCGCCCCAGAATGATTCGAATTGATTGTAATTGATGATAAGAAAAGAAGAAACAATAGTAAACTATTATAAACTTCATACGTATATTTTATAGAAATACGGTTTTTCAAAAATGTACGTTTTAATCCTTTTAACCTGTCTCAATAATCTTAATTGGCTATAACATACTGCGTACATTTGAACCGGAACTATGAAATCAAAGAAAAGATGTTCATCAAAGCATAATGACATCACATAAGAACCAGTTTTTAATATCCTCCCCTTATCAAATCGACAATTTTATTACAGCTTTTTTAACACTCTCATATTCGTAAAAACAGGGTCAAACCAACAATAAACAAAAAAAATAATTTACACTTTCACAAACAATTGAAATCCAATGAATAATTTAAGCTGCATTTATGAGCTCATACCACGATTTAAAATTTGTATATCGTCAATTCGTAAAATTTTTAATTTTTGCAGAATTAAGTTTAGTTTTTAATGGTATTTTTTGAGGTAAAGCTACCTTGGCATCGCCAAATATATAATAGCTTATGAAGATTTCTCGTAGAAATGTTTACTTTTCTTATAAGTGCACAATATTTTCATTTAATTTTCAGTAAGATAAAATTATAAGATTTAATTATTTTTTTCTTGATTCCAATCTCTATTGATTTGCGTCAGTGACGCCTCAAGTATTTATTCAAAAACAAAAGCTTATTTAATAGATGTAGAAGATTCATGATTTTTTTGTGGATAGGTACTGAAAAATATATATTTACATCTGAGAAATGTACAATGGTTTTGAACGGCTTGAATAGAAAAATAATCATTATTGATTGAAATGTTTGTACGGTGACTATTTTATCAAGAAAGTCTTACTACGGTCCTGTTTGTCTGGACGGCAAAATTTGTGTCGCAGAGAATGTGTAAACCTGATTGGTAGCCAGTAACTTGCACTGAACAGTCTTGGAAGGGGATGGACGCCATTATTTTCTTGTTCGCATTCTCTCACGTGGATTTTTTTGATTCGTTTTATGTAGAGCGTTTTTTCCCTACGCTTACTATCACTGAGTACCACGTATTAAAGCTCAATGCGTTTACATATGCCAGTAACTTGGGCATCAGTTAAATTAGTCAGTGAAAATTATTAATATTTTCCAATGATTTCATTTTAAATAAAATCTGAAACATCTTTCTTATTAGCAATGTCTAATATTTATTGGTTTCTTACATACGGTTTGAGGAATGCAATTTTTACTCACCTTAGATATATCTGGGAATGAAATTAATAGAAGAATTGTAATTATCACATTTGAAGACTCTATATATATATATACTCGTATATTGTTCAGTTCTAGTTCGTACATCTGCCAATTAAGTCACAGCGTGTATATTGAAATCATTCTTAAATTTTATTAAATAATTAATTAAATTTGCTTCAAAGTTCAACTTAAGCAACGTTGCAAAAAAAATCAGGGTTAATAAATCGTTGTAAGTTCAAAACGAAGTTAAAAGAAGTTAAAAAAAAACACTACTTATCAAAAAAAAAATTAAACGTAATTTTAGTTAATATAGCTTAACAAATATTTCAATAAATATAGTTTATATGTCATTGCACTTATTCCAATGGTTTGATTATTATTTAAATTTACATTAATTCACTGAAAACATTGATTAAAATGTAATACTTTAACAAAAGTTTTAAATATTTATTGACGAGGCGATTTTACTTTGCAGTTTTCACAAAATATTATATGAATTACTTGGTTAGAAATCAGAAAATTCACTCTTGCTTTTTCTTTCAACTTATTTTGGAGGATTTTTAATCAAACAATAAAAGAACTGCCACATAATACATAGTTTGCACAAGATTGTATGCATTTATAGTTAAATAATATTTTAAATAGCGTAGTGAAAATAATATTGCCAATTGCTTATTAATTTAAAATTTTATAAACTATTAAAATGAATCTCATATGGAATGCTTTAATGTGAAATTCAAAAATAAAACGGCCGAGTAACGAGTTCACACACGTCAATAGCTTGCTTGGCGAAACCGGGTCCGAGCGAGTATTCGAACCGCAAAGGGTAAGCAAACCATCAAAAGCACCTTGTTTCTTCTTTCCCAGGGTGTTCATGTTTGCCCCCTTTGCTTGTGAACAGGAACTAGCACAGGCGGCTCGTCGAAACAGAACTATTCTATTTTAATAAATTCTATGGTTCGTACAAAAAATATCACCCCAAATATAGTACAAAATGTTTTTTGTGACAAAAGACTTAATAATTGTTATAGTACAACATTCAAATTGAAACGTAATGTTTTGAGATATTAAAAATGAGTACATACAAATATATAAACAAAAATCTTTCATGCTCGGATTAGATTCAATCGATTTTTTAGGTGTTAACTGTCACTTCTTGGTAGAAAGATATCATATTTAAAATAATAAAAGCAAATTTTTAATACTAATTGTATAATATATTTATGATTAAGACATATAATAAATATAATGTAGAAATTCCACTCAAAAAAAAAAAAAATTCTATAAAAAATATTTTATCGAATTCATCCCATTTACTCTATTTAATATTTTTACAAAGCTAAATGTAATATGACACCATTTAAATATAATAAATATAAAAAAAAGTATGATATTGTAAACTTTAAATTGATTATCGATTTATTCTCTGTCCCTGAACACACAATGATTTAGCCCTCAGAGTTACCCTTCACATGATTTCGTTCACATGATTGTCTGTCTTGATTTCCTCGATCATTTCATGCATAACATTACCCCGGGGGGCTGCTACCGTCCTCCTCTGCCGCTCCTCGTCGCCCTTTGCGAAGCGTTGTGCCCCCCTCGTCAGTTTCTCTCTGACAAACAATCGTCTTTCTTTCAGGAATATAGGAATTCTATGTGCGCTATGACAACTGACTTGGCGGAGGATGGTTCAAATTGAATGTGGTATTAAAATTTTAACAACATATCGTGTTTGGTCGTTACATATTGCTATATATACTACAGCAATAATTGTTAAACATGGTATAACTATCCAATTTGATTTTAAATATTTTTTATTTTGTATGAAACTTATTCTCTACAAAACATCTACATTTAGTTAGAAGATTTTTTTGCTGTTTATTCCGTTTCTTGCTAGCCTTTGTAAAGGATATTCCAACATTGAATGAATTAAAAATTTCGAATTTGAATTGTTAAAATTTTGTACGATGCCACGTGTTTTGTCACTTACGACCCAGGTTTCGTTTTTCGGCATCTTCAAGCGTTATATCACACGAATGCAACAGAACTGACAGTTTTGAACACAACTGACGAAGTGTCAGAAGGTTTCGTAAGTTTTAACAGTTAAAATTCAATATTGAAATTCCGTCAAACACCTTCATTCGATATCATAAATCAATCAAAAATGTATTGAACAGTATTAGTGCTAAGAAAACTTATGAAGATTTTTAGGAAAAATCAGGTTTTTTTTACACTCTTATATTTTTGAGTAACATCTACCAACACACATAAGTTGAGTGGACAGCTGAGACTTTAGCGGTCAGCGGGTTAAAAAGGCATGTCATGTTGGTTTGAAATTTAGCTTGGTACATCACAAATCACTTAGCACATATCAATATCTAGCACTGAAATATGTGTGAATTATTGTAATATTAATGTTTTTTATTGCGATAAATTAAGCGAAGTTTGCCTTTAACAAATGTTTATCTCAAAATATCAATACAATATAAAATATTGGTTACTAGTATAAATTGGTACATTCTGAATCATTCTTAGTTCAATCAATTCACCTCCTAGTATATTACAAAATTTTAACATCCCGAATCAATTGAATGGCTTTATTTACCAAATTGGTAAATTTACTCAGGATTGTGGGCTTTAAAATAAATAACAATGTCAAATCGGAACAACCCTATAAAGCAACACGGGCTGTCGACGTGTACATTTACCTTAAGGCTACCTACTTTGTTAGTCAACTCCATTGATTGCTTCAAATCAATTCAAGTTTCTTCCTCTTGGCTGCCTTCAATCTAGCATTTGCGTAATTATACTCG
Source organism: Himalopsyche japonica (assembly GCA_028555115.1). Classification (NCBI taxonomy): domain Eukaryota; kingdom Metazoa; phylum Arthropoda; class Insecta; order Trichoptera; family Rhyacophilidae; genus Himalopsyche; species Himalopsyche japonica. The sequence continues at coordinate 203,378 of JAHFWJ010000228.1, read as the reverse complement.
TCAAATGAAATGTTTATTATGATTTTATATATTGTAAACAATTTTCTGTCATGTTCAAGCATCATACAAGAAAAATATCGGCTCATGATTTTCGTTCTTAATAATTTACTTATATTATTTTACGTCCGCATATTTTCAATGTTATTCTAATTTTTAAATGGTGCATAAACCGAGTAAAAAATGATCCTTTTTTATAAAATTACTAAAAATAATTACTGAGCGTCATATAAAATGTGTACACTATTAACACATGTTCAATTTTTGATAATTAGTCATTTTCAAGCTAAAGATGATTGACTAATTAGAAACTATAATAATTAAAGCATAGTTGCACATCATCAATATGGCTTAATAAAGACATCTTTTCTTATGTCAAATATAAAAATATTTTTGGAAACTGCAATTTTATCAAACATTAAAGGTTATGCGTTTTTTTCGTTAATATCTCACGGTATTTACTTCACTTAAAATATATTTTTACTTAAAAGAATGATTTCTTACTTTATTTTTTGACAGTTGAAATTGCAGGATATTTTTAAAGAATATTTTGTTTATTAATTATCTAAATAAAATTTCTATAATACAAAGTAACAATCGAATACAATATTTCTATAAATGAAGCAATTAAGCTCAGGTCAGATTTAAGTGAAAACACAAAAATAAAACATAATATAAAAAAGTCCTTATTCTATAATTTTATTGATAACTTAGTCAGTAAATGCTGTTGTTGCTAATACTTTTATGATAAGTGAAATCTGAAGGGTATTATTGGAAAAATATGAGATGTGGCACTTTGTTATATTTTTACGAAAAAATGTATCATCAAAAGTGAAAACTCAAAGTTGAACTGCATTGAATTGAAATTTTATACAACCATTATTATCAAGTATTTATCCCTTGTCACAAACTTTTTAAATCTCAAGATAACACTGCGATACCCTTGAAATCAAACGAAAAGAAGTATTCCATGTGGGTGTATTGTAAACGTTCACCAAAACTTTGGCTATTGAAAAGATATTCGGGGTAGATGCATGTACATTCAAATGCAAATAACTAACCACGAAGATGCTGAATGCAGGTAGCGTTGTTTGCCGTTTTATAATGCACGTCTAAATTTATTATTATTGTAAAGTTCAATGTATAGACCATTATTGTTATTATATAGAGCGCGAGTTAACCTAGAGACTTCCATTCCCCAAAAAGTTCACAATCGATTGTTCTCGACTCTGACAATGACTAAATTTGTATGGAGTTCTATGAATCCAAACGTCACGGCTTTTACGGGGTTTTTCAATACAATTTACCCAATTCGATTAAATCGTATTTAGTTACATAATGATATGAAAGAGGCAAGTGCCATTGTGGGGTTTATTGACGACAAAACTGGGTTTCGATCATTTTGATTCCCATTGTTAATCTCTGTATAATATGTTTATGAAGTCAGTGTATTGACAAACTCGATTAAATTGTTATTAAAACTGGTATATAACTTTAAATCTCATTTCAATATTTTTTTAATCATTTTTGCGCACGTTGCGTAGATTAAGTATTTTATATGGTCTCTTTATGAAGCATCTTTACTATCAATGAGATAATTGACAGTTTTTTTATTCACTTAGCCTCTCTTTTCGGAGACAAAACGGATGAATTATGAGTCGTTTATAAAAATAATATTGATTATTTTGTCGCACTTTGGCGCCTTACAAGGCAAGTAATGTAGACATCATAAACACTACACACACTCGGATATAATTTTTAAAATCAATTAGCAAAAATGTTATTAAACTAACCGCAATATGATTAGAAACTCTATGCACTAAAATCGAAAACAACGAGCTTTATCGATCTCCAGTAAAAGCTATACTGTAATCACTTGTTCTTATTATTTTGAAAAAAATATTTTCAAGCTATAATTGTTTGTTGAAAGAATTAAATGATCAAGGAAATCGTTTTGAGTTAAGATCAACATCATTAAATTTATGTTAGACTTCACACAAAAATTCCATTCTCCGTTTGAACTGCGTTGATTGGCTATATTTCCATTTTCATAATGTACTGTTACACAGACTCGTTTAATAATTCGGTTCCCAAACTTACACACCGTGTTATGCAAAATGTATTTCATTTTATTATAAATTTGAATTGTTAGTTTGACGAAGCAGAATGTGATGTCAATTAATAATTACAGCTAGCAAGCAATCAGTGGATCATGTTTGATTTAATTACGAAAACTAACTTAGCCTTTTGTTTCTGAATGAAGGCATACGAAACCAAACACGGCTTTCATTAACTTCGCTGATATTTACAAAACGTAAGATTTTTTCTCCTATTTTTTTTTTGCTCTGACAGACAGGCGGGTATGAAGTCACGATGCATATATTATTTAAAAAATAAATTTTCGTAAACATCATTTTGATCATAGGTATGCTGAAAGTCGTGGACGATTAAATTACAATAATTTTTATTTTTAAATTCTCTTATTTTTTCACACTTCCTTTTATTATTCAATGTTTTATTGTGATTAATTATTTTATAAAAATCAATCAATGATGATGTGTATTTTAAATGTGGGTTAGTGTTATATATTACATTAAGTGTGTAACGAAAAAACAAATGAAATTATGTTTGAATAACTATTCTTTTATATAAACATCTAATCTAGTAGATTCTTTTTAAATGAAACTGTTGTTTATTCAGTTTCTAAATCTTTTTTTTTTGAGTAATTAAAGTTAAGAATAGACTCTTTATTAGCGAGTCGCTCTTTGAACGCCTCACTTTTTCAGAATCAGATATCAAGGAGAGAACTTTTTGACATCACAAACACCTCTTCTTTCAAAAAAATGTTGTTAGAACTAATATTCAAATCCGTGAACTCCTTCGTGGAAGCGAGCTATGTTAATCACTGCAACAAAATATAAAAATACTTAAAATTTGATTGAGAAGCGACAATGTTTTTATTAACATATAAATCTGAACTATTGCTTAAAACATACGTTAAAATGCACTGGTGACTTTTTTATTTGTATTTTCGATAAAAAAATCTGGCTTCACTAAATTTTTCATTTTATTTCTTAGGGAAATTATTTTTCGTAAGCGCAAAATGTTTGTTTTACGTTTTAGTAATACAGATTTACATTTTAATTGTAGATAATTTCCAGATTTGTTACTGGTAAGTATTACAAATATCATTCAATTAAATAAACACATGCTTTCGTCAATCATGTCAGAATACTTTATTGGAAGTTCATATTCTACACGTTACGAATCAAAAGTACACAGAAAAACATATATCTTTTTTGAACGTTTAACATGTTTTGACGAAGTTAAACATGGTTTGACTGCAAAATTAACAAAATAATTTACGTCGTCTTGACAATAATAATTCTTAATGATTTATATGTAAAGTAAAAGTTTGTTGTGGGGAAATACGATTTGTTTGTTTTGATCATAACTTAATAATATTATACATAAGTTTGTTTGAAGAGCAATTTTTTTTATTAACATGTTCATAAAAATAAATGGAAACAGTAGGCTTGCGGATAAGGTGTTGTATTGAACTGGCATATATTAAAACTAAAAATATCCAAATACTATTACTGGAATCTACAGAGCAGTGCAACCACGAAGTCTTTATTTTATATATTATATATTATAATAGATTTATGCCTTTCGTGCCGGCTGTATTAATTAAATTAATTTCCAGCACGCACCGGATTATAGACCTTATTGAAAGCTGTAGTGTAGTCGCATTGGTATCTCGCCAAGTGAAACCGTTTGATTGGCATTAGAATGGCGCAACCTCAGGCAAAGTATTCGTTTAATGATTTAATGATAGGATGACCGCCAGTGATTGATTTAATTAGAGCAACGCCGAATGGTCTTTAAAGTGCCAAGTCATGACTTGGTTGAGAAAAAAACGTTCAGTCGCCGCGAGCGGGTTAAACAATCGCAACCGATTTCTTGAGATTTAATTTTTTGTGTTGCGATATATTTAATATGAATTAATGCTTGAGATATTATTTCGTTTTAGATAAATTGTCATTTTAAACGTGATTGATTACATAAGCTATCATCGATAACCACTGGTTGTGACAACTTTGTACATATATATGTAATATATTTAGTTTGTTTTCAGTTAAACGTTTACGGTAAGATGATGCTTTCTTGTGATTAACGAATATTTATTACTTCAAAACATTTACTAACAATGAAATTAGTCTGCAGACATAGAGAGTCAAAAATAAATGCGTACATCTAAATATCATAACATTACAACTGTAGATATTTATTTGAATAATTTATATCTATGATGAATTACAATTCGCGGGTTTGTATAATTCTTAATTTAGTTGATTTTTGCATAAATATAGGTTTTTATTTTCATATAAAACTAATACAGAATAAATTTGAACTCACCATCTTCACACGTAAATTATTGAATTTTTTTGTTCTATAAAATCAATCATAAAAGTAACCAAATAGCAATGTTAATTGTAGTTCATATTAAATGGTACAATAAATGATAGTGTCCGACGATTAGATGTATGTTTTTTAATTAAATGGCTACATATTTTTAATTTGGCATAAGAAAAGTGTTTACTCAATTTCATAGTGTGTATTTTATTGTTAAATTTGATTTGCTTTATTTGTTCCTGGATTTTAATAAGCATTCAATATGTCTTTCAACACAAATTAATATACGAAATATTTTAAATCACTATTTTTATTCAAAAAGAATTTGCTATTTTATACAAATTATGCTGATGCAATGATAATGAAATTTATATTGTTGAAACTATGTCTGATTCCACATGTTTTGTCACAACGGCTTAAGTTCAACTTCAATCATATTTTTTATTGCAATTCTATCAAGTGACTTTTAGTCCATATCGTAAATTTTAGCGACGACAATTTTTTGAAATGTGCAATATGAATCTAGTTGCTTTATTCTTTATAAAACAAAACTAGTTTATATAAGAGATAGTATTCACGGAAGGGTTGAAGATGCCAAATAGCATATATTATTATATAATAGATACATAGTAACACACGCCATACGACATGTTAATGTTAATAAGAACAAATAAAGTACAATATATTGAAAATGTTTTCAATGCTTACATGGAGTATATTTTTTATCTTTTGATTAATTCAATACTCTGCTAAAACTAATAGTAATTTAAACTGAGAAGCAATTCTCACATGACCGCGTAATATACAACATTTTTATAATGATCAGTGAATTAACATGTTGTGTCTGAGATAGAAAATCGATGTAAGCTGTATGTACTTTAAGCATATTTACATATTGTGGTTGATATACGAAGTATTGTGGCGTGGATTTGACATAACCACCCGCGGTCTCTGATGATGGAGTGTCGTCGAGTTGGTAGTTCACGAATGGTACCTTGTTGGTAACAGACTGCAAGCCGCGACGATTTATGCTCGCGAGTGTTTCTGCAACTGCTTCACCCCTTCACTGTTTTAAAACACCCCCTTGCTGATGGGAGTGGAAGTGAGTGAAAGTCAACCGTTGGATATCTGTGAATAACTAATCAGGTGAAATAAAACTACATGAATGAGAAAACAAAAGAAATCCGATGGTCGAAGCCTGTCACGAGCTTTAAATGTTTCTACTGCTATAATATAATAACATATAATGTTACATTATAGCAGACATATATGATAAATCGTCAAGACATATTTAACAAAATATTTCTTGAAATCTACATTACAATCTAATTTCATTTTACAAAAAAACATACCAAAAGAAAATTTAGCTATTGATGAAGTCGGTTTTATTTAATGAAACGTTTAAATTGCTATTAACATGAACAATCTATTTGTTGTTTGTCTGTGTTTATTTAAATACGGAAAAATAAAATATGTTATATATTTTTAATTTGGGCACAAAATGATCAAACCAACGAAATCACTTTTTAGTTAAATTATTTCTTAGAGACAAAACCGATCACCTTTGTCAAAACTGTAACTTGTACCATTATTAAAGTTTCTTATTCATTTTCATGTAATTGATTTTTTACAGTGTGATTTAAAATTTGGAACATGAAACCTGAAACATTTTGCAACTTCTTGTAACTAGCACTGGATATATTAAAGTATTCTTCATCAAAAAAAAAACGCTGTATCAAAGCTGTGAAAGCCTTAAATTTTATACCGAAAGACTTTGTATGCTTCAATGAATAGAAACTATATCGGGTAAATTTGTCATGAATACGCATAAAAATGTTCAAAATACACAAAAAAGAATACTTATAATTATTCTTAGAATTAGATATAAAATAAAATAGTTTTCATAAGAAACATGTTTACATTATAAAAGCTCCCATTCTATTTATATTTTCATTTCTACTTTTTCGGAATTATTGAGAAATATTTTATAAATAAGGCTACATTTATAAATCAAACGAAAAAGAACACTTGACGCCAGATAAAAAAAATTTTATGTAAAAAGAGATATCAACCGACATAAAGTTTATTATCTAAGAACCATTTGATTGCTTTAATAATAATTATATATTTTCTAAAGAAAAAAAAACTGAATGAAATGAAATATTTGTACTGTATTTACTAAGTTTTATATTCAGTTTTGACACGGCTCTGGTTTAGTTTTTGAAATCATTAAGCCATCAAAATTAAATTGACAATAGTCATTATTATAAACAAAATTGTGGGAAAAAAATCGCCCTGATTGTTCTACAAAGCTTAAAATTTATGTGAATTTAAACTAATTAAAAAACATTATAGAACAATTCATTTATAATATACATTTGTCAAATGAATTTCTGTTACAAAAATTTTGTATACCAGCCTAGCTTGGAGTAATTTGGGGTAACGTGGGACGCCGGCCATCTAAGTAAGATTTGTGAATTAATGGCATGAACCTTTTGAGGTTACACTCGGGAGTAGGGGGTAATTAACGTGGCTTTCTCTCAATGCTGTTGATTGTTTTGGACGAAACTAACGTGACCTCGTTAAGCCTTCCTCCCTCATATACTATCGTGAATCCTTTTAACTTGTCTACGACAGTCGTGTTGTTCATACGCACGATAGTTTATGACCTGTGGTACATTGTCATTCGCATTTGTTCTTAATGTACTAACCGCATGAATTTATTTAACTTGTTTTGTGTGTTACTAATGTATTTTTTTATTATTTAAATATTACAAAATATTGAAATTATAAGAAATATTTCAAACTGAAACTTCTAAGGCTTAGAAAAGTTTTAAGTTATGTTTAATTAATTTAAAGATTTTATTTTAACATTCCATATATAATAAACATAGTGAAAAATTTCAATAAAAAAAAATCGCAGTAGTTTATTTTCTACCAAATTTAACAATATTTCACTGGTTTTGAAATCTGTTAACGCTTGAAAGAACATATTATTTTACGATCAAAAATAGTTTAACCAGTAAATAGAAAAAGTAATAGAAGTCTAAGAAAATTGGAGATAACATACATTATCACAGTTATAGTTTTGATTTATGCTCATAAAGTAATTAAGAGTGACATTACATTCATAATGCTACATAACGGCTGTATTATATTATACAAAAATGTAATTTACAATAATTATAATAGTATTTTAAAAACAGAATGTACGTGTGGTCTCTATCGTGTGGGGAAAAAAAGTTTTTCGCATATTCGCAGTGTTAAGTTAATAAACGAATATTTTTAATAAATTATCATACATTTAATTTTTAAAATGAAATGATTGAATTGAGAAGAACATATAAGAACTCCATTATTACATAGTAAAAAAATAGCTATGCATTTCAGTTCTACAAAATTTATAAGATATATACTTGATAGCTATTTCGGCTTACTCCCTAATCAGAATTATATATTAGAAGCTGTGATGAAGGCGTACGCCGAAATTTTTTAGAACTAAAATTCATTGCTATTTTGTCACCGTGTTATAATGAGTGCATTATATATTTTGGACAATATTACAAACAATATGCCAAATGATCAATCAAACTAAGCGTTATTGAAATTTTATTTGAAATAATTAAGTTGACAATAGAACATACCAAGAGAAAACAAAAAAAAATACGAATGACTTACTGAAAAGTCTACTGAATTGAATAATCAATAACATGTTTAATGATGTAGCAGTGATGGTACTTAATATTAAAGTTTTGAAATAAATTATACGATTTTAGCGTGTTTTCACGGATATTTTAACATTTGAAAATTGTAATAAGTTTTTTTTTCAATAGATTGACTGACGTGTTAGAAAACAATAATAAAATATTTTTTTAGTATATTTTCATGCTTTTTTACTTTTGTTTTTTTCGTTGCACATTATATTACATGATTTTCAAAATATTTACTTTCGATTCATGAAAATTCAAAAAATGTTGTAGAATTAAATAATTTTTAAAATAAAATAAAATCGCTCCTGTGGCCACATTTCCCCAGTCTACTCTATGCGTGATTTAAGCACAAGCTTACGCCAAGTCAAGGCGGAGGTGGATAAAGTGTACATACTTAATACCTTCGCAACGTCAGTGGGTGTTACGTCGTGGTGTAAATAATGCGGCAAGTTTGCGTGACATAAATCAGCTGGCAGAAGGAAAGCCGAGGAACGCGGGGCAAAGCGTCCGCCGGGGTAAGTCGCCGACCGACTTGACGTTAATTAATCAACAACAGCTCACGGGGAAGCGGACCAAACTCGGGGAGGAGGTTTTCTAGGCTTGACAAAGACAAGTTGTCTAGTTTGGCCAGTAATCTTGTTAATGGTATTCTATGGTTTTTGATTCAAGACTAGACTAATTTTTATTCTTATTTAAAATGTCTGTAACCTTCTATACAAGCAATTAGTTCAAATAGTAATGTAACACTTCATACTGATCTGTATAAGGTAAAATAAAAATCCTTTCATAACTTCTTCCTTCAATAATTATCCTCTGTGAATGTTGTTATTAGAAAAAATGTCTAGTATAACGGCTTAGAATAGACAAGATGTCAGTTATTTTAAAATTTCATAACCACGTGAGAATTATATTGAAATTTACGGTATCGACTAAAAAAAAGTGTGGTGGGTTTTCAATATCAAATTTGAATTGTTGAAACAATTTTTTTCGTCGTCTTCTGTCATTATATCACGCGAACAAAATAGAACTAAGACAGTTCAGATCAGAGGTCAAAGGATAAACACGGATTGTGAGTAATAAATTTGATGAATTGTACTTATAAAATTAATAATATTTATAAAAATTATTTTATGTCTCCAAATAATTGTGACCGGGTATCGGTTTCCAGTATCTCCGGGCATTGTATTATAGTACACGTAAGTTCTAAGCATCTGGAACTCGTAAATAAAAAAAGTTTGTGCCTAGAGTTCTTAAAAGAAGATGCAATGATATATATCACTCAATATAAGCTTTTGAATAAAAAACATTACAAACCTTAACATTCACGTCCCAAAATGGCGATAAATATTTATTTTGTTATCCCTGTTGATATTTTGATATCCATCTATTTCTTCGTTAAAAAGCTTTTGCCACTAAACTATACAGACCGGCATAATATAAATTGATCAATTGACTTACAAAAAGTTTTCTTAAGAATAAGATATTTTACGATAATTCATTAAATAGGTAAGACAACTTTTCAGATTATAATGATTGTGATGAGCAAAACCGGACCTTATCTTAAATATATATTGTGAAAATAGTACTAAAAATGTGGGTATATTATTGAAAATATCACGCCTTTACATCAAGAAGTGACAGTTAATAGAGTAAAAGATATTGGACAGGGGCGTGAAGATAGTACGGAAAATATTTAAAGATTGAATTCCCGATAAAACACATTACGAATACAAGAGTATAAAATATTACGGAAAACAATTTTTTTCTATTTGTTTATTCAAATTATTATTATTAAAACATGATTCGATTATTGTTTTCATGGTATATCAAGACGTCCATTTGCACTTGAAAAACAAAAATACTCTTTTCAATTGTTTATGTTTTCGGTGTCCATAAATATAGGTATGAATTATTCTTACACCAGTTTTTGTTTGACTTGTGAAAAATGTTCATTCATCACAAAAAATACAGGAATGGATAAATAATCCTTCTACAAAACTGCTACAATTCAAAACCGTTACCAAATCTTAAACGCCTCCCAAGTTTCCTGCTAGGGTCGAACATTGCATGCAGAAACTTGCAAAACACAGCCGTCTTAAGTTATAGCCATCAGTTGCAAACACGGGTACAAAGCAGCTACGGCGGGAGGACTTGGCGGTTCATGGGGACGGGTGGTTTGTGGACCAGGAACAAACGGAGAGCGGGGAAGGGTGGTTTTCTTGGCCCGCTAAAACACACCGTCGAGGGGAAAGGACTTATTTCTAGATCCAAGCAATATGTAATAAGGATTACGAATAAGGTATCCAGATTCTCAGAGAAAAAATGACTCACGAGGGCGTATGATTGTATAATGTACATAGACAGCTTAAATTGAAAATATGACGCGTACGAATATTTAGATTAAAAAAAGCATTTAGTATGTATATTATTTTTTTTAAATTGCTACTTTGAACTGTTTTATTAATTTAGCGTAAAGTAAGCAATAACAATTTTAATTACCAATTCTCTGAATTTTCTCAAGCTTACTTTAAGCTTAAAATTATTCTGTAACTAATGCAAAATATATGTAGTGTTTTATCTAACTGGCTTATAGTATCATCTTAGAAAAAGCTTATTTTATTAGTCATATATATCTTCTTTCATTAGTCATACGTTCAGAACGCAACAAAAAAAAATCGTTATATCGAATTTATTTTACATTAACTCTCAAATGTACTAAATAAAATTTGTGACCAGACATGGCACCTGCAATAACCATTTTTGATTATTTTTCAATTATCATGGTTTTTGTGTACAATTTAGTATCAGTTGTTGCATTAAGCTTAAAATTAAGAACTCTATGGCGACTCGTTGATGCTAACTAGTAACTGCTTGGTTCTCCTTGAAATGTGTCAGATACCGAAAATATTTTTATTGTATAATATGTTTGTTATTATTGATTGAATTGGCATTCACTTGATAGAACTCCATTATAACACGGTGAAAAAATAGCAATTAATTTTAGTTCTACAAAATTATTTTTAACAAATTAGTTGATAGATATTTCGGTTCACGCCATCGTCAGAACTATCAACGTAGTTCTGACGATGGAGTGAGCCGAAATAGCTATCAACTATATTTGTTAAAAATAATTTTGTAGAACTAAAATACATTGCTATGTTTGTTATTGTTGTTGAACATTATTTGTAGTCTATAATATTGTGTGCTGTATTTTTTTAACATAATTCTTTGCATTAATATTAAAATAGAATTTTAATTGACTTAATTAATTCTATAGATAATATAGTCGACGATTATTTTACTTATGATATAGATTGCGCTCATTCTATGGTCGGTTCAGTCATTGTAATAATGTGAACATTTAATACTCAGCAACTAATATTTTTTGAAGAGAGACGATCCGATCTCAACTTGATTCAGTTTTGTAGAAGATATTAGTATACAAGAAACGATTCCTGTTTCTCACAATTTCTGTTCTGAGTTGATAAATTGTAGGCATAAGCTACGAAGGCTTTGCGTGGATCCAACTTGTAAATACTTAGGCTTCTATGTAGGTATATAGAAAGTTACTCGCAGGGGACTACAGTCTTCGGCTGAGGTGCTTCTAAACATTTTTTTCATTTATTTTATTTTAATAAATTATCAAGATAATAATAATATTTGGTTTAATTTGTAAGTAGAAGAGAAGTTATAACGTATGTATGTTTTGATTGAGTTATAAAATTATGTAACACCGCAAATAAAATAACCTAAAAAGTGGTTCTCTGGTTAGAATTACAATATTTTTATATATGAGATGTATGAATTTACTATTAGTGAATCCTGAAATCTGAAATAATCCTCATATCGGCAATTCTTCCCAGTCTTGGCAATAAAGGATAACAAAAGTATTAATCTAACCACAGCTATGTTATTCCAATAACCATTATACCCAAAAACGTTATTCTTAAAAAAATATGAAAGCTTTATTGCGATCTAGATTATCATCAAATTGATCTAAGATGTATCTCGAACCAAATAATAGTTACTTGATCAATCGTGTACATTTTGTTGGTGAAAGTATTTCATGAAACTTTTTATTTTATTTTTATAATTAATGTTTTTAAATATTCTTCTCATTGCACTCAAATAATTGTTGATTATAATTATAACAATTTATAACAATAATTTGAAAGCAAACATTATATTATACATCATTAGGTGGTTAAATATTAGTTTATAATTGTGTGTTGAATAATGCTATGGTAAGCTTTGTTTCAAACAAAACACATTTGGAGAGCTTTTGATCGACATTTCATATATGCGTAGCTTTTATATACCTACGTACATGTACATAAAGGTATAGCAAGAGCTTATTACCTACGAAAAGTAAATAGGGACGGAAACGTAGGCTCGGGCACGAATGTCTTACCCATGTGAATACTGTTTAAGTAGGTATAGCTTCCAGCGTGTTATGGTAGGTATTACTGAAGAATTGGTACCAGGTGGGTGCAGGTGGCACACGCAATAAAGGGATAGGATGTGATACGCAAAAGATTTTAGACGACTTACCAATTTCGTGTATCACTAAGAGCTATAACTGTTATTAGGTTTGCCTACTTCCGATAAAAAAAGGATGTGCGACGAATTTATTTCCTATTTTTTGTAGCACCATTTAAAAGGTCTTATATTGAAATTTTTACCTGTAATAACATTTTGTTATTGTTTAAGAAAGCAGTAAATTCATATTTTTTATCAATATGATTTTTTCACACAGTGTGTACAAATGTATTAAAAAAACAGTACTATATGTTTTTTTATCAGTCACAATTATCTCGTAACGAATATTACACCACTGAATATTTTAAATATTAATTCAGCAAAGTTGATGTATAGCAAAATTTTCTGATATTGTCATATAAAAAAGACTAAATTTTTATAAAACAATAAGCTAAATAATAAAATTTACGACTTTTACTTGTTTGAGTATCCATTATCAACGTATCTACCTTGTAGGTTAAGACAGTTTATTAACTTCCGTATTATCATAGAAATTATGGTATCATATTTTTTTTAATATTAGGAACACAATATTTAATACAGTTTCTATCAAGACCGGTTACGCTCATCGCGAACTTTATCAACTGCATTCGTTTGCATTTGAATTCGCATCTTATTTAAATTGGTACAAAACTAATTTTCATTATTATATAAAATTGATCGTGCATCATGTTGTATGGTTTTTATAACGTGGCCGTTCTATGCGGCGTAAATTACTATTGCATAAAATGAATTCAAAGCTTATATAATTTTTACTTATACAGGATTTTACTATATAAAGCATGCAAGTTTTTGGAAAAATATGGCATTAATTTTTAAGAGTTAAACACTGTTTTGATAATAAATACCTAGGCTTAGTTTTTGCTATGGTGCAGTTGTGGCTACATTAGCTTGACATTGAGAGTAACCTTTGACATACTCGCCAAATAAATATTTTTTACCCATTCATGATGGTATTTTAATTTCAAGGTTTTGCATTGGTTTCAATGAGCTCAGAAGAGGGTATGCAATATGTTTACAAACACACGCACACACACTAACAAGTTTGCCAAAATTTCAATCTATCTAGCATATAAGCGTTACACATCAACGTCAAATGCACTCACACATATGCACGTTTATCGCACATGTGTGATCAGCCCTTTGTTCTAACAGCTGATTGGACAGGGGCAGGAAGTGCGTGCACCACCCCCATCATTGGTCGGTTTTATTTTCTTGGCACGAGGGGGACGCGAACATTTGGTTACTATTGGTAACACGTAGCTGCATCCCTCTCGAACCCGTGAGACGGTGTCGGATTACTCCAAGGTATTATTTTATTTCATCATTTTTTTCTTTTATGTATTTTTGTGGAGGATGTGTTTGGAATACGTGGGAGCGATTTTTATTCTTTTGTGAGACCTTAATTTTTTACAAATTTTTAAGACTCCGGGGCGTACTTTTGTTTAAAAAAATCTGTGAAATATTTTACAACCAAATCCCCAGTTTATAGAATAATTGAAAAAATAAAGCCGTAAGAATTTTAAAAGCAATAAATGATGAAATCAATTTTTGTTGTCTTGAAAGCGCTTCATATTTTCAAAAAAATAAAAGAATTGTTAATAACATCTGATGCCAACAATAATAGATGCTTTAAAACACGCTATATATACCAACAACTTTATTAACACTTGTGAGTGACGCATATATCTTTAATCGTAAAGGGAACATATCTCATATGTTTAATTGTCACTTCAATAAGTAAACATTTGTAATTCTGTAAAATTATTACGAATAAGTCGTTAAATTTTCTTTTATGTCTGTGTGAACACTAAAAAAAGAGTACGCTTACAAAGAATATTTTTACTTTAAAACATTTATCATTTTGCCTCTTCCAAATTGAGGCGACGAATTTATTCAAGTGTTCTAAAAGATTTCCTTTTTGTTGAAACGGAATTTTATCAATATTACATAACGCATCACATTTAAAACTCTTATTTTATTTAGGATCTTATTCTAAACATAACTTTTATATGATTTGAAAAAATAATTTGCGTATTCAAGCATATAAACTAAATTTATTGATTGAATCGGCATTTACTTTGGTAAAACTCAATTATAACACGGTGATAAAATAGCAATGTATTTTAGTTCTACAAAAAAATTAATAAGATATAGTTGATAATTATTTACTACTGACATACTTCCAACGATGGCGAGAGCCGAAATAGCTGTCAACTATACTTTATAAAATAAATTGGTAGAACTAAAATACATTGCTATTTTTTCACCGTGATATAAACTAAGCCTGTGCCTGTATAAGGGGTAGGTGAGGGTAGGGAATGACGACGTATGTAGGATGAGAAGTGGTCGTAAAGATAAGTCCTAGGTGTCACAAGCGCTATCACCTTGTTGGGAACTTCCTTACGGCAGCCTTGGGCCTCAGGCTTATAACTTTAGCCACAGAACAAAAGTATGCGAAAGTATCGTCACATTTCACTCGTCTAAAAGTCTTTTTCTTGAATATTTACAATCATAATGTGTCATTTAAATAAATGATCTGAAGCGAGAAATATTATGAAATTAGCCAGTCTCTCTATTTTAGAGATTTTAAGAATATAAGACTGTAAATAGTATTATACAATTATTGATGAGGCTTACGTTGGAGCTTTGTTTTTAGAAAATGTTTGGTGAAAAGTTATAACGGCTATACATGGAGTTTTCTGTAAATATTAAAAACCTATCGGTAACCACCTAGGAATCAGGTTACTTAAACACATGAGCGAAAAAACCTTCCACTAGATTTCAACGATTAATCACTGTCTTTTAAATGCATTACAAACATTCGTTTTAAAATCGCAATAGTAAAAAAAAGTATATTGATTGAATAGACATTTATTTGGTAGAACTCTATGAACACGGTGAAAACATAGCAATGTTTTTTTAATTGTAGAATTTTTTAAAGATCTTCATAAGTTCATTACATCATTAGTTCTGACGACGGCGTTAGCCAAAATAGCTACCAATTATATCTTTTAAAAAAAATTAGAACTAAAAGACGTAATATAGAAAAGTATTTCCACATCAAGCAGTCAAAATTCAGTAAAAATAAAAACAGGAGAATCATTTGCTTTATTACTACACGAAAGTTTACCAAAGTCAGCAAAGTTTACCTTCTCCGTTACATATCTAAGCCTTAAATCAGTTCGAAATTTTACAATTTCATATAAAAAAATCCAATTTGTATTCTATCTTTGTATACACTACACATTTGTCACATCAAACTATAATTCATTTCACTGTTTTGAATACGTACCAGTGAATTTATACCTTACGCTATTCGGTGTAACTATTAGGAAGGGCTGTGTGTTAAAGCGCCCTTCAGCATTCCGCCCATCATCACAACTCCCGCCCACTTGACAACTAAACACAGGGTAGTAGGTTACAGCCGTGGCTGAAATGCCAACACATTTTCACGAAATCAGTTTGGGTAATATCTTTGAAGGAATAATACATGATATACATTCGTATAAATCTAAAACGATGACTCAACACGAGTAAAATCTTTTTAATGTTTTATAGATCAATACTGCGCTTGATATTTATACAGAAAATATTTTAAATAATTGAAAAAGATTTATTTTTATCTATTTACACAATTCAATATATTAATGATCTAACCGGTTTTTCTCTTCATAATGATATGCTGAAAAAAATCATAACTGATACAATACAATTTACATACATAGCTATTAATACAAAATTTTCTCCAGGTTTCCAAATTAAAGATTAAGAACAGAGTTTGGATATAATCATACAATATGTATCAAAATGAAGTAAAATAGCGTACAAATGAAATGTTAAGGACCTCTTATGACAGGGTACACTATTTTGACAATTTGAATTTAGTCAGATTGTATCAGTTCAGTTTGTTTGGTCAGTTCTGTTGCATCCGTGTGATAGAATGCCTGAATATGCCGAAATGCGAAACTCGGGTCGTTAGTGACAAAACGTGTGGAATCGTACAAAATTGTAACAATTCAAGTTTGATATTGAAATTCCATCAAGCACCTTTAGTCGATATCATAAATTTGAATTTAGCTATAATATCTACAATTTAAAGGCTACACTTAAATGTTTAACTTCGAAAATAAACACTTTTATAATGAAATGTTAAAAAATATTTTTCAAAGATAGCGCTGATTGAATTAAATGGAAATCAATTGTGTTTCACATATAATAGAAATAACAATGTATCTAATTTAGGGTTCTGGGTGGTTATTGTTTAAATTTCGATATCAAATTTGAATCGTTACAAATTTTTATATTTGTTTTGTTCTCATGACCCACGACTTTATTACAAGGCTGCACTCGAATATACAGTACGTAAATACGAAAGAATAAGTGAGTTTGACTACGTCCGTATACTAGAATTAGAAAAAGAAGGTGGAAAAAAAGCCAGGCTTTTAAGTGACTATATAAATGATTTGATTATTTTCAAACAAATCATCGTACGGACTTAAGCCGTATCTGAATTTCGAATCAAAGAGCACCAGCATATAGAGTAAAAGTTTACACAATTCAAACGATTAATAGAAATATTTCGTTCTGAAAAATGTATTCATCTATCAATATATAAATTTGACCACTAAAATAAAAAGCAGGCAAAAGAAATTCCGAGCGGCTCGATGTATCATTCAATATGGACAAAGTAATATTTTCCATATTGAATAAAAAAGCAAATGTATATATTTTAACAAAATAATTATCCACATTTATGGTCTTAACCGTCATTTTGTGATGGAAAGGCATGATAATTTATATAAGAAGATAAAATATTTTAGTATTTTTCTCCCACAGTGTATTTTATGATCAGGACCAGTTTCGCTCGCCGAATACATTTTCAACTGAATAATTATTGACCGATGATTTTCAACTCGTTTAAATAGTCGATTATTTTGTGGTCACCGTGTACTACAGTACATGGCACTTAATATATCTACTCGCGCTCGTAAGTAGAGATGCGGAGAAGGGAACAGGGTGAGCCTAATCCGGCTTATCCGGGAAGTAATTTGGAGACTCCTGCAGATTGCCGAAGGAGACTTCTGTCTCTTTGAATTTACCACCACCACCGCCATACCTCCAAAGTTCTCCGTCTCTAATACATAATATATAAATATATTTTTTGTGGTAAAAAGGATTTATATTCCTAATCATAAATTAGATTATTGATATTGAAGCTATTTTTAGCGATAAAAAAATTAAATTATCCAGTAAAAAAATTTCACTTTGCGTATTGTTAACATGAAACCACGAATCATCTTCGTACGGAGTGAAAACTTTCTCGATAATCTTATTCTAATTTTAGCACACATTTGCACCAATTATACCACGTTTAAAGATTTGGGCTTGTTATGCTCACTACAATCATTTTTATCAATCGAATAATATACATGAATTCCATTATGTTTTTTTATCGCTTGGATATTAAAGAGGTGCAAAAAAATAGCATATACTCTGGATCGAAACGAGTAAGGTGCACTTTAGCCTTACTTTCCAATTCAAAGGTTTTGGGTCTAAGAATTGGAAGGGTCAGTTCCAAATATCTCAAACTGTCTTTGAAACTACTTTATGACATTCTAATTAAAAATATTTGACATGCTGCATTATAAGGTTAAAAGTATTTTAATTTTGATTCAAGTATGATTAAATATTTTTCAGTATTTAAAGCTCAATATTATCAATATATATAAAAATTAATACGTATAATATTATGCAATAATACCATTAGATTTTATATTCAATCGGAGTACTACCAACATTGAAACATACATAGAATTTGATGACATTTCTGCCACTCCGATATCTTTGTCTATCTTTGACCGTGTCCCACGTCCAGAATTATTCTTGATATCGTAATATCCAGTTAAAATTTTGAATCACTTGCCCCTTATCAAATTTTGTTGGTGATTCTTTTTAAGAAACTCGTATAACATACAATTTTGTACAAATTGATCATTCGGTAAAAATTCTTACATCATTAATTCATGGAGCCTAATTTCTCTGCATAATATCGAAAAAGTTCATTAAAAATCCTCCAATACGTAAAAAACAAAAATTGTGCTAAGGTAGTTACTGCCAAAGCACTACTGTTAAAACTAAACTTTTAAGCTTATAAATGTCATTTCTTGAAAGAATAACTAAAGCTGTGCTTATCTCTAGTATTATCAAATGATGAAAATGGTTCTGAGTATAAAAGATAAGAAACTACTATTTATACGATAAATTAATTGTAAGAAAAACGACAATAATTTTGTGAATGCCTAATATTTATATTAAAAAATTGAATATTTAAAAAATAATTTTGACAATTTCGTTTAAATATTGAGAAAATTCAAGCCTCTTAGTTACTTATAATAGTATATTTAATGACCCTCAAATCGATAAAGTTGTTAACCCTTCACTGCACGATGAGTGCTAAGTACTGGTTCCCTAACCCGCATTATCGTTATGACTATATTGCGGAAGGGTTAAGCTGAGTTTCGTTGACAAGTTGTATACAAATCGATTGAATTGTACTTCAATTAGTATTAAGTCGAATTTATATCTAACTTGGATATGTTATATTTAAGCGACAGGATGATCGAAAATGAAATCTCTTATTTTTTACGAAGTAGAATATGTTTGCATAACGCACAATATTTGAGAATATCTTTATCCATTAGGTGAAGTAAAGGTATATGATAATAGTTTGCAATGGTTGTATTTTAATTGATGTTATTCGAGGATTAATCTTTGTCATTGTCAAGATTGTTTCAGGACTACTTTAACTTTCGGTAATTGAAAAGCTTTTTAAGCTACGGTTTATTTCCTCCAACGATGGTATTCATTTTTTTTAATGTCTAGTTGTTTGTCTTATTAACTAGCTAATAGGTCCAACGGATAGTTAGATAAGCTTTTGTAATTAAATTGCATTCTCATATGTGAATTCAGCATACTCTCATACTTGTAATTGTGTGTTGTGGAATTGTTTGTAAGCCCTTCAAATTAGCTTCTTTAATAATTAAAAAAAAAAAAATATTTTATAATTAACCTATTTTCGCTTTGAATCTGGAACAGATGGCATTTGAATGGAGTTATCTTAATGGTAGTTTTATTAACAAAAACAACTTCTTATACATTTGCTCAACCATTCTTTTACATAGAAAATGGAGTTTGAAATTAAACTGATCACAAATGTCTATACTCTAGAACGAGACAGTTGATCAAATAAAAAAATTGCTGTTCATATTGAGATTTGAACCCATGAAATCTATCACGGAAGCTGACGTTGATGACCGCAGCGCTACGGAACCGGCAATCACTAACAAGAGTTTTATGTATAATTGAAGATATTTTTTAAAACAGATATGCAAAAGAAGGAAAAATCTTTTTTGTTATTAAACTGACGAAGTCTGTTAGTACAAGTCAATAATAAACAAAAGTACCCAATAAGTTTCGCTTCAAAATACATATGTTCCTCGTTGAAATTGGATAGTAACAGTACAAAAATATTACACATTTTAAATGTTTGATGAACCAAAATAATATAAAATTGTTAAATTAATTGTGTTCATAGTTACACTGTGGCCATTAAATAAAATTAACTATGATTTAAATAGCATCGCTTGGAAAACAAATGATTAGAAGAGGGGGTTGAAAAATATGATTGGTGTTAATGGGTATAAATGATTTGTTTATATTATACTTAGATTCATAAATTGTTTATATCAATTTGAGAGAGCACGTATAATATACAAAAGGGTTTATTACATTTGTTATATTAAAAATATACGAGTTTAAAGTTTGGTTCTTTCAAACTCTATAAACTTCCATGTGCTGATCATTAAAAAATTACGTAGCAGTGTCAGTCAACATCTTCAATTATTTTTGTGTGAAGCTTATTTTATACGCCTTTTAATATTTGCGCTTAGTGTCAACTTTTATCATGCTTTTCAAGAATATGTATAACTTTAATAACCGTGCTTTTTGATTCAAAATAAAATCATTTACATATGATTTCCTACATATTATTCTGGATTAACCAAATGTTATAATAAGAGCTAAATAAGAATTCAACATAAAGTTTTTGTTGATTTAATTGGCATTTACTTGGCAGAACTCCATTATAACACGGTGAAAAAATAGCACTGTATTTCAGTTCTACAAATTTCTACTTCTACGAACTAGCTCTGACGAGTGAACCAAAGTAGTTGTCAACTATGTCTTATAAAATTTTGTAATTGATAAATTTTTTTTTTTGAAATAAAATTTTTTGAAAATGTATTTTCAATGAATAAAATATTGTTTAAAATTAGCATGTTGAAAATAAAAAGAGTCGATAAAAAACAAATTTAAGGCGAAAAAAACTTCTCGTCAAAGCACACCATTCCAATTTGCTGTTTACGTTATTTTAAAAGCGTTAATCGTTTTCTGAAAATAAAAACCTCGAAGGTAATAAAAATCGTCAAACGCACAAAAGCGTCGTTGCCACCCGCACAGTCTCTCCGCCTCCCGGCGTCGAAGCCTGAATTTCGTTTCGATCTTGTCGGGTGACAGCCACCCGCAGTCGATTGACAGCTCCATAATTTCACGGCCTGAGAGGCACCTATTGGTAAACGACAAAAGAGCCTCCGTAAATTCTGTGTTCGGATAGAGATATAAACTGCTTAACGACTCTACAATTTAGCAAAGAGAGAGATCAGCGAGGGGGATGGATGTATATAAAAATTTACACCGCGAAAATTGCGCAGAGGAAGAGCCGTATCGGCGTTAATGACTCGGAAAATGGTGTCTTATTTGCGAGCGGCTGTGAAAAAATAGAGACGAAATAAATTCACGACGTAGATATTGATCTTTGAAAGGGAAATTATTGAAATTGCGTGATTACCAAAAAATATAAGTTGGCCTTTTTATAGATCGTTGATATGTTTTTCGAAGGGTGACGAGAATTCCTTTTAGATGAAAAACGTCTTGGGGAAACTTAAATTTAATACCGCTGACCGAAAACCTTTTAGAACGCTAAAATTTTACTTGTAAAACACTTCAATGTGTATTGTTGTGTACTTAATGGGCTTGTTAAGACATACAACACAATTCAAATAAATTTATTACAAATTTGTCAACGGCGTCACTCTTTATTATCTTGTATAATTCATATGTTGTATAATGAGTGTTCCATGTCTTTCGATACGAATTACAAAAATAACAAGATAAAAACACTAGAGCGATAGAAAGAGAGTAAGACTCTCGGTAATTTTATTTATATATTAGTTTAATACCAAGCGAATATTTGAATTTCATTATTTAAAAATTGTCTTAATTCAAATATTTTCTGTGCCTTTTAATATATGTTTTTTTCTGAAGGTTTATACTTTTCCTTTTCATTTAAAAATTATATTGTATGTACAAGCGTATGTACGCTACCCAAAAACGGTGAATACTTTGAACCAAAGTAAAATTTTTTTATATGTGGTGTCAAGCTTATTTGAACTTTTCATGTGCTTCTGAATTAAAATTTAATAGTGTTGTGAAAGAATATATTTTTTACTGCAATTAAAACAACTCGTTGACATTACAATCGCCCCCATTAATCTCCTTGACGATTTGATACGTCTCTGCGGGCATTGGAAAAGAGCGAGAGAGAAAGTATTGCATTTTTGTTTTTATTTCCAAACGAAAAATAAATAAACGAAAGTTTATGTAGTGAATGAATGCGGCTGACACTCGAGTAGGAACAAGCGGCAAGTCGTGCGGGGCTCTCCCGCCAAACTGCTGTGAAATGCGATTTCAAACGCTTTTGATGGACTTTGTATTAGTTGCTTTGAAGCAAAGAGCTAAAACCTACAACATAAATGTTTAACGAAAGTGTACTAAGAGTTTACGAATTAAACTACTGCGCTAAATGAAAATATACCATTGATGTACTATCGCATTGAGCACTTTTGGAGGCTGATTTTTTTTTGCGATAGGCGTGACATTGTTTATTTTATTTTTACTCACCATAATTTGATACAAAACTTTTCTTTAATTAAATTAAATAAAAAAATAATAAACGGAAATAAAAATTTGTACATTTAATATTTGATATAAATTAAATATTTTAAAAACGGGATTTAAAAAAATAGTACATTTGCTTGAAAATTTATCGGGAAGATCATTTGAAATCGTTTATTTTCAATTATTAACTAATAAAAATACAACCTTTTGGAATGAATTGTAATATATTATTGTAACATATCATTGCGGCATCTAAATACATCTTTTTCTCACACTGTGATAGAGTGAAAATTATAGTCATCGATTCAATATAACTCTTTGTGATATGAATATGCTATAATTATGCATTGAATATTTTTTGTGCGTTTCGCTAATTAACAATTAAAAAGTGAATTTTATTATTTAAATTTAAAATACTCAAGACGTTTTCCTTTCAAAACGAAGCTTATAATTCTATAAACGTTCGTTAAATGTTTAATTTATCAGTGTAAATTTGTATTTGCTTAACAAATTTCATAGTGTTATTATTTATTTAAATGTTTAGGGTGCTACGTATTTAAGGTGTTACATTATTTTTGAGTGATACACGGTAACCTTATTTTAATGTATTGATGTATTTATGATACATATTAACAGAAGGTCCGATAAAAATTTTGTTTTATTTTAGAGAAACATTTGAAAAACTCAGGCAAAAAAAAAGAATGAAAACTTTTTCCCATATCTATTACTTAAGGTATCGTAGCATCTAAATGTGTATCAGTTATACAGCCCCGTCAAATTATTTGAAGTACTCCTTTCACAATAATCATTTCACATTATTCGTTCAAAATACATGGGATTCGGCAGTAGGCTTTCTCCGGGACCCATTGATCGGCAAGTCTGTCCGGGCACGTGACCTTTTGTTCAGCCAATCATCGCCCGCGACGCAGGTGTGTTAGTTTACGCGTGTCTACGGTACGTAATACGTGTCAGCGTAGAGTGCTTTGTGCGTAGCGGGTCTACACCATCTGCTACGGAAGCTATACAATATAAGCGGATTTTCTACGCGGTGTGCATTTCAATTTGGTTTATTGAAGATATAGTTTTAATGATGCTACAAACTTTATTGAAATACTTTCACTGAATGAACACGTATATTTAATTGAGGACTTTTTAATTAATCTATTCATTTTTTTATAGCTTTCATGAAATGATTGATTGAGCAGTCACTTAAAAATATAAATTAAGAAGAACGATCGGTAAACATCGAATCTCACCAGAAAAAGATTTAAGAAAGTAATTTATAGCAAGTAACTTATACTCTTTTGGATATGTTAAAAATTAAATCATTTATCTGTGTAGGACGGATTGACATTGTCTGATCAAAGAGTTTATAATAATCACTGACAGTGTGTCAAAATTACTTTAGATTGAATTTAAAAAAAATCTAAATTTTATACATATTTACAAAAATATTTAAAAAAACATATTTATCTTTTTCATTTAGCTTTTTTTACTGTTCAGTCACTTATTTTTATTCCATTAGATATGTGTATTATTTTTCTATACAAAATTTTCACGTTCCTTTTCATATGTTAGTGTAATATTTTTATTTTAAATAATAAAAACACATTTTTTTAGTACTTATTTCCACAATATATTTTTTGATCAGGACCGGTTTCGCTCATCGCGAGCATCAGATGAGCGAAACCGGTCCTGATCAAAAAATATATTGTGGAAATAAGTACTAAAAAAATGTGTTTTTATTATTTAAAATATCATGCCTTTCCATCAAGAAGTGACAGTTAACACCTTAAAAGTGAGTAATATTTTTAGTTTCACAGTTGCATAGTATTTATTATTTTAAGCAATCTATAAAATAATAAATCACATTGTTAGTCAAGATGATTAGAAAAAAATATGTAAATAGTTTTTAAAATATTTTATAAAATAAGTAAATCATATGTTTAACGATATATTTAATGCATAGTCAAACTTTTTTTTGAATTAATGAAAAATTTTATGTATTTTAATTTCTTTTCTTTCCAGGTTTCGTCTTCTTATTCACTTCTACGTATTTGTGCATCTTAAGCAGGTAAAACAAAAAATGTTTTGTATTCGGCGAAATATAGATTTCCTTAAACTTTTTCAAAAGCTGTATTGTTATGATAATATTTTGAGATTCAAAGGAAATAGAAAACAAAATAAATATGCGTTTCTTTAAAAATATCTTGACATAGAAACATACTTTTGCTTTAAGCTTAGATTTCGAGCAAATGTGTAATAATTACAATATAATAGTAAATATTTAATTTGGGAACAAAATATATTCAATGTTTATGTCAATTTGATTTTATTTTTTGAGATATATTAAAAAATGATTAAAGCAGTGTTTCACAATTATTATATTCAGAATATAAAACCATTAAAATAATTCTTTAAATATTACTTTATATAGTTTCAAAGTTCGCAATGGTAATGTAAGAAACAGCTATTTTTTCATTAACATACGAGAAGATGGCTGGCTTAAAGCTAATTTTTTATAATATATATTATGTGAAATAAGTACAATATTTTTAGTTTAACTATTTTTTTTAAGATGAAAATATATGGACATCTTACCTACAAACGCAGTTCAATTCAAGTAGTCTGATGTACAACATTAGTATTAAGATCACTTCTGACATCCCATAATAAAAAAATGTCAGTGGTTTTCAACAAAATTATTTTTTCGAAAGAATGATTTCATTATCGTCTATAGAATTTTAAATGAAATGATAAAACAAAACTCCAAATATTCATCTCATTTCAAATGCCCCAATACACAAGATGAATCGTTAAGAAATACTTTCACATAAAAAACACAATCCTGCCCCGATTCCAACGTGTACCCGCAGTCAGTACCTCCATAGGTACCACAAGTAGATATTGTATAAGGGTAGGTAAGGCTAGGGGCTGTAGAATGAATCTAGCGGTTTACCGGTTTCATTAGTAAGGCTGTCCAATTCCACCCCTTCTCCCAATCTCAAACTCATCCCCTAGCTGTGTAGGTACGTACCTAGTGAGGCAAAAAACGGGAAAGAAAATAAATCAGGTCCCTGGCGTCGGAACGCTGCTTTGGGCTGGGCGTCGCTTCAATAGGACGCTCTAATAGAGTTTTGGATTAACTATTGTAGAAGCTTTTTCGTAAGTCGAGCTTTTTTTTCTTCCGCTCTTTTATATTAGAGGCTGAGCTATAGAAGAAAACGAAGGCAGTGTTTTTTACATGCATATACATATGAGTATTTTCGAGTACATAATTATACAATAGTTTTTTTCTGCTTTAACATGGTATAATAAAATATCAAAAAACTTACTTGATATGCCCTGAGGAAAATAATAACAAGTTCTAATTTTTTTTTTAAAATGGCTTGTATTTTTTTTTTGATTCCAAAAAGTAAAATATTATCTTTGTATGAGTTTGAAATAGTAAATTTATTAAATTTTCATTTGCCTTAGTTCTCCCGTTTCAATTAAAAGTCTTTTTATTGAAGGTATATGTATATGAAAGAATGACTACTAATAACCATGATATAAAATAGTTATTAAAAATGAAATAAGAAATATTTTAATGTTTAAATATTTCCGGCTGTTTTTTTTCGATTTTAAATCGAATAAAACCTGCGAGATAATTATTAATAGAAACATCAGAAGCAATATTATATATTTTTTATTACAACAGCTTATTTGACGCACAGGTCTTATTCCTCCAAAAGTTAAGGACAGTTTTCATTCTTACGAGTTGAAATGTTAACATAGCATGGTGTAAAAGTTTTTTTGATCATTAAAACATACTTTTTATTGGGATAAAAATACAAAAATTTGATAAATCAAGTGATCAAGTGGTTTTAATAATGAAAATGTGACAAAAATAGCTTCTACCGAAAGCTTAAAATAAAATACTTTATTGAATTCATTTTATTATTGGTATAGTTTTAATTTCTTTCTCACAAAGCAAACTTGTTACCATGAAAGGAAAATATAAAATTTCTTTAGCTTATGCATTGTTACATGCAATATATTCAAAAGGAATTTTTAAGGTTAAATTTGTATTTTTTTTAATCGATATTATTGAATGCTCAATAGAACTTTTTTGAGTTTAAAAATTTTATAACATTTAACAATTTACATACTTTCGTTGATTATTAAACGAAAATGTAATTTTATTCGTTTTTGATACATAGAATTTTCCTTCCACCCACCCCATCAAAAGAAAAACGAAAGCAATTTGCTCGATACTACCAACTTCCATTAAAAGTTCATTTGTTTCATATTGGGACAAAATTGGGTAAAAATTATTGCTTGATGATTTCCGTTTTTAATACACTTAAATTGCAGTTATTCATTGTTACTTCCACAAAACATTTCTTACATATTGTGAAGTCGAGAATCAGTAAAAGCACGGCTTGACTGACATAAAACTCTTATTTTATTTTCCCCATTTGGCCTCGCATTCTTTCAACGACACAGAAACTTATACTCCCTACTCCGTTCAGAGCGGTTAGTATGGAAAAAATCTAATCTGGGCATTTTTTGCGGCCGCGAAGAATTTCATTTGGCGGCATTCATTCGTCTCCCGTCTCGGACTGGATTGTCCCAGCTGCCGGAGCTTCGGGGTCGGATGGGTGACACACAGTGCTGGGGGACTCACCCACCCCACGAAGATTAAAATGATCGGGTAGAGGGATATACCTCTAGTGATTCGTACACAAAATTATTTAAATTCTGATTTAATATTGAAATATTCATTCTATGACCTATCATTAACTTTGTTGAAAAACTTCATTTTTATTACACGGTGAAAAAATAGCAATGTATTTTAGTTCTACAAAATCATTTTTAAAAAATATAGTTGATAGCTATTTCGGCTCACGCCATCGTCAGAACTATGCTTAAACTAACATTCGCTTATCTACATATAGCTGTGTAGAAAAGGTACACAATACATCTTATCTCCTGTTTTAACGTTTCATTTTTATTACTTTTAAAATATTTACAAATTTCATTGAATTATGTTCATCTTTTTATGGATATTATGTATAATATATCAAGTTAATATACGCAATATCCCTAATATATGTTTCCTGTTTTAATGTTTTATTTTTCTTACTTTTAAAATATTTACAAATTTCATTGAATTATATTTTTATAAATATCATATATATCAAATTAATGTAAGCAATATTTGAATTGTATTATAACATGCCATGGCAACACTTCGTTAAATGAACAAATGATATTACAATAACTAATATTTTATGTCACTTTGAAAAAAATAGCAATATTTTTTAGTTCTACAAATTATTTTTTCAAAACATAGTTTATAGCTTATAAATTCAATAAATTCAAACTCAGCGCCTAAGTGTTTGCATCTTTGTAGTAAGGGTCGCAGGATGACGGCTTTGGAATAGTTGGAAATCAATAGACATCAACTATCACAAAGGATTCTTAACGAACAAACTAATATATTGTCTTCTCCACTACTTAACCCCTGCTATCTGAATTGCTTCCGTAATAGACAATTTCCGTGCCACATGTAAACTTATTGACATAGCCGCCTTTTTAGTTTCATTTACAATTTTTGAAAAATTTAGTTTTATTGCGAGTAAGAAAGAAGGTCGTTAAAACAGGAGTAAAGATGTATTGTGTACCTTTTCTACACAGCTATACATAGATAAGCAAATGTTAGTTTAAGCATTGTTATGACGATGGCGTGAGCCGAAATAGCTTTTAACTATATTTAAAAAAAAATAATTTTGTAGAACTCAAATACCTTGCTATTTTTTTCACCGTGTTATAATGGAGTTCTACCAAGTGAATGCCAATTCAATCAATAACATTTTATGTATTAAGAGATAAAACATTACTTTTCATTAATCGTTTATAATACACCTATTAAATTTTACCTTCTGAAATACAAATATAGTATAGTTACACACATGACAATTTAATTGTTCCGCAGTCGGTACTATGAGATAAGAGAGTTCTATTTTCGATTATATATAATTAAATTAAAAAGTTTTTTGAACCATAATTTTCCAGTTTGTAAGCTAATTAACTAATTATGGTAAATTAACAATCTTGAAGTCTATTCATTATTAAAATATTTTCTTACAATTATTATCACAGCACTTCTGCAAAATTGTGTAATATTATATTTTTACACATCCAATTGTAACACATTACATATGATATATTTTGAATTCTCGGTGGTGAATTGTTAACGAAACCAGATTCCTGACATGATTGTTTGGACTTATTCGGTTTTTTACGATTGGTCTTACAAGTCCGTCGAATGCTCGATTCTGGAATTGTGGGGTAGAATCGATTTGGTATTTGCCACAAGATGACCTAAAACCCATTTTTACTATCGGTATTCAGTATTAGGAATGTAATTTCAGAGATGAAACTAATTCACAAATATATGAGAGATTACAAATTTTAAGCTAATTTTTTATAAGTGATGGAAAAATGAAAATTACGATTTAATTAAAGGTTTTTTTTAAATGCTTAGTTTTGTATTTATTAAGGAAATTTAGTCATTTCAAATATTAAATAAATCCACATTGATATAATCATATTTAATTTTAACTTCTCGAAATCCATTATAATAAGATTAAAATAACAATCAATTTTAGTTTCTCAATATATTTATATAGGAATTTGATAGATACATACGTAACGTATATTGGTTTCACTCCTTAGTCAGAACTATGTCTAACTTTAAGTTGGGTTAGCTATGTCAATATTCTTATAATACCAGAGTGTACTTTGTTATTTTTATAAATATATCATTTTGAGAAATACTTTCTGATGTCATTAAAAAGCTTACCGACTCGGAGTTCAATTTGAAAAATTACTTAATTATACATTTTTTAAGCGTTATCTCATTGCCAATAAATACTATCCAGGGCTTTGGGGTCATATTTTTTAAAGAGCCCTGGTACTAACAGTTTTTATTGAATCGATGTCAAAAGACAAATATGTGTGTGCCTTAATATATATTGGTGGTGTTAGTAAGGGTTTGGTTAATTAGTCTTCCGTAAAATCCGTTTCAATTGGTCATCTAAAAATATCTAACTCAATGATTTCTAAATAGATATGCTTGTATACTTATGTATGACTTAAGTACTCCAAATGAACACATAATCTTCCTTCTTGACATATGTACGAATAAAATATGCAATAAGATTTGTGAAAATAGAGCTAAGTAATTTCTGATGCCACTTAATTCGGCGAAATTTATTAAAACCAATTTGACCATTTCTTGGAACGCAAAATAATGCTACATAACTTTATGGTTTCTGAACATTATTATCCTTTAAATTGATTTAATTGACTATTCGAGTCAATTGGCTTGTAATAAAGTTTCGTAGCAGCCATCAAATCAGATAATTCAATTGTCACAGACAATGTCGCTTAGTTTTTTTGACGGTTTTTATTTACAAATAAACGTCTCATTTGTTCGCCATAAAGTTTTTGTTCTCACGGAGTTTTATTAAGGGCGTCATATTGTGAACAAGCCGAATTAACAATACGGGCGACAGATTTTATATTAATATAAGTCAGGCGTGATCACTAACGACTCTTCAAATAGTATTCTATGAAACGAAATGATATCCGCTCAAATAATTCGTTTATTAAAAAACATTTGTTCATTGGAAATATTTTCCAAATATTATATTTTTTATACGTCACTCAGTGTTAATCATTATATATTTTTTTCTTATATGTATCATTCAGGCGAACACAAAAATCATTGCTATAAATTTCTTGTTGCATGATGATAATATTTCTATAATATTCATTAATAACTTTATTGAAAAAAACCCTGTGATTTTTTTTTAAAAATCAAAACTGGTATAATTAATTGAGATTCTGAAAGGTCTTTGCATTTTCTATAATATTACAATAAAATAAGAAATAAAAAATTCAGCAAATAAATAAAATATCAATTTTGTAGTGGCGTAACTGAAGTACTTCCGAATGGCAATGTATTTTTTGCTATTTATTGATTAGTATATCTATAAGTAATAACAACACATGGAATTATCAGAACTTATTTCTGGAAAAGATCTAAAGAAACAGATAAAATCAGAAAATATTAAATAACATTACAATTAATATTTAGACATTACGTAATTAAATTTTTTTACAGATGAAGTAATTAAAAAATATCATCAATCTCATTGTAAAATTTTTGTAAATGTGTAAAAGTCTTTTTCTGACATGGTGAAAAAAGAGCAATTAGTTCTACAATAATTTTTCTGCATATTAAAAAAGCCTTAAAATTTTAAAACATGGTTAAGATTTTTTTTATATTCTTATAATGTGATTCTATTTAAGATTGAAAGTAAAATATAATACAATTACAAGTTTATGCTATAAATGCATGTATGCAAACAGAAGAGAGTAATTCTGAATAACAGTCAATTTATTTGAAAACATTCTCGTAACTTGCTCAATAAACGTTAAGTGTTTCATTCCGTTTTGGAAATTGAAAAATAAAAATAACAAAAACCTCCCTCTGGATTCCAATGCGCTGGGTAATTTCCCACCACAATACTTTATTATCGCATAAAAAATCACTTCGGAACGATATTGGTTTCGAAATTATTTTTGTGTGTAGATTAATGTTGTAGATAAGAGTCTTTACTGTGTTTTGATTATTCTTTTGATGCGAAATTGATTGCGCCGCGGCAATCGACCAAGTATCCGGGCCTTGATGGGACCCTACTTATAATGCCATTAGTGGCGCTTCGTCTTGCAGGTCCTTAAACGTGAATTTATTGTCATATTCGTATATTTTTACATGCCAAATTTCAGTAAATCGTATTTTTTATGATGGTTGGTTAATGTTTGACAAATAATAAATATTGAATGTCTCTGACATAGTCATCTTTCTAAATTACAATACATTTATCAAAAAAACAAAGTTGAATGTAATTTAATATAAAATGTATAGATATATATGTATTTCCAATTTGAAGCATTGTTTCTTCTCATAAATCGTCTTCCAACAAAATCTATTTTACGTGAATCGCCAGTCACTAAGTTGGTTATTCTCTCTTAAAGATGATTAAAGTAAAGTTCATAACTATAGTCCGTTGTTGTTTTATATTGTAATTAGAATCCTTAATTATCAATATATCAAAAAAACATCCTTCATATATTTCACAGAAATCAATCTAAATGGCTTAAATTGATTTTAATATTGCATTGTAAACCACTAGACACGTATAAACTATAAAAAATGTGTTAATATATTTGATGAAAAATGTTAGTTGAAATGCCAATAACGGGTTAGATCCTTCCTCTACGGTGATTAATTTTGTGAGTATTTGTCATAGAAAATTTCGTATCGAAAACTTTTCCCCAATATTAAATAATGTCAGTTTTGCTTAGTTTTACTCACATGAGTCAGTCAAGATATAATAGAACGGCCAGACCTCAAAGTTTCAAAATTCGATCAATTGTCTTGTTTTTAAGACCAAAATATAATACGAAAAAATATCTAAATTGCAGATATAACTCGTATATTTAGACGAAAATCCTGAAATCACTTGAGAACAATGATTGCTTCGAGGTGTTTTATCAAAGATTATGGCTCGTGATGATATTACATATCAATTTTATATATCATCAAATAACACGAAATTATACCACAAGAATATTTTTTTTAATTTGTTTAATCAATAGGTGAATTATCTGTGCCATACTTTCTTATTTTTTTATCGTACTAAATTTAATAACGATAAAACTAAAAATATGTTATTGATTATAATATTGAAATTCTACCATTTTTTAAGTTTTCATTTGAAATATTTTTGTATTGATATATATTTTTAATGCATAAGTAATATTATATAATATTTTTTTCCCATTTTTGAATCCCGAAGAATTACGGTTTTAAGTTGTCATTAGTGTAAAAACCAGTAATTTGAACTTCACGAGGTATATAACATATATACGTAAAAAATAATGACGCAAAAATAAACATAGACAAAATCAACTCAAGTTTCTGATTGAAGTGTAAATTGAAGACACTCCATCGAGATCATCGATAACACTACGAAACATAAGTTAAGGGATGAAAATAAGGTTGTTACGAGTGTACTGAAGGGATGGCGGGATGTTCACAAGGCGGGAGGGTAGTATGGCAACAAGCTGCATTCTTATCAGTCGTTGATATCACCCTTTCCCCATTGCAATCTAGTTTGAGGGTGAGGAAACATTTCACATCTCACTCAGTGAATCTGCACGTCTGCATGTCTTCAAAAAGATCTCGTTTCTTATCGCCACGTCACATCTTAGGAAATGAAAATCCTTCGTAAAAACAATCAATACTGTGCACAATATATTCATAAGGTAAAGTTGACAAGGCATTAAAATGCTTTATAAGACAATTAATATGAATTTATTTATTGATTAACTTTCGATTAAAAATTTGTATGTATGTAATTATATTCAAATTGTATGCACTACCTTATAATATACGAATTCTCAAATATATTTTTGTTCTAATTAAAAAAAAATTACAGGTGATGTTGGAAGCCTTGATATAATTCACTTAAGAAAGCAAATGATTATATGAAACATCATGGTACCCTAAAACTGGCATATTTGATAACTCGATACGTAAAAAAAATAGCCCCTATTATTTTTGTGATGGTGGTCAGCACAGCTGAATAAATTTGAACGAATAATATAAATTTGAAACTATTGATTGAATTGGCATTTACTTGGTAGAATTCCATTATCGGTATAACTGTCTGACGATGGCGTGAGCCGAAATAGATATCAACTGTATCTTATAAAAAAAAAATGTAGAACTTAAATACATTGCTTTTTTCACCACGTTAAATTTGAATCATTTAAATAATAAAGACACATTTTTAGTACTTATTTCCACAATATATTGTGTTACTAGGACCGTTGTCCCAGCATTGTCAACTGAATTCATAACTCTCAGTTGATAATGTTCGTGATGAGCGAAACCGGTCCTGATCAAAAAATATATTGGGAAAATATGTACTAAAAATGTGTCTTTATTATTTAAAATATGCCTTTCCATCAAGAAGTGACAGTTAACAGATTGAAAGTGCTAAATTTGTATCCTTTTGAAACACTTTGCTTTAATTGTAAAATGTGTTATGGTCACGTGAAAATCATACCATTCATGCTATAGACAATCAATAACTTTCGCTTTCAAGCAGAAGCTATTCTACAACTAAATACACCATAGTGTGTGTCAAAAACCGTTGCATCAAAAATCCCCGCTGGCCGGGGTAGATAAGCCCGT
Organism: Himalopsyche japonica; assembly: GCA_028555115.1. Lineage (NCBI taxonomy): Eukaryota > Metazoa > Arthropoda > Insecta > Trichoptera > Rhyacophilidae > Himalopsyche > Himalopsyche japonica. Next base: position 169,379 of record JAHFWJ010000228.1, on the reverse strand, counting down.
CACCCGCCTGCTCAAGCCCTCCCCCAGCAGCCCTGGCTTTCCGCCCTCCGCCATATTCTCCGCGCCCCCGCCCAATATTGAATATTGCATAATTTAAATGCTATTCAGCATGGCCTGGGGAGCCTTCCACTTTCCACTGCAAAATGCGTAATTATTTATTCTGCTCGTTTCGATGGGTTTCGACTGTGTGTACGCACAAAAAACGACTAAAACAAGGTTCATATAAATATTTGGCTTATTTTTTTAGCGAAAAAAGGGAAAATCAGACATTTTCGTGATTAAATGATTGTCTGATTTTATCGTTAAGGGGAATTTCATTACAAACATTTAACTGTCCATCGTAGACATTCGTTACTCGGTCACTATGTTAAATCTTTAAATGGAATATAAACACTTTTATCAATATTTTTATGGTTTTACTTCCGAATGTCAATTATATCTAATTAACTGATTGATGTTTTGAATAATAAAAACTTTTTTCGTACTTATTTCCATAATATATTTTTTGACCACGACCGTTTAAGTTCATCACGAGCATTATCAACTGAAAGAATACAATATACAAGCAAGTCTATTTATACAAAATATTTGCGTTAAAGGTAGCAGGTCTAAAAAATATGGGCTCAAGAACTAAGAAAAAATTTAAAGGAAATCAGACAATATTAATACTAAAAACTTTTCATCAATAAGTGACAGTTAACACCTTAAAAGTAATCAACTTATTGAGTAAACTAGTATTATTTCTAAAAAAAAAATTAGATCTGGTCGACTAATTTCCTTAAATAGCTTTTGACAATATTCCTAAGTGATTTTAATTTATGATAACGGCTGAAAGTGCAAATTTGAGTTGTTAAAACTAATTGTTAGTTAGTACACACAGTGACGAAACATGTGGAATCGTAAAATGTTTCAACAATTCAAATTTTATCTAAAGTTATTTTCACTGCATTTTAAAATTTGATTGACTGCCGCATAACGGATTTATATATATCTTATTTCTATAAAGTAAAAATGAAGCACTGTTTATCAATGATGCTTAGTAAAATATAGATTTACGGCCTGATATTTAAAGTTGCGCTTATTTTATATGTGATTACCTGAACTGTGAAGTCATCTAAGGTAAGATAATTCGATGAATGAATAATACATTTGTACAGTAACCCAAATTTTAAAGTAATTATATGTCATTTTAAATAATAAAAACACATTTTTTTAGTACTTATTTCCACAATATATTTTTTGACCAGGACCGGTTTCGCTCATCGCGAGCATTGTCAACTGATAATGCTCGCGATGAGCGAAACCGGTCCTGATCAAAAAATATATTGTGGAAATAAGCACTAAAAAAATGTGTTTTTATTATTTAAAATGTCATGCCTTTCCATCAAGAAGTGACAGTTAACGCCTTAAAAGTAATTATTTGTCGTCATATAATTCGACATAATAAAACCTTCCAAAATACCCCAAACATTTTTCACAAATAATATCTGCGTAAGCGAGACATTTTGTGAAAAAGAGGCAAAACCAGTGCTCTTGTAATTTGGCATTTATTGAGAGCTCGTGAAACCACTTGTGTATTTTTTGTTCGAAATGAAAATATTGACAAATGAAGAATGAAAATTTTAAATTGAAAAAAAATATCTCATATGGAGTGCGCTCTGTGCGAGCAGCAGGTATCATCCGTGAATATGGTCTCTTTACTTCGAGCTACCCAGATTCACGTTTTTACGTTACGTGCTTTTTAAACTGTTATATTGAAATTTTAGTTTATTGTACAATTGTTATTTTAACTTTACACTAATAAACCATGAGCTGTTAATAATAAATATTATGTTTATAAAAAAATAATGTCAAAATACATAGCTCAACAAGTTTACCAATTTTTAAGGAAAATCATCACGTTCCTAAAAATTATTTGAATGACCATGTAAATATGTCATAGTATTAATTTCTGTTAACTCCATAATTATTAACATTTGACTTTGTTTGTCCACTAGTCGTACAACATGAACTACCCGAAAAGCTTAAAATAAATGAGGAACTGCATTATATCTTTTAGAGAATGTGATTTCCCCAATTACATAAGTTAAAGAGCAGCATTATCAATACATAGTATGATATAATTAATTTAATATAAAAATGAGTTTTCCTGTTTTTGTTTTGAATATACCCATTCTAACTACAACTGCTTCAGGTTTCATCCATTTAAAGCCCAAGGAAAAGATTAATCGCATGAAGAAATTATATTGAACTAATTTGAATGAATGGAAATATTATATGTGCATAGAGGAGCAGAATAAATATTTAAAGCACTATTTTAAAACAAAGTGTCAAAACAATTCAACAAATTTCAGCAAACATAGAAAGTGTGTTTGTGTGTATTATGCTGTGTTGTGTTGTGACAAATCACAAAACATATAGTCTTGTATGTTTTGGTGGATTAAAAAAAGACAAATATTAATGAATTAAAAAAAAATGATAAATTTTTTCTATGATTATTTTATCAACGATGATCACTTAACAATAATCAATATAAAATTCGTATTAAAAATGATGATATTATGTGTTTCGTTTTCACAATATGGGCACTAAAATTTATCGACTATATCCTAATAACTAAAATAATAATATATTATTCATAGGTTACCCAAGCAATCCTTAATTCAAGTGCCAACTATAATAGTTAGCAAAGTTTGCAAAGCGCTCTTGTGCAGTGTAGAGGCATATCGCATCATTGTCCTCCTCTACGCTATCGGAGTACCTGGTACCTCATAACCAGTGTACCAGGGTACTTCGGCACTCGCTCATACTCATCAGCTAATGGCCCGTGCGGATGCTGCGCCTGGTCGAGTATCCCAGCTAGATGATAGGTACACTCTGACTAGATGGAACAGTGAATAAATAGATGCAACGGGGGGGATCTATTGAGGGACAACTCAGAAGCGTAGCAATATGGCCAATGGTCAAATTAGATACAGACCGAAATAAAAACAACCGTAGTAAACGGTTTTCTTTTTATTGGTCAAATTGGCATTTACTTGGTAGAGCTTTATTATAACACGGTGAAAAAATAGCAATATATTTTAGTTCTGGAATTTTTTTTATAAGATATAGTCGATAGCTATTTCGGCTCACGCCATTGTCAGAACTATTTTTCAGCCACAGTTTTATTTTTACTTCATTCAAATACTTGACCATTTATTTTCTTCAGGTTTTGTTTTCATGTTAAATTTGACTATTATTTTTACGATTCATTACCTTTTTTCAAAAAAAAATGTTAAAACACTGCTTTATTGTGTTATATGTGTTTATGTTGTCACATGCAGTAGATATTTGTTCGGTTAACTATCTTTCCAGGATTATATTTAAATGTAAAAAAGTGTTTTGTTTGGGTGTATTAAATGTCACTTCTTGGTGGAAATGCATTATATTTTAAAAAATGAAAGACATTTTGCAAGTCAATATTATCCACACGTGATAATCGGAACTCTTTTCATTTCTTGACACCTAATAGTACTCATGAAGAGTGCAACAAGGTCTTATAGTCGTAATATAAAATATGAAAATAGTTCTTAAATAAATACGTTTTTACTTTCTCTAATGAAAGTAAAAGATAACTGACTGCATTCATAATAACGCTGAACAAAAAAGCTTCAAATTTTTATGAAGAATTTTATATATATTTTGAATGATTAATGTCGGGTATTTAAACCACATACAACAATTTCAATCACAAAATAAGTGTCCAAAAAGGATTTGGCTACATATTTTTTTTGCAAAATTCTTTCAAACTACGATAGATAATGACTAAATAACGCTTTATTTTTCAATATCTTAAGAATTCAAAAATATATAAAAATACTGTTACACTGAAAAAATGCTTAATGTATCGAACAATATATCAAAATATATGGAGAAATGAAGTTTTTTTTAATTTGGAACAATGTAATGGTAAATAAACATATTGGAAATATCGTTTATTCAAAAACAATTGAATCGCTGAAGGTGTTTTTACCTTCAGTCTTTTTTAACAGTACTTAGTTATTATATTGCCATTCATGCTTTGGTGACACACATTTCTAACACAGCTGTTCATATCTAATAATTTAAAACTACTCAACTAAATATCATTTAAGAAATATTTATTGTACCTTTTCGTATGTTGGCTGAAATAAAATGAATAGTTTTACATTTATATAAACGTTTAATACCCATATCTACAGAGGAATGTATGTCTCTCAAAGTTGTACCAATACTGTCGATACATTACAAAATTACATTTTCGGTGTTGACTTACACTTCTCCATGGAAAAGCATGGTAATTTAAATAATAAAAACACATTTTTAGTACTATTTTAACACAGTGTATTTTATACAAATCTTGATGAATAACTTTAAAAAGTATATTTTTCAGATAATTTCATCTTTATATAGAAACAAAACAAATAAACAATATTAGACTTAAAGAAAATCATATGTTCACAGCACGTCTTAAATTTTTTTCTTTAAATGACACAATACTGTTAAATATAAGGTGTCAGATTTTCAATCTCATCTATAAAAGTTTAGCTTTGAGCTTATTTTTGAAAACTTTATGTAATAAAACTGACTCATAGATAAAAAAAACAAATAAACTTTTTTTTTCAAATGAATCATTTTAAATAATTTTGAAAATCGATATTTATTTTTTACATATCATTTTTAAAGATGGTATATTTATTACATTCGCAAGAACAAGAATTTCCGTCTATCGCGGTTTGTATTGAATAATTATTCATGATTATTAAAATTTGATTTATCAATGAAGTGCAAAGTACTAGTAAGTATTTTTTTTTACTTCAACTGACAGTTAAAATGTAAAAAATAGAATTAGAGAAAATTGCTTTTGATTTATAATTTTCATTTTAAAGTTTATTTGAATAAAATAGTTCAAAATTTACTGCAATTGAGTGGATGAAATTGCTTTCAACACAAAATATCACTGTGATAGAGTTATCCGTTGGTGAAAAAATATTTTTAGGGCAAAGCGATCATATTTGAAGTATCAAGGTACTTGTCTGTGTTGTAGAGCTATGGGAAAACTAGCGAACCCAGTCAGCCTTACAAAAACAAACAAATTACATTATTGCTTGCGACTGCCTACAGCTCTCGAACATAAAACTATGAGCTAACAAAACGTTACTCTTTTAACTCACTGTTTTAGCGACCAGGCTTTACCAATCTATTATTGTTATGAAATCTTAGACACTTTTTACTGCGGCTATTATATCAATCATAACATGTACCATTACATTTGACATATAATTATAAAGTTGCATGTATCGAGATTAAAAGTTAAGATAAATATGTTACTCAATAAAATTATCTCACAATTAGAAAAAGTCGCGCATCGATGAATTGTTGCCGTTTTTCATGAGATATAAAAAAACTTTTTCCTATTGTCTGATATTTTATTCTTAAAATTTAGTATTGAAAATAAAATACTATTTTATCTAGGTGAGTTCAAAGTAAGTTCACATCAGATGAGTTGAAATGATTTAAAATACCACAAAGCTTTCTAGTGTTGACAGTTTTAGAGTATAAAGTGTTATTAAAAAAATAAAGAAATTAATCTAATTTGAATTGTTACAACTTTGTACGATTTCACATATTTTGTCAATATATAATTGGAATATACCATATGACTCGTCAGTTCTGTTGCATCTGTGTGATAGAATGCCTGAAGATGCCGAAAGGCGAAATCCGGGTCGTTAGTGACAATACATATAGAGTACTACAAAGTTATAACCATTCAAATTTTTAATTGAAATTCTATCAAGCACCTTCAGTCGATATCAGAAATTAATCTAGGTCAAAAACTAAGCCACACTTCAATTGAGTATTCTTTTATTATTCTTGGCAATCTAGTGTTTTTTTATTACTCTACTGATAATATCGATTAAGATTGGTTTGTAAGTCATTCGCCTAAGTTAATTGTTGAGAGAGCCTGCCTATCTGGATTGCCCACTCGGGTTGGCAAGTACACAGCCATGCGCTGGTACAAATCAAACTTGTCCATAAAAAATGTAACATGCCGCATAATGACAGCTGGTCCACTCGACAACGAACCGGGAGTGAGGGGAAGAGAGCCGGGAGTTGTTCAACAACGAAACAAAACAAAACAAAAAAAAAAAAACAACATGCGAGTGTTCCAACAAGTGCTTTCTAGTTGTACTCTTTTGTGGAAAACGGATGATGGTGAGTGAATGGGGGAATCATTTCAGTATCGACCACTGAATTTCATGAATTGTACTTATTAATTGATCGCTCATTATGAATGTACAAACATTGATTATGAATGAAACACGAAGAAAAGATTTTTATTCTCCGCTTAACTTAAACCAAAGTAATTGGTATTTAACATGTTTTTTTACAAACCCTGACTTAAAAGCTATTAATTTGATAAACATTTCAAAATCTTTGCTTTTTTTATGTTCAAAAATCTTCATTCTTATAAAACCATTGTTGATATAATTACGTCAAAATTGTAGCACTTTGATGTCAGAGCAATTAAGATACTGTTTCAGGACACATTTTATCTACTGTGTTTGTATTATATGTTCACTTGAGAAGAAAATCCTTGTCCGCTATGCTTGAATGTTAAAAATATCGTTTTATTAATTGGCCACTTATGCATTATAGTACTTTCTTTTATTTTAACACATTTGCCGAATATTTCCCGTACATTTGTTGGATAAAAAACATTTTATGATTAAATGGTTATAATCAAACAACGTTTACCAATACGTGGTCCAATCTAAATAAAACCTGATCTCTTCTTTCACACTATATATATGTTTCTTAAATGTGAATTTTGATTTTAATAAGCGGCATATATACAAATAGTTATTGTTTAATTGACAGCTGTATGAGGCATAAGAACTCACATTGCACTCGCAATATTCAAAAGCTTTTTCCGATAAAACACTAAATGATTATTAATTTTCTCATCATACGGTACTTAAAGTATTTTTAATTATTTTTAATGTTTATTCTCATAATACGTTTTATGATCATGACCGATTTCACCTATCACGAGCATTATAAACTAAAGTTTTCCTTCGAGAAGTGAAGTTAAAGCCTTCAAAGTGATATTTTAAATACAATTTTATAGTATAGATTTTTTTAAGTGATTGATTGATTTTAAATAAAGCTATGGGTAGCATTTTAAATATGTCGATTGGGTAGGAATTTATTCCGTATACCAGCAACAAACTATAATTGAAAGTGAAAATATATATATATGTACATACACTTATTAGACTTTCTAAATAAATATATGTTTTATTTGGCTTGTGATCATAATTATATTCCTCTCTGTTTGTATCTGAAGATGTGTATTATATAACTAGCAGTGTGTAACCGTGCACATAACCAGCGTCGATATCGAGATTAACCAGCTACAACCTAATTTAACCACGGTCCGTACTTCAAAATCATATCGATAAGCAAATAGCTAGGATGCCTACATTGCCTAGTATGTACTCATGTGTAGTTATACACATTATTCATACGTCAACAAACTAATGAGTTTCCAAGGATGGACTGCCTGCCTTGTAATATATTAAATTATATTTAGTTGCAAAATTAAATAAGTCTTAATTTATTAATGTTCTTTATAAAAATATATTTTGTCTGCCGATATTAGTTACCTGACATCGGATTTTGATTCTCACGATCAAATTTTTCTAAAACCATAATAAACAAAGAGTTTATCGATTAAATATATCAACTTAGCCTGTATTATATTACATTCGTTTATTATTTTAATGATTGTTTTCACTGAAAATTTTTGATCAACAGTATGAAATATTTCAGTTACAAATAATTTGTGCAGAGTTAGAGCTGTAATTTACCACTATTTATTTTTATACCGATCAGTTTAAAATCTATTGTTATGAGATATTTTCAAACAATTTATTAAAATGACTAGATTTTAAAATCAAATCAAATGTCACAGATTGTTAAAAATTTATTATTCAGTATTCAAACCTCGTAAAAACAAAATTAATTTTTGACTGTAACTATCAAATAATTTCAAGTCAATCATCGTACACTTTAACACTTAACGGTCAGCGGACGCCACATTGGCGTCATTTTTGAGACAAACTTTACGATCCGGCAACGCAATGATGGAACGATGGATGAAGAATATACACGAGGTCTAAAATCAAAATAGGAAAATACTATTTCGGTGTAGTTACTTAGCGAAAATGTGCGGACCGTAAAGGGTTAATATATTCGTTATATAAAATTGTATTGTTCTCGCTAATTCTGTTTTAATATAATTTGAATTATAAATATTTTGCTACTTTTTCATTGAACATAAATCTTTGGATATAGTATCGGGCAGTACTGTGAAGAGCAAAGCGTAGAATATCTACGCCACATTGGCTACGTGAACGGTGAGTAGAAGCGAAGTGAAGCCTGAGCCAAAGCTACGATGTACGGGCGAGCAGGCAGGTAGAAGTATCCGCATAGGATAGGCTCTGCGTTCGTTTCACAATACGTAACTCCACAATCAGTGTTCATCTTGTAAATGGCACCCGTGAGACCAGCCCTTAACGTACAACTCCGTAGCATCGAGAATGTAGGATGCGAGTAATGTAAGCCGATTATTTTTAACTTGTTTACATATTTAAAGAAAATACCTTCAGTGAATACTAAATTTCAGAGTGAATTTCCTTAATATTGTAAATATGAATTAATTTAAATAACAAATTCTTCATGAACAACATACATAGATAACGGAATATTATTAAGAAAGATGAATACCAAAATCACGTGTACCACTAAAACTCCACTCTAAGCTCTAAACACTCAAATGACAAATTTTTATTTTCTTCAAAGAAACTAGTCGTTCACTTTTAAGGTGTTAACTGTCACTTCTTGGTGGAAAGGCATGATATTTTAAATAATAAAACACATGTTTTTTAGTACTTATTTCCACAATATATTTTTTCGATCGGGACCGGTTTCGCTCATCGCAAGCATTATCAAAAAATATATTGTGGAAATAAGTACTAAAAAAGTGTGTTTTTATTATTTAAAAATTAGTCGTTATTTTGGAAAATGGGCAAAATAGTTCAAATTACTTGATAAGTTTGTAGCTTTATTTTTTGTACTGCCCGACATCATTTCTGGTTTTATTGTTAAATATTTATTAGTAAAAGCTGAAACAGTGCAGTTATAGTAAAAATACTATGAGAAGAGTCAATACTTTTTTTAATATTTATAGATGTGTACTTTAATTATTGACGAATGGTTTCTATTCTCAGAGAAACTCAATGCTACAAAAAAGCCACCGTACCCTTTCACTACAAAAAACTATAAATCCAAAGGCACAGTTAATCTTCCAAATAGGCCTCTTCAGTCTCCAACTCCCTTTACGAGAAGATTTAATATTCTCAAGTGTCTAGTATTGGGTCCCGCGTAGAAGGGGTGCGTGCTAGCTTTCACTGGGATGGCGTAGGAGGTACTAGAATCCCTCTACAACAGGCGTATTGAATTTAAAACAAAATTGTGTTTTTTCTGAAAAAAAAATAGCGCAAATACATTTAAAGTTATGTTGAAACATAATCAATTGAAAATATTGAAAATTTATATAAAAAAAGTAAAATTACTTCAATTTGTTTTTTTTCCAAACTTTAATCGTACTCGTGTTATCAGCGATGAATGTTGTTAGGTGAATCAATAAATAATTTCAGTCAAATCATTAGTAATATTAAATAAATCCACTTTCACTATTTTTTAAATGCCTTGTTTGAATTTAAATTTAAATTTAAAATTTGAATTGTTTTAATTTTGTAAATTCCTTAATTTTTCACAATACAGTACTTGTACGCGCTCCAATATTTCAGTGAAAGTGTGTCGAAATTGTCATGTATTGAAATGCCAGAAGATGCCGAACGGCCAGTACGAGGTCGTAAGTGACGAAATATATGAAAATCTACGGAATTAGAACGATTAAAATTCAATATTGAAATAGCACCAACCACGTACATGAGACTTGGATGCACATAATTTATGTACTAAGTATAGAGACACAAGCAGATTATCCCATTAGCTTACAGAAATCTCTTGATTGGATTTAATAAAATATAGATGCAAACCCGCTTATTTTATATTCCTGTCGTTTGGCGTAGCTAGGCAGCGCTACGCATATACATAGGTAAGCTACGACTGCGCGTAGAAGCAATCCATATAAAGTGAAATGTGTATTGGAATGTTTCGGAGCGTGTATGTACTGCCTCTGCTGCTAGTGCGTGATTTAATTTGCCAATATGCATAAACTCTATGCCGATTGCACAGTCATGCTACATGTTAACGGACATCTGGGTTTGATAGCCTATAGTCAATCCACTAATGATCATTAGATATTATATTATTCAATTTCTAAAGATATTTTGAATATTTATTTTAGAATATAATAAAAAATTTCACTACAATATAATGCTAGAATTTCGCCTAATTTTTTTATTCTAACCAATTCGGTGGAGTTTTATATTAGCTATAACATTAAATAAAAATAGTAGTTTGTTGCTATGATGAATTTAATTTTTTTAATTATTTATATCTAAAAATATGCTTACAACACAAAACCAATCATGTTAATAAAAGATTTACATTTGTTTGAATTTTGATGATATGTCAAATTGAGATTAAATTGTGTAAGTAAATATTGATGAAAAAAAAAATATAAATTTATCATAATAATTTAGCGATTTCTTTTAGCCAATTAGCTTTTATTTACTTTGTATCATATTAAAAATAAATTTTCATTTTATCGAAAAATAACAATTCATGAAATTCTTGTTATAATGGAGTTCTACCAAGTGAATGCCAATTCAATCAATAAGCTGTGATTATATTATAATATTATATAACTATGATGGAATGAATATGTTCTTACCAGGAAACGAAATTTATAATTATTTTAAGGCTGTTAAAAATATCAAATAAAAAAAGAATTGCTTTTCTTAAATGTATTCTTCATTACGAAAAAATAGATAAATATATATATCACTCAGTAAATCTCAGCTTAAAAACAAAACAAAACAAATACCATGAGAACGTTTGATTTAAATTAATCAATGAATCATTATAACTGATAATCATGGTTTTTTTCAAGTTTTAATTTATATTTAAAATCATCAAACAGAATCATATCGGTATATGCAAATAAAGTCATTTTAATCATGACTTTTCTCCACCCTCCGAAAATTCTTTATACACATGTAGCAAAGGAATTTCACTACCCTTTACAGTTAAAACGTTGTACTTAATGGCTTAAATCTCAGTCGACACTTGTAGGCAATGCACACTAAGGGATGCTCCGAGTGGGTGAGTATTGTGGAAACCAAAGGGGTGTACCGAACTGTCACATAGTATCCCTATAAAACAGTAGCGCAGTAAGATAGATATAGAATTGCGATTCTTATTGTTTTTTTGCGGATTAGTCTAAAGAACATATCATGTTGAGTCATGAAGTCAATTTATTCATACATATTTAGATTACTGAATTCGATTGCCAAGTATTTTTACACCATAGCATTTTGATTACAAAAATGCTGATAACACGGTGAAAAAATAGCAATGTATTTTAGTCTTACAAAATTTATAAGATATGTAGTTGATAGCTATTTCAGCTTACAGCTAGATAGTTCTGATGAAAGCGTAGCCGAAATAGCTACCAACTATATATATTTTAATTTTATTTTAATTTATATAAATTTGTTAATACTAAAGTACATTGCTATATTTTCACCGTGTTTTAATGAAGTTCTACTAAGTAAATATCATTTCAATTAATAAAATGATGATATGAAATAATACTTGCCTTTTTTCCAAACTTAAATTTTAATGTTTTCATCTCACATCAGTATTTTAATCTTTATGGAATAATATGGATCAGTTTAACTTAATTGAAATGATTATTTCAAAAATACGATTATCGTGTTTCCTGTTTGTGCCCTTAAATTTCACTCTCAAGTTAGTATACTAGTTTTACAGAATTTGATTATATAAGTTAATTAAAGTATCCAAATAAGAAGAAAAATGATTTTTTATTTGAATACCAATTTAAACATAACAATTCATCTAATACCCTCATAGACGTCAAACGATTTATTTTATTTTACTTTGAAGCTTCACTGACACCCTTCAAATATTATTCGTCGGGCGTCCGTTGATAATTTCATTGTTGCAATGAATAATTCAAGATGCAAATCGAATTCATAAACCAAAATCAACCTCTTGGATTTCAGCATTCTCCCCCATGGGAGATTTTTTTATGACCTTAGTGAACAGAGTGTAGTTTTATGTTAATGTAGCCATTGCCTTACAAAGTAAATCGATTGTGAGATGACTTACTCAATGTTACAAGTGTTTAGTTGTAACTTAATAATTTTTTATGACTTTTGCAAAGTCATTCTGAAGCATTAAAAAGTTTTTAATGCTTTTTACTATTTTAATACCATATTGAGGACTGAAAGAAACCATTAAAACTTATTATATTTTCTTGGTAATTTTTTCATCAATGCTACAATACATCAATCATTACGACTTTCAGATTAATTTGAAACTTTAATTATAAGACAATATTACTGAATGACAGTAGTTTTCCGTTGTCTTTGATCAGTTCCAGTATGGTGTCTCTAAAATTCAATCAATCAATCTCAATATTGTGAAAAAAAATACCTTATACATGTATTATGTAATATATTTTACTCTAAAAAAGTTGATCGCTTAAAGGGTTTTTTTAATGTTTTTTTACCCCAGTGCGCCTAAGCATACGTGTTAAAATAAGCGTAACACTTATTTAATTATAATAGTTTATTTATCAATTGATGTCAAACGTAACTAGGTTTTATTTTTCAATAAACTGACGCAGCCTGTTAAATTTCTAATACATAAAAATTTATGTCGTCTTTTACAAAAAGAGGTCGCTTAGAATATAATACTTAACCTACATATTTATAATATAATACCGGAATCCTTATGAAACTCTAAATGCTGCTAAATTCTATTTCTGTTATATTTGAATGGGAATCGACCGCATTCCAGTGCACTCTAGCGGTCATTGTGCCCCAGAGGGTGCGGGGCAGCCTTCAATGGAACCTCCTCGTAGACTGTAGCCTCGCGAAGCGTAGAGGTCTCTCCTATTGTCACCGGACGGTCTCAAGTTTCAGATACTTTTGCGTCGCAGCTGGCATGCTTTCGAAGATATCTACTTACTTGTCGACTTGAGTGCTTTGTTCGCCTGTGGAAATCGATTCTCCTTTTTGCGGGGACAGCTGATCGATTGTAGTGAATGTGACTGCTTGAAATGCTTGACTATTTTTCAATAGATAAGATAGTAGCTTTCAGATAAGTATTAATTTTCAATGCTTAAAAGTGTTTGTAGCGTAGTAATAATAAAGTAGTGTTAAAAATAAATACGCCATTTTTTCATCAGACTTGATCATTATTATTAAGAACAAATACCTCTTTCTTTAAAATACATTCAGCTTGTTTACATATTATCAAAAGGAAAATATAATTTTAGATATTTAAGAAATTTCCAAGCACTTAAATAAACATTAATAAAGCTTCAATGAAATTACTCGAAAACAGTCAGTGGAAATGAGGTCAAAGTAAGGAATGTATACTCAAATTTTTAAACTGAAAACAATAACTTTTCATACTGAATAAGTATTTCAGAAATTAAACACGTGACTTTTATTTGTTAGATGTGCTTTTATATTGTGTTAGTAGCATTGACTTGTTATATATTTTCAAAAATTATATTTATTTTAAAGATCTATTGAGATCATAACCTTATAGAAATATCCGTAGAGTTTAAAGACATATTATACAAAAATGTGATATTCATACTTACCAAATTTACAACTTAAAATTGAATGATTTAATTTTCATACTTTTAATTTGAGCTGTAATTTGGTCTTGAATTCTTAGGAAAGATGTATACAATAAAGGCTTTCGTCATCTTAAATAAAGCCATAAATAATTAAGCGTAGAAGTTTGTTATAAATTAGTGTTTTTTCTCGTTTTGAACCGTTTAGTAAAAAAGTACGGACTAAATTATCAATTATATTTGTTTAACATTATGCCTTAACACCTAATAATTTGACTTATTTCATGTATATATATTTTTAAGTTTATACATTATTTGGAGAAATGCTATTAATTCAACAATTTTGTTTTGATGAAAAGTTTTGTTACTCATAAAATATGATAAATTACATAATTTTGGCTCGCGAGAAGAAATACGTAATAAGAAAACATTCACAAGATCTTGAATATTACATTCAAATAAATTAAGCTTGGCAAGGCTTAAACTGAGACTTATCTGACTGCTAAAGCTTAGATTTCATAACTACACCAAACATCATAACTATCCCGACTTTTACCGATGTTTTTATGAACATGTACTTAACCTTTCTTTTTTAATTACCATAATCATAAAAATAAGCCTCATATGAGGTAAATAATATAATAATAAAGGGCGTATATATGACTGAGCTTCCGCAAGAGCGTCGCGACGTGTACTTGACCCACCATTCCGGTCCATTGTACTGCGCTTGCGTTAAACATATAAAAACATATTATTCTCGGTACAGCCATTGTCTGGCCATTGTTGTCTTATTTTGGTATCTGTGTGACATTGACATAGAAATCCGTTTGAATGTGCTCACTTCATATTATTGTTGTTGTGAGTCATCGAGATTCAAAATATGCCACACGACAGCTGTTCAGTTATATTGTTTTATCGTTTTACATTTAAGAGCATTTTAGTTTTAGGCTTTACTAGACTACTACTACTAATTACTCACAAAAAATTCAATTTTTGTTATTTCTTTCGAAGGCTTAGACAAAATTATTATTTTTAACAATGTTTTATATTATAATATATGCATATATTAAAAATACGCAATTTATATATAATATGTGTTAGTAGTAAGATGTTTATAAAATCCGTATTTTTTTTTTCATAACTTTTATTTCATTGCTCATGAAGGCGATTTCATTCAATGTTTTATTAGTAACCGATAATTATTCCATCGTTGAATTGAACTTGCAACTAAAATCATTAAGACTAATAATAATAAAACTTTAATATTAACCATTAACAACGAAATATAATTTAGTCGATGCATTGGACTTTAATGTAAAAATAGTAGATATTACTACACTGACATTTAATAAAAAACACTTAAACCAATAAAAAAATTGCCGTATACACATTTTTAATCTCAAATAAAATTATTTGTCATGTAATTCGCTTCGTTAATATTTTAAATAATTATACTGCATGATCAGTTTTGAAACTGGATAAAGCTCATTGTAATGGGTCATAGAACCTTTGCAATTGTGTTTTGAAAGCTATCAGATTACGAAGTACGATCACATTGTTGCAAAAGTGAGCTTAGACATCAACAGGTGTTTCATGTTATCTTTATTCAATTATTATCCTTTAATTGTTTAAAACAACGTCAGTTATTCTCATTGATTACCATAAATGTGTTGTTATTAACCGCCTCATTTCATAGTCACGAAGTTTACCTCAAAGATTGGATCAAATTTTAATCTGAGCTAACATATTCCATGACTATTTTTTTGCAATAAAATATAAATTTTGCATTAAAATTATTGCCGACATATTGTTTTCAAAATGATAAGAATTAAAATAACTAAAACTAGTCCCGACGATAGCATAATCCAGAATAGCTATCAATCAATCATCATTTAACATTTTCTTTTTATTTTTACCTTTTCATAATGGATTTCTACTCAATAAAATCTAATTAAACTAATTTAAAAACTATATAAAACGTAAAATATTATGTATTTCGCACTATTATTATGTAATATTACGCATTTCTTTTTAATTCTTTATAATTTTAGTTTTAATACTTCTTTGATACCTGTATATGTGTATAATCAAAACAATGTTTCTGGTTCTTAACAGGATGATTAATTTAATAAACTTTATAATTTATTTTGTGCAAATATTATATAATTGAAAAGAATATAAAGTCGTGAGATATATGAAAATTATTTATTCATTGAATGCCTTAAGATGCTTAGGAGCCCATCTATTTAAGTCGTTTTATTTCACAAACAATAGAGTATACACATAGTTGACCATATCCAATATTATTATATGTTATCATAGGAAAGTCTAAAACAATTACTCCCGGCCAATTTTACTGCGCAAAGTTAACGAAGGTTTTCGCGAGCGGGTGGCGGTGGCAGGCGAGAGGTGGAAAATGGAAACACCGCAACAAAGGAAGGCCGGGTGGGAAAAAGAAGTAGAAAAACGGCGAGTGAAACAATAAATCAGCGTGATAAATTGGCCAAAGTGGTGTGAAAATATCTCACAAATTCTCGCCGTTATTAGCAATCTCCTACAATGAAACGCCACGGCAAATAAATAAAACAAAACGGAGGTAGGCATCCCCTTTTACTCTTACTAAATCATTGCCACTACCTCAATAACAATAATCGCATATTAATTAATATAGTTGGCATTGATCAAACATACCATTAATAAAGAAAATTGAGTTTATAGCTCTATAAATATTTAATAAATAATAATATATAACCAACTTATCAGCTTATTGCTTTTAACCATTTGACTGCAATAGGCATTGGTTAGAATTATCGATCGAACACATTATTACACTGATTTTTCGTCTAGGTAAGGCATTTTTTTCTTACATACCTAAAATCCTAAAAACCAGTCGTAAAGACTAAACTGCTTACAACGAGTACTATTTAACACATAACCTTTATCCTTTTTTGTCCACCAAGTCCCCTTCAATAAGAATATTGTAGGACTATTAATCGATCAATCAATACTTTTTAAGATAGATGATTTATTTGGAGTTCAAATGCTTTACACTCAATGAATGTATTTTTATTAATTCTTTAAAAAATATTATTTTTTATGCGTATCAGCTTTGTTTAATGATTGACTTATATGCTAGTTATATTGTTCAATTCAAATTTGATCTCTAAAATTTTACAGGAAAAATAATTAAATGTACTTTATTTTCACTCTTCGTGTATTAACTTTAAAACTAAACATCACTTCTTGATGGAAAGAAATGCTATTTTAAATAATACAATTATATTTGTTGTATACATATATATTATATTTACTGAGCATCAGTTGATAATGCTCGCGATGATCCGAACCGATCTTGATCATAAAACATATTGATTGAATTGTCGTTTACTCCATTATAATACGGTGAAAAAATAGCATTATATTTAAATTCTTTTATAAGATATAGTTGATAGCTATTTCGGCTCACGCCATCGTCATAGTTCTGATGATGGCGTGAGCCGTAATAGCTATCAACTATATCTGATAAAAAAATTGTGGAACTAAAATACATTGCTATTTTTTCACCGTGTCATAAAATGTACTTTGGAAATATTACTAAAAATATTTTTTATTACTTAAAATATTCCATTTTGCTTTAAGAGACTTTTCTAACTTATAACAATTACTCTAAATAAACATATTTAACAATTTTTTTCTAAAAATATTCGCAGTTAGATGTGAAAAGAAAATGGTAAGTATGGAATTATTTTACTGTATACATTGTTAAACTAAAAATCGTGGTTGAATTTCAGGTGATAAAAAATATTTAATTCTATTGATTTTGAAAATGAGAAATTTTTAATAATACCAATACGTCAACCACATCTAAGAATGATTCGTTTCGTTACTATGCATTTGACAACATATAAATTCAAAATTACACGGCAAAGAAAAATCGTAATCCCCAATTGGCTGCTCATCTTTTTTCTAACTTCGTAAGTAGACACGTAGGTAGTATTTACAAGGTAACAAAAATGTTTGATCTTTTCACATTTATTGATGCCATGTATACTGAAGAATAAACAGATCACTCACATGTTTACAATATAACAAGCGTACAGCCTTAGCCTACGAGAAAATCACAAAGACTTTCCCCGTATATAATAAAGAGTATACGGAACGAACTTAATTCCAAGGAAGTGCAAAACGGAGGCTAATTTGACTATGAAATATCTCACCATTACACTATTTTATAACATCAATCAATTAATTAACCAGAATAGATGTTGAGACTAAGGGAAGAGTGTTACCGTTAAATCGATTATTAAACTAACAACAATATTGGCTATTTAAAAGATTGCAGCGCAGAAGGAATGGAAAAGAGTCATAACATATTAGATGACACCCATATGTAATAATATCAACATGAATTTGATTACTGCAAATAATTATATTCAGTCTTGTTTTTTTCTTGTGAATGAATATTATTAGAAGTCAATGTTGATCATTTTACTACAATACACCATATAAATATATGTTAATTGTCATGTAGCTTAATAATTTAACCGTTGGCAAAGGCTAGATGTTGTATTTCGGGTGTCCAATATTCTTTGGATACTACTGTATGTTCAATCAGGTCCAAAAATAAGTATATGTATCAGCAGTAAGACCATATTCCTTTCGAAGCTTAGAACAATATATTGCTCAATATGTTTCTCAATTTCATGTTGGTAATTGGTCATGTTAACTGGTATAATTTTGAGTTCAGAATAAAAGTGAACTTGAAAGGGTTTTTATCATATTTATTACAAGCAATGAAACACTTTTAATGCTAAAAAACAAATTGATAGCAACTCAAATCGCACTGATTTAGTTTGTACGTTTTAACATTTCTCTACCTATTTATTGATCAAAAAAGTCTTTGATTGTTTTTTAACTTGGTGTTGACGTTAACATAACCGTAGTACCGCAATGTCTTCGATTTTTGACTACGGCAGCAGGTAGCTAATATACCCCCACACGAGCGTAGAGCTGACAGACATCAAAAGATTTCTTCCATCGTGCGTCACATTAGGTATTCAAGACTTTCTTTGTGAGCGAAAACTTATGCTTAGTTAAGTAGAGAAGAAGCTTTCTTGCTTAACTTTTAACTTGGAAGCAACAGCGTATAGTCATTTGCAAAGTTTTCTTAAGTTTATTGCTTCACCTTGTGCCGTAGCAGGCATTCCCGTAGCGACGTAGCATTATTTCACAGCGCTATATGGAAATTTTATGTCGTAGCTGTAAATGGCACCTATTTCTATTTATATTTTCTGAAATGATATAACTTTATCCTTTAAGCTTTACGAACATTGTAATGATTTATTACTGGCATGTTAAATACTAAAGGCTTGTTTCTTCAACGTTTTTTTTAAACATGAATCTAACGTGAAGTATTTCTTATACAAAATGTGTTTAATGTATTTAGTGGCTCAGATGATCATTCTGAATTTAGTATTATACTTTTTTGCATAAAAATCTTGAAGAGTTATTATTAAAAAAGTCGCGACTAATTATTGTTCTAAAGTAAATAATATCTATTATAAATATAAAAACGAGTGCTTGTTTTTCCCGTATGTGTTCCTATACCGTTCTTTCAATTGCAATATAACTACGATACATTGTTGTACACAGCCTCGGTAAGGTTTCTAAGTAAAAACAACTATTAGATCTGTGACAATTTTGCTCATCCCGAGAATTATCTGTTTCATCCGATTGCCATAAAATAATTGAATTTTTGCATACGCTCGCGAAGGTTTCTGAATCAGTAAAACCATTGTATCAGCACCGGTTTCGTTCATCGCGAGCACTATCAACTGATAAACTAGACTATGTGAATATTCTTCTCACAAGGACAGTTTTACGAAGTCTGCTAACACGTGGTTAAGACTTTGTGTACGGAACAGGCGGAAAAAACAAAATACATTGTATATCCGAATACACTTCAATGAAAATAATTAAAACACAAATGTTTTTTTCCTTTGAATGGTTTTGTAACGCATACCAGGAATTTACTGATATTCATTTAAATAAATATATGGTTTTTGTATAATAGAAAAATGCGATGCAAAATCCAAATTGATCCCTACTCGTTTTTTGTTAGAGTCATCGCACTACCAACTCATAGGAGTGGCGCTGTTATTTATGATTTATGATAGGTGTTTTCACATGTCTTTACACCTATTTTTCATTTCCACTCGCTTTTTTTCAATCTCGTTGCTGTAATGTTTCTCTTTTACTGTACCACCTTACAAATCCTCCTTTATAGCGCCTGCAAATCTTTTTAGGCTTCCTCTCACTGTGATACTGCGCCTCGTGACAGGGATGAAACTTACAAAAAATTAATCCCATAAATATAATAAATATAATATAAATAGAATTAAATAAAAATAACCAAAATACGAAGCATTTTTTTTTAATTGTCTGTGTTGCTGTTTTATAATATTATTAACAATAAACATTTTTTCTTAATTATTTTAGCATAATACAATATTGCCATACAGAAACAAAATCACATTTAGATATTCGAGTTAAATGCCTGTTTTGTAAATGCATTTTTTGAAAATTTCTTGTAAAACTACATAGGTGTATTAGTTGGCATCTAATTTAAAATTTCCGAAAAAAGTATGAATTGTAACTGATCGATAGACAGTAGTTTAACCACACCCTTTCAAGAATATATGTCAGAAATAATAATTATAAAAAAATAATACACTTTGTAAATTAGATGGGGCTTAAAAAATCTGTGCATTGATTTTAATCGTAATTCTGAAGTAATTTAATTTTCACGACATACAATCATTTCTACTAAATATCAAAAAGTTAAATTCAATCAATATAAAGACAATACACAGTCAATAAAACACACTTGATTGAAAAATAAGTAAAATAAAGTTATATATGTTTGTTTCGAAAAATTGTTTCACTAATTTTCGGACGTCTAAAACAGAAGATAAGTGGCAACCCTCAATGCAAATCTCCTCACTTTGTTCCATCGTTGGCTTGTTTCGAGGCATCTACATATAATAAAACATTTTTGTGAAAATTTTGTTTTCTGTCAGGTGAAGATTTTTGCATTTTATACTCTCCTTTATCATTTTATGCATGCAGCGTGCGGTTTTCACCAAATTTGGGAAACGGAAAATTTTCCCTAAACTGCCAAATTTATAATTTTTTCAGCTCGTTTTATAAATCTATGTCAAGGAACACAAACTCGAGAATGTAAGATTGTATCATCATGAAAATTTTCATATTTAATGTATCATACAATTTTATACCACGTTTAAGAATAAAAATTATTTTAAAAGATGCTTTGTACTGTTCTAAATAAGATTACATACGCCACAAAATGTTCGCAAACATCATATCGCTGATACGATCAACGATGTCTATTGAACGGTAGTTTGAAAATCACCTTAATTTAATAATAAAGGCCAATATAAATTTGGAATGCGACCACAAGCAACATTTGTTTTATCAATAACCGTATTTCAAATGACAACATCTGAAGTAACTTAATATGTGCGAGTAATTCATATCAATGCAAACTATACTGAAGTCGCATTGTTGTTTTTCGTTAATAAATATTTCAAAATATTTTATTAATAATACACATAGCTTTTTTCTCCATTTTTAACTGTATCAAATTACCGTGTTGTTCGACTTAAAAGATAAAGTAAAAAAATTACACATCATTAAATTTAGAAAGGCTCAAAAATGGTTATAAATTAAAAGAGATACTGTAAAAATTATGCCCGACAGATAATGATAATTATAAAAACAAGACACTTCAATAAAAGTGATATATTAATTGATTCATTATCAAACGAATTGCAATCGATATTGATGTGTTTGAAGTTGGTAAAACGTGTGTCAAATAAACAAAATGGAATGGACATTATCGCCTTATATCAATGTCTCCATCAGTGACACACAAGACCCCATTACCCTGTAATATTTTGACAAACAAGACGTTCTCCTAACATCGACCCCAATAAACTATAGCAAATACTGTTTCAGAAGCCATAGAACAAAAGTTAGCAAGTAAGGAGTGTCGATATAACGGTCCATTTCATTTTTAACGCAAGGAAGAAATGTAGCAAATACGGGGGGACTAAAATTCCATCCTCACGAGATATATCGATCACCGCTTTTAATGCGTTAAGATAATTCTCGTTAATGTAGTAATGGGCTAATACAATAATATGGTTGTTATACAATATAAAAATGCAAAATTAAAGTTATACAAAGTTAATGACAATTCACTAAGGCTTATCGGATAAATTTAATAGCTTTCTATAGATCTGACGACGGGGTAAAGCCAAAACGAATATGAAATAATTGCTTTTATTCTTATATTCATTGTTCATACTTTTTACGTTAAAAAATCAACTTGTGTTTAACCGAATCAGCAGTGTATACATATTATTCCAAAAACTAACGAATGAGCATTTCAATGTTGTTTTATTAAAATCCAGACTATTAACTACTTTTTCAATTAAGTAATGATGAATATTTTGCCTTTTTTAATCATTTGAATCACCCTTCCAATGATTAAAAAATATCAATCTAAGATTTTAATGAAACAATTAATTTGTAAATTTCCAGGGATGTTCCAGTTGGAACGAGTTTCGCGTTCACTTGGCAAAGAAAAAACATTTCTTATTATATGTAATTCAAGTTCTATATGAACGATCGATAAATATATAATATATTTTGGAAGTGTAATATAAACGACAAATATAATCTCACATATATTGTTTCCGTTATGTTTACTTTATTCATTGTTTAATGAAATTGTTTTTGATAGGTTTTATTCACTCACGGAATGATCAACTATTGTTCTTCAAAACTTAGACCAAAAATACATCTTTATCTTTACTACTTCAGACATCAATATTTATGCGTTTCAATCTGCATACAAGATTATGTATAAAATATTAAACTTTTAAATAAAAATTCAGTTGAAATATTATTACAAATCTTTTGCAAATTAAATTTTCTTATAATACATTGAATAAACAATATATTTCTTTATCATAAACTGCGAAGTATCTCAAAGCCGCAGGCAGGGTGACTGAGAACGATGACAGGGATTTTTGTGAAAAAGGGGAACGCATGTAACCGAATAATGCTAACAAATTGTTCACTGATGCATTTTTGATGTTTTGTTATGCTTTGCACTTTATTAGAGTTTATACGAGCACTTCTGTGTGATTTTATTTTTCCCATTGCGGCATTGAAAATGAATATTGTTGGTATTAATTTTATTTTTTATATGCCTCCTAGCTTTGTTGTCACTGTGACGTAATAATGTGTCAAAAACTGTCTTATGATATTTTTTTAGTTAGCTTTCTTAGTATTTAATATTGTACATTTTTTTTTTAATAATAAAAACACATTTTTTTGTACTAGCATTATCAACTGATGATCGCTCGATGGTGGCTCGCGATGAGCAAAACCGGTCCTGATCAAAAAATACATTGTGGAAATAAGTACTAAAAAATGTGTTTTTATTATTTAAAATATCATGCCTTTCAATCAAGAAGTGACAGTTAACACCTTAAAATTGATTATACAATTTATTAAAAGCAATGCATTAGATATGAGAAATAGGTAATTAAATCGCCTTTTATATGAATTCTTGCAATAATTACATTAATAAAATTGATTATTTTCAATGAACTCTTACGGTGAAATGCTATAAATAACTGAAGTAAATCTTAAAACATATTGTATTTATATCTTCTTGAAAAAAATACAATTTGAGAAAGAAACTATTTGGCTTACAATTTGACAAAGATAAAGAGCATTTTATGAACAATTAAAACAAAGCATTAGCAAATTTTTAACTAGCTTAAAAAAAAATTGCCATTATTATTATTTGATAAAAAAAATTCTCTATACATTAATACAAATAAACTTAAAAAATAAACATCGTATTCTTTTCGAAAAAAAAAATTTAACCTGTTGTAAATCTATTTCCTTTCGCACGAGAAAAATAAGTATCGTAAGTATTCCTTCAAAACTTTAAAATAATTTATTTTCATATTGTCTCTTAAAATGATGTGAATCTCACAAAATAATTTATGTAATGAAAAAAATGAATATATACATTTTCAGTAATGAGTTATCCGAGGTTTTAATATTTATGTACTTTTTCTATCTTTTGATAGGGAAAATAACATCACCATCTAAAAATGCCGTAAAGATTCTTAAATTTTGTTATTTTTCTTCATTTACCATAATCACAAGTCACCAGGATATCAGAAGACGAAAAGAGAGCAAGTATAGAGAACACAGTGCTGACATGCAATATCTTGTTTGTTTGATGTCACGTGTAATTTCTCTCCTCTCCTTTATGTTTATGGGCTCCTGATACTTCTAGTTCTACGAGAGTGAGAGTCTCCCACTCGGCGCGTGTATCCTTTGAGCATCTTCAAAGGTCGGTTACTCAGTCATCGCTACGCACTTTTTGAAATTATTTTATCGCCAAGGTGGCGGCCAAGCCATAGGCGATTCGTAAAATATTTTCTAACGATTTCACGTTTTGAATATAAAACTTATAAAGACTATACCAGTAGGGCAGGGACTAAGCAATAACATTATTATATTATGCAAAATGTCTACCATATATTTTTGAATCAATAGATCTTTTGGTATCACACTACGATAATCAATCATATCTGGATAGTTTAATTATATAGATACAAAAAAAAATGTTATTAAAATAAATTTAATTATAACCAATATTCGATCAATTGCGTCTTGGAATGTTCGTTGCAAATTGTGTCTTCGTCTCTAAAATTATTTGTCAGCTACTCTTTTTATGGTTAGTGAGTGATTATTTTTAAATGAATTTATAATACTCAAATTAATGCCAATCTTGGTTCCTTAATAATATTTTTATATAGACAATAAAAGAAATATGCTAAATATTCGTATTAACGATATTTTATGGGAAACTTAGCATTAATTTTAAAATGGAAATTGAGACCGTGGTCAACTATGAGCTTGCCTACATATATAGGTATTTGAAGATAATAAATTATTTTGTAAGAAGTTCGACCAAAATTAAATTACTTTCATTAGAGACAAAAGACTTCGTAAAATATTAACTGAGGGTGCTTGATGGAATTTTAATATCATATTTTGATTGTTAAAACATGTTACATTTCCATACGTTTTGTCATTCACGAGCCGGATTTCACCTTTCGACATCTTCAAGCATTTTATCTGACGAATGAAATAGAACTGAAAAATAGTAAACCGTTAGCATCTTTTTATTTTGCTTGAATATATCCGATAAAAACCGTTTATTATGTGTCAGTTCCATTGCATCTGTGTGATAGATGTCTGAAGATTATGAAGGCTAAGCGCAAGTCGCGAGTGACAATATGTGAAAATGTACAAAGTTTCAATAATTCAAAAGAAATATTTATAGAATGCTTAATTTTATGTTCATTTGTATGATTATATTAGAGTTCGAGTAATATTAATAGAAATCTATCCATTTTCAAGTCCAAGTAATTTAATGAAAACTAAACGAATATTTAAAAATATAAAATAATTGTTCGTATAAAAAACTAAAACGCTGTTTTCTATTTTCCATCACGAGCCACTATTCGTGCCAAATGTCCCCTAGAATCGCGGCCTATTCATTCAGACATCAAAAATAATGCCTGAACATCAATCGCCATAAAAGTTTGGGAGAAGTTACTTCCCCTCTGCAGGTGAGGAACTGTTGCCATGGAAATGACTCCACCATCCTTC
Organism: Himalopsyche japonica; assembly: GCA_028555115.1. Taxonomy (NCBI): domain Eukaryota; kingdom Metazoa; phylum Arthropoda; class Insecta; order Trichoptera; family Rhyacophilidae; genus Himalopsyche; species Himalopsyche japonica. The sequence continues at coordinate 143,695 of JAHFWJ010000228.1, read as the reverse complement.
GCTCCTCACCACCACGGCATCCCCTCTCCGCCCAAATGGAAGTAAGAGGATGTTCACTTTGTGTGAAGATTGTTATTAAAAGCATGTTTTTATGAACCAAGTTCTGTGGAAAAGTCAACAAGCCGATTTATTTTTTACATAAAATAAAATATTTTGCAAAACAGCTACACACTGTTTTCAACTCTTAAAATTGCACACTTTATTATATTCTCAAAAATGAATTATCGCAGAAATCCTAGCAATGTTGTTCTTTTAGAAAAAACAAGTGTTGTGAATCAAGCGGCTTAACACTTTTCAATTATTTTTATAATATTGGTAAGACTGCAAAAGTCATAATAATCGTTTTCAACATTATTAATAATACGAGGTTCTTGATATCAAATACAGCTGATTTTGATACTAGCTAAATGTATTATATGTTTTCAATTTTAAAGAATGTTTTGCAAAACTTCTGAAAGTAAAACAAAATAACTGCTAATAGACCATTAAAACTAAAATCCGAGACTACAATGGCGCTTTTAAAATTACTTATTATACTTTGTTAGCCATTAGTTAGCCATACACTTTGAAACTAGTTTTAGGAAGAATTTTTTGAATTGTCATCTATACTTACATTACACTTTTATCAAATGAATGTACAGTTCATAATTTATAGACTTTCAGCAAAATTAAAGTTTTGTTTGAGTTATTATTTTTTACTATTTAGTAACTATGAGTAACAAATTGAGTAACTGAGTAAACAAAGATGAGTAAATGAGTAACAAACTGAGTAAAAAATAACAAATTTTCATACAAAAATATCAATATCTTATATGATTTATTGACGAGCTTCAAAGTATATGGTTTTAAATATTTAAATGAATATTGATAGATATTTAACAAATTTATTTTGGATATTTTAGTCTCAATAGAAGCAAATAATGTATCAAATAACGGATAATGAGCTCAATCAAATGAACAGTAATATCCTTAAGCTTTGTTACATACATACTGTTTTAAAATACTGTTTTTTTATAACTGCAAATAACCCATTTATTCATTTTCGTCACTGTTGAACAAATATTGTGAAAAACAAAAAAATAATAACCGTTTATTTGTGGCAATAATTTTATTTTATTTTTCAATTACATAATAAATGAACACTGTTGTATTGTTTTTTTTTTGTGATTAACAACTGAACCTTGCAAAATATTTTTTCCCAATAAACGTTATACAACATTAATTAAGAATTGTTAGGCGTTACACATAAAACAAGGCTTATGTTGTAACTTAGAATAAACGATCTTAGCTCAAGAGCTCTAATGACTGAAAAAGTATTTTCTTTGAAATGAATTTTAAAATCTCTTAATATTTAACTTCAATTGTTGAAACATTGTACGATTCTACAAGTTTTATCACGAACGGCAGAGTCAAGTATAATTCATCCATGTGACAGGATGCCTGAAAATGTTGAAAAGTAAAACCCGGGTCGTTGGTGACAAAACATGTCAAATTGTACAAAATTCCAAGAATTCAAATAAAGTATTGAAATTTGATCAAGCGCTTTTAATCGTTTTTATAAATTATACCTATATATTTAATTATGTTGTTTTTCTTCCGTCACAGTATACCCATAGAAGTCAATAAACAATGCTTATTACAAATTATGTCTTCTATGATTCTATTCTTGTTATTTATATTTTGAACAAAAGTTTGACCTCAAAATGAATTTTGATATACTTAAAACAATTAAATGCTTATTAGAAACATAAATGTTTCAATACATGATGTAAACTCTTTTCTAAATTGAACAGAACAAAATTATGTAATTATTTATACTCTTCGAGTAACAGTATCTTACAAAGTATTCTTTTTCCCTTGATACTGTATTACTTATGTGTAATGATATACAAAAATACTCCCCGTATAATGTGTGACTAAGTACTCAGGATATGAAACCTTACGTAATATAAACTATCGCAGCGTTCATAGAAGCCGGCCAATTCATAAATAAAAATGTCGTAGAGGGGAGCGTAGAGACTAAAGTAGTCGAATGTAGAAATCTAGAAGTTGTGATTCAAGGTTGGCACCATTATTTTGAATTATTCGATACTTTTATGCAATACTATACAATCTTAAAGATAACATTTGTATGAAAATTGAGATATTGCATTTGCTTCTCTTTTTTTGTGATCTGATATACATATCTTTACTTCGCTATATATTGCGAACACTGGTAAACCTTTGTTTTTTTTTTACTTATTAATGTTTTGATAGTTTGTTAACTATAACGCAATATTTTTTTTAGCAACAAAATTAATCATTTCCATCCATATAAAACAATTTGCCTCGAAAAGTTGAATAAGTAAACAATCTAAATATAATTCATTTCCATTTTTGATAAGACAATGCAACTTGAAATTTTATCTAGTATTACTTAAATATGTGAATGCTAAACAGTGTGAAAAGAGATTTGAAAACATTTCACATTCCGAATAATGAATGGAGGTTTTCTTACATGTACATGCTAATGAATGCCAAAAGAATTTTAATTTTTAAATTGATAGTGATCAAACTTGAGCATAATGAAAACACTCGCATAATTCATAGGTATTTAAAAAAGATAAATAATAAAAACAGCACAATAAAAATTCTTTACTGAGATATTCAAAATTTTTGAAAAAAATATATTTAAAAAAAAAACTCAATGAAGACCCTATCGTCACAGAGAAGATGGCAGTGACAATAGTAGAGTACCTAACATATCATTGCTCGTAAAGATGTTCTTGGGCGAACCGAAATAGAAGATAGAGATTTAGATCTACCGGAGTAGAATGTTCGCAGAAACGTAGGATAATATAAAAATGAATGACGTGTGGCTTAAAATGTTCTATTTTTCTCACTCTCGGTATTTTGTTTTCACTTTCACGTGTACATTTTTGTGTATAGTCTTCTTTATTTTAGCATAATAAAAAAAACGGTTTTACTGGGGAAAAAGTTTCTGCAATAAAATCATTCAAATTGTAAGATATTTTGTACCCCTAAATAAATCACCTGCAATTTATTAAATTATAATAATAAATAATTAAGCTTAATGGTTTGTCTAGGTGCAATGTGGAGAGAGCAATGAGCTACTGGTAGAGTTTATCTTATTCTGTCTGTTACTGAGATGTTCGATTTCTCTTTTTCAGAGATTATGAAAGCAAGGCAGTCATATCATATTTACCAAAAAAACTTGAAATCAGCTTGAATCATTGATCGGTGTCACCACGATCCAGAGGTCACTACGCATTACGTCATAACCTACCAAATAAAACACATTTATTTTTCTCAAAAATGACACGAAGTGCAGACCAAAAACATGGGTATTGTGAATCAATTTTAAAAAAGTCCAGAATTCGAGCCTAATAAAACAAAGTCATCGACATTAACCACTTGGTCATGGGCTTGAAATATTATAAATAACAGATGGAAATTCTACGTGTAAGCATTCACTCAATGCACTTTGCGTTGTAGATATGCACACTTAAATACTTAAGTTTGTTACAACTCTGTACGATTCCACATGTTTGGACACTAATGGATCGGGTTTCGCCTTTTGGCATCTTCAGGCATTCTATTGTATCACGCGGATGCAACAAAACTGACGTAAAATAAACAGTTAGCATCGTCTATATACCATAGTTATTAATTACAAGTAAACACTTACCCCAAGGAAAGCAGTAAATAGCAGCTAAAACAAATTTAATAATATTAATATAATTAACACAATTGTCTGTGATAATTTTCATTAACGATCTTGTTGATGAGTCATTCTTGATAGGGTTTTACAACAAATATTAATCAAATTTAAATTGTTACAATTTTGTACGCTTCCACATGTTTTGTCACTAAAGACCCGGGTTTCGCCTTTCGGCATCTTCAGGCATCCTATCACACGGATGCAACAGGGACCGAGATGTGGAATCGTACAAAATTGTAACAATTCAAATTTGATATTGAAATTCCATCAAACACCTTCAGTCGACATCATAAAATATTAATCAACTCACATTAAAATATAAATGAGTTTATTTTTTTCCTTTTTTTTCTTTTATATAGAGATACCTACTATCAAACATCTAGTGATGAAATATGTATACCTTTTATATTACAGATATACAAATACAATATATCAAGAAAAAACGATATTGCATAAACAAAAATGTAACAAATATTTTTGTATTTTGATTCCGGTTTTCAATTTCCAATGCATGCATAGTGGTGGCAAAAGTAGCAAAGGGAGGGTCAGTGGTAGACGAATAAATAAGCGGTAATGTGTAGGCCATTACGCCAGCGGCCAGCGGAAGCGAAATTACACGACCGCCGGCTACCAACCCTGGCGACCACTGGCCACCAGCTAGCCGGAGCCACTTTTATTGGGGCCGTTCTAACTTCTTCTCTACTGTAAACAGCTCTTAAAAGAAACGGCCGAGAATTTTCGGAGCTACGGTTATTTTTATTGCGTTTTTTGCGATGATTTTTTTTTTGTTTTTATATAGAATCAATAAATTAGACGTCGATTTTGAATATAAAAAACGTGTCAAGCGGTACTTTTTTAAAACATAATTTTTATCTCTTATATATATAACAATATGTGTGTGTGTGTTTGTCTTTTATGCATAACTACACCATTCGTCCGATCGATATAAAACTTCACAAATTTCTTGAGTACACTCCAGTAAATAGTTCTATACATACCACTTGCTATCCAACCTCTCCAAAAAGTAAATAAACATAAATAAAACGACACTTTTAACAATTAAATTTGTTTGTTATCATAACGAGTTTCCTTGAATTTATTCACTCGAGATCGCAGTAACGCGTGACGGGTCAGGTAGTAAATATATAAAAATAGATAGATTCATATTTAACTCAAACGACATCGAAACAAAATATAAAGGGTATGACTTAATAATATTTTAAAAGACAATGTGCATATATTGCTAATAATTAATTTAGGAGGCGTCGCATTAAGTGGACCGTAAAATAAAATTAAATAAAAATAATTATTTGAATGCAAAAAAAACAATTAAATTAAACATCTAACATTTATAGCTCCTAAAAAACTAGATGAACAATCTTAATACCTCAGTTATTAGATGTCATAAAAATCTATGATTTTTTTTTATTTTGATGTCTAGTAACACAGCGGAAAAACTTTTTTTTTTTGTGAATTTAACTCTTTCAATTAAAGTCTTTCAACTTATAAACTTTTTTTTAAGTTATGTCTTTTAATATTATTTTAGTTCAGCCATTATAGTTTTATGTTAAACTTAATAAATAAACTTGTCAGTGCCCATCATAGGTATGTGAGAGTTTTTATTTAACATGGCAATATTGAATAATAAGAAAAGGTCGTATTATTACCTTCTCTAAGTTTTTAATTTCGATTTGGTTAGTCTGAATGAGAATAAAGGTATCGATTTTTTAAAACAAGACAAAATTTAGTGAAACGAAGAGCAAAATCCACTTGATAATATTTTTAAAAAATCTTGGAAAATTGGTATAGCATTAAGTTGATCGTTTGACGTAACATTTTTCTTACAATGATGTGAAACAGACCTTTTATTACTAAAAACTAAAAACTAAATATTTTAATATTTTTCTTATTAAATATGGTGTAGATGAAACTATATTTTTTAAATTTATATCATGCTTACTGAGGATTGAAACTAACGAGAGAAGGCGATAAAATGTCTGGAAATAATTAACAGCTAAACTCAATTATCAAACAAATAAAAAAGCCTGTCTCATCATTAGTTTAAATATTCTTCCCTCAAGCGTCGAATCGCAAAACTGCGCATAGAGTAGATATCCAAGTAGGTAGCGCGCTGTACGTCTAGCTACGCGTAGCTTCCGGACGCTGGCGGATGCATTAGTCGGACTTCCGGCACGCGGCCGACGCACCAGCCCCCACAGACAATCCCCGTTTCAGCTTCCACCCCTTCTCAAGCTCACCCACTTTTGCGCACGCTCCTGACTGCTACTCTAGTCATAATCCCTCCGAGTGCTTTTTGGCATCTATTTCTTGAAAAGTGTGACGAATCTAACGATATAACTACAATATGTACGACCGTATTTTACTGACCGAAAAAATACATAATTCACTCTTACCATCCAAAAATAGAGACCACGAATATTGAGAATAAGTCTTAACTGGAACTTTTATTTCATTATATTCAAATAATCTTGCGAAATAAAGACTTGGTTTAAAAAAATGTTGGTATCCATTTTTTCAATTTTTAAAATTTAGTATCTTGTAGATACTTTTGCGATATATGAATTTCATGTTCTTTGCAGTATCCAACGTTGTACTTATCACCTATCGCACAGCCTCAATCCCTTATACATTTATTTAACTTGGTACATAAACGTTACAAAAATTACATATTATAATTTTATTGCTTTTGTAACGTCAAGTATCTTAAAAATTTATGTTGAAATAAAAGGAAAAAATAACAAAATAAAACTATTCAAGCTCAAGTAAAATCTACTTTTATATTTATATTAAAAAATAGTATTTGACTAAGCTCGCTCTCGTTTATGTGTACAATTTTGACGTACGAATCAATACTATTTAAGATTGATATTTTTCTTACAATTGGTATCCCCATTAGCTGGTTCTACACTTCGGAAGAATAAATAATTCAAATCCACGACTTTTCAAAAAATTATCCTCTACATACAATTTGATATTATTAAGAATAGCTGAATTGTTAATTTTGCCTCGTATAATTCGAAAGAAATTTATGGATAGATAGATGGTGTACTTCACAGAATAATATTAAGTACTTTAAAGAATAAGAAACAGTTGTTTGTATGTACTTAATCATGCTGAAATTGTAATGTTGTAAAAAATATATATGTTGAGAAAAAAATAAATGAGTAATAATCAATTTAGTTTATTTTTCCATCGGATGTTTTTTGCGACAGTTACGAAGTTAGAATCGATTGCCTTTTAGCGACCGAAATTAGTAACGCGCATTTAAAACTTAATAAAAAAAAAACTTACACGTTTATACTCGCATTTGACTACATGATTATTCTTTTACGTCGAAAATGTCCGAAAGAAAAAGGACAAAGTTTTAGGGGCCCTTTAGGAAGGGCAGGGCTTCCGGTTGAGGCCCGCGGTCGTACAATGGCCGCCAAGGGAGACAAATGTCACGGGCAAGTCGCTATATACACCTCTCTCTACCCTCTGTCTAGTTTTGCACCGGACGGCAGAGGGAGGATCTGCTTGGTGCCCTAAACTAGGAAAGGTCGTGAATTTTATGTATTTAAAATGCTATACTTAGGCATAATAAAATTTTATTTTATGTTCTTAAATAAAATTACTTTTTTCTTAATTTACATAAAAATTTGATCCATTTGGTATATAAATTAGTTTCAATATATCGGCTAGTTTCACTTTTAAGGTGTTAACTGTCACTTCTTGATGGAAAGGCATGATATTTTAAATAATAAAAACACATTTTTTAGTACTTGCTTCCACAATATATTTTTTGATCAGGACCGGTTTCACTCATCGCAAGCATTATCAACTGATAGAATACAATTGCCAAACAAGTCTATTTATACAAAACAAAAAAGTAATTTGAGTTAAAGGTGGCAGGTGTACAAAACCATGGGTTCAAGTACTAGGACACAATTTACATAAAATCATACAATATTGACACAAATAAAGTAAATTAGTATAAAAATTAAATGTTCACAATCACTTATTAAGAATTACAATTACAATTATGGTAAATCAATAATCCATTAGAAGCTCTGAACAATCAATAAGGAAGTAAGGAGTGGGAAATTTTAATAACGAAAATAACCCACACTTACTACTTAATGGAACAATTTATTTTTATATATTTATGGATTAATTTATTTAGCTAGTGAGGGGTTAAAGGTTGAAAACTGTAGATTTTTATTCCATATTCTCATTTATATAATTAAAAATGACTAAGCTGAATAAAATGGTTGTTTCTTTTCTTTTCTTTCTCAATATGATATTTATGAATGGTTTATCAATCTTTAAAACAATAATTCAAAACTCATGGTTACATTAATTACCACTGCTTACTTTTATTTTGTGCAATTAGATTTCCATGCCACTAGAATTTATCATTCGACCAATACAGCAAGCTCTTGGATTTGCTTGAGGAATTTTGGATCTCTGGCTAACAAGATTTAAAACCACTGTCTTAGTAAGGTGACTTGTCAAATTTGGTATTAAATATTTTGTTTTAAATTGCTGCCACACCTTCATTTTCTGTTCGTTTCGCGTTGTGCGCAATCCGTGTTAAGGTAAATATACAAAACTATTTGTTCGAAAATTTAACAATCAAATGAAAAACTCTTTTTATTGAAAATTTTGAACCTAAGTGATTGCATTTGTAATTCCAAATCTCATTAGATAAAACGATAATTTTTATCTTCTTTATCTATTTTGAAATGAAAACTACATATTTAAGAATTATTCTTGTGGAAATAAACATTTCTTTCCCTAGTCGAGTAATATAAATATTGACCACGAATTCAAATTAATTAATGTATATTAACGAAATATAATTATCAAATAAATGATTGAAGTCCTTCACACATTTTTTAAATATTATATATAAATATATATATATATATGATCAGTATCAATTTTGTTCACCGCAAGGATTATCAACAGATCGCAGTGAATGAAATCAGCTTTGATAGCATTACAATATTGTGTTGTATATAATGAAATAGTATACCATTCTACAAAGTAATGATAAATGTACCTTAAAATTTTAAGTTTTAATTTCACATTTTGAGCGCATATTCGATAAAGATATTGTTTAATCTCCATTGCATAGCTTTGCACCTTTACATCAATTGAATTTATAGTGATTGTTTTGATATTTCGATATGGACTTAAGAAATTACAATGGCATACGATCAATAAGGAGAAACAAACAAACAACAAAGCGTCCATTAATAAGGTGGCTCAATACTGGGAGAAGTCGTTTGAATATTTCCTCGCCGACCTGACCTGGCGGCTTTCCCCGGAAGCGTCGAGCAGCACAAAAGCCCGCGCTCGGGAATCCCCGTTTCCGACCCTCGTTGCCCCAAATGCACTTTTTATCATATTTTGTTCTGAGACATTTTCCCTCACCCTTTTTTGGCATCGTGTCGACATGATGGATGGATTTTTTGCCCCCATGAAAGGGGTGTACTGCGCCAGTGCCGTACTTTGTCCCCGTATTTCTTCAGGTATCTCTTCAAAATGACAGGAAAATCTTTATTGATAACTGGGAATTTTCAGTTTTGGGCGGTCATTGGATTTGGCTAAAGATTTATGGCTGAAGAGACATTGAAGTGTCACATGATAAATTGATCTAAGTGTTTCTATATCCGGTCAAAGAAGGTTTAATGTATAAATAGATATTTAAGGATAAATATAGCATACACAAAATATCCCAGTGAATCTATTTTTTATGCTTATTCTTTTCAAGTGGATATTTACTGACTTAAATTATATTTATAACAACTAGCATACACAGATATATGCCCATAATTAAAAAAAACACATTGAAAAATAACAAACCAGTTTCACAAAAAAAAAAAAATTTAAATAATAAAATACTTTATATGTATTACTATCTCCACAATAAAAACACCTTTGTGGAAAAATTACTAGTAATTGTGTGTTTTATTGTTTTAGTTTGATGCATTTACATCAAGAAACGGCAATTGTCACAAGAGCATAAAATATTCAATATTATCGATAGTTTTTTTCGGCATCTCTAATTTGTAAGATTTTTATTTTGTTACGAAATACTTATATATCAACAATGGCATTCTAAAATAGGTCATAATCATATTATATATATATATATATATCACCGTGTTATAATGGAGTTCTACCAAGTGAATGCGAATTCAATCAACTAATATTATCTAATGAAAACAATGTATTGTATTGTAATTTTATCAATTCTTTTTTTAATTCAAAATATGAATGGTTTTCAAATCGAAAAACGTATTGATTTAATTTATATTAAAATGTTTTACACGTGATTAAATAACAGTTCCATTCAATATTGACTTAAAATTAGTGCCTAAATGGGAAGCAAAATATAACTGATTCCAAGGAACACGTATACAATATGATAAAAAAAATACCGAGTCGCCTCTGAGTTACCTTCACGAATGTTGGATTAAAATGAGGGGAACACAAACAAACACGAGTAATTCATGTGTTAATGAAATGGCGTGTTATTAAAATTCATTAATTATCTTGGCAGGAGAAGGTTATACCACTACACTGTCGTGGACACATTCACCTGCACACTCGTACAATCATTAAAAATACCAAGTATACGAATTAGGAGTTTTATTAAAATTAACGAGTTTTTTTTCTCATTGGTTGTAATTTTAAATATATTCCTTTTTTGAATTGGATTTGAGATATTGACTATTGAGAATATAAGGATTGTGGTACTACACATTTTGTCTATTCCATTTATGAAGTTATATAAAGCTTTTTTGATTTCACAACACGTAGGCATATTTTTGTTAGTATTATCAGTGCGTAGACGTATATGTATGATTGATTGAATTAGCATTCACTTGGCAGAACTCCATTATAATACGGTGAAAAAAAATAGCAATGTATTTTAGTTCTACAAACTTATTTCCAAAAATATAGTTGATAACTAATATATTGTCTAGCCCATTAATTAAACCACTCCACGGGGGGGAAGGGATATGATTTGCTTCCGTAATAGACCATTTCCTTGCCACATGTAAACTTATTGTCATAGCCGCATTTTTTAGTTTCATTTACAATTTTTGAAAAATTTAGTTTTATTGCGAGAAAGAAATAAGCTAGGCCGTTAAAACAGGGGAGAAGCTAAGCTTAAGCATAGTTGTGACGATGGCGTGAGGCGAAATAGCTATCAACTATAATTTTATAAATAATTTTGTAGAACTAAAATACATTGCTATTTTTTTCACCGTGATATATGTATGATTTGCATAAAATATTCAGGAAATAAAAATAGTTACTCATACTGAAGACGAGTGATTATTAAAAAAGTCGATTTCTTTCTCTTTTCACATCAACAATTTTTGCTACAGTGCAAACTACATGTCGACTACATAATTTTTGCATATTTTATCCTATAATATCTGTTAGGCATGAGGATTGCTTATATTATACATAAAATATTTTGGATATAGAACAGAAAAATACCACAACGGTAGCGTTGATAAGTTTGTCACAGAAGACATTGTAGGGGGCAGTAGCTATTTCACTACATTGCTTTACTTATTAAAAAAATCATTATTTACCCTTATTTTTAATTACATTGATATAATTAAGAATAGACAACGTGAATATGAATTATACATACAATTAAAAACTTGAAAAATTTTCCAATTGTAATATTTAAATCAAATCATACAAAATTATGTTTATACTCATCTCCTATGCACATTAATTTATATTGTTGAATGAAATTGCAGTGCAAAAGTCAACCTCGTTGGCTTCCGGTACAAATCTTAAAGGTGATAGTCACAATTTATTCAGTTTATAATTTTGAAATATTTTAAAAAAATATCAAATAATTATGATTTGAATGACGTAAAAACTTGAAACCGTCTGTAGCTATTGCTAGCCACTTGACGCATGTAATTATTTAAATAAACGTGTGTTACATGGCTGATCATTTGCATGTTTTTATAATAGTGTTAATTATGGTGATGTCAACGTTGCAAAAAGTACAATTTTGACAAGGTATTATTAATATCCAGAATGACCATGAAGTATGTCTGGTATATTATTAATTACGACGTGTGACATGTAGCGAGATTTTGACACTAAATTATCAATGTTTTATAATTTATTATTTATTAGTTTTAATTCTAAGAATTTTTACATATTTCTATAAAAACGTGTTGTCTACGTTTATTTGAGAATGTTAAGATTTTTGCATGTCTTACTTATCCATCTGTCGTTTTTTGCGGTATAGTTTTACCAAATACAATATATATTTACCTTTAAAGAAGTCTAAGATGCAAATTATTAACACTTTTTCTACAAAATGTACTAGCTTTGTGACGTTTTAGTCAATTCTATAACGCTTTCTTACAATTGGTGACTATATAATGGACTATGTAAATAAACCACCCCAAATTACGCTCACACTATCTGCGTATGCGGTTGCAGAGAGTGTGTATGTGATGCATTGAAAATATACAGTTTCCAAATAGATTATCATAAGCACACTTAAGCAGGTAAATATTATTGATTGAATTGGCATTCACTTGGTAGAACTCCATTATAACACGGTGAAAAAATAGCAATGTATTTTAGTTCTACAAAATTATTTTTAACAAATATAGTTGATAGCTATTTCGGCTCACACCATCGTCAGAACTATGTCTACAGAACCGTGAGGTAAATATTATATTGTTCAATACGCAAAGCCATCAGTTTATACACGATATTCACACATAAATAATTTTTGATTCATTAATATTCGTATTGAACGAAATTTTTAAAAACATATGCAGTACAAAACATCTTTAGAACATTTTTACCGATAACTAACTGTTAATACGACGCTTGCGTTAACACATTCGATGTCTGTCGATCGATTCAATGGTTGTTGTTGGTCACTCGTTTGAAAAAGAGTCTTACTTTTGACAACCGGATAGTCAGTAAGTGGATAGTAACTTTTATCACGACTTTGCTCTTGAAACCGGATTTTCAGTGATGTTCAACACGCGTTCATTCATTAATAATTTGATGAAATAAAAAAATGAATATACTTATTTAGTCAATTTGTTTTAGATTGTATATAACAACCTTTCTCATTGGTATTTTCACTACAAATCAAGTATGAAAAAACACATCAAATTGAAATTATATTTGGGTAACAACTTGTTGGTTATTATAATTAGTGAGGTCTTTAACGCATATCAAAATCATAAAATCAGTAATTTATGATATCAAATGAAGATGCTTGAAGAAATATCAATTTCTAATTTTCATTATTAAAACTTTGTATGATTCCACATGTTTAAATCGATTTAAACAGACATATACCAATACTTATTTTTATGTTCATCTGTAAATATTGCTTTCAGTCTATCACAATATCATTATGTAATTATTTATCTACCAGTAACGTAAAATACGCACACATAAACTTTATTCTCGTTGGTACATTGTCCGCCTAAAACGAATCGGAAATGTTATTGAAATGAAACTCGTGTTAATACTGCTATTATGAATTAAAATGTGAAAAAAATATTTTTAAAAACAATGGATATAGCGAGGTAATTGATAAATCTTTTTAAAATTTAAAAATTTGGTTTATTTTTGTTCTGTCTGTTATATTTGTAAAATTTAACGAACAAAAAATAATAGTACGAGTTCACGTGGAACAATGAAAAAATATAAACAGAATGACCAAAGAACTTGAGTTTTTAAGCCCATTAAATTATAACATAGTCGTGGCGCGTGCCGCGGTATGGATTATAAAAAAATATCGTGTTTCGTTGCACGCTGGGCATATCATTGGTCACGGCGGGTAATGAGGACCGAGTGGGAATTTTCTTCGAAACGCCGGTTTCTGGAAGTGTGCTACTCGGAAAAAAATTACCGACAGATTTGTTTACCGTCACGATATTTTCAAAATAGTTTGGTTGGCTCGTTTACGACGACCGCTATCTTTCAAATTTATTTTTAAAAAAGTTTTAAATTGACATTTTTTCGTTTGAAAAAGCTAACCATCACTAACCATTACGCCGGACTTAAGCAAAATCTTCCAAAAGTGTCCTTTCCTTATCAGAAACTGATTTTATATCTAACCTTTTAAAAAAACATGCGTTGTGCATATGGCTCTTCATCATTTATGTATATTTTTTGGTTTTCAATTCAGTTATTCGTTTCATTTCTCACAAATAAACAACTCGTATATAAAATATGCTACGTATAAAAACTATTAACTAAATGAATAAAAAAAACAACGAAACGTTTAAAGTAAATAAAACAGGCGATGGAAAAAAAATTATGGACAACCAACACTCACGCCAATGTTAAAGTATTTTTTTCAATAATTATTAAAATGTGAATACCATTATTGTGATTAAAACGAAAAATATATCGTAATTTCAGAAAAACTTCCTTTCTTGTACTTTGTTTGTACTTGTTTTTTATATCAAGTTAAACAACAAACTGTCTATTTAACAAAAAATACGTGAAAATAAAAGTATGCATTGTCAAAAGTAGCCGTTAAATTTGCCATAAATATTCGTGAAGCTAAAAAGAGAAACTTTCTTAACCGTTTCGACGCTTCTTACCTTAGCAGTTGCCTGTTAACCCATTCAAGGCATTCGCCTTCGCGATGTACCTACAACTCGTAGGTAATTAAACACACAGACTCTGCAAGAAAAGGGCGCAGGGTCTTGCCGTCTTTCTGATTTGTGCGCAGAAATATAATTATTCGTTGCTGGTTGTAATTATTATAATGACTCTAATTAAATCAAGCACACGATTATTTTTCATTAACCCTCAGTCGCCAGGCCTTAAACATAAAGTATCAAAAATTTAAATGAGTTATTAAATTGTATGCATAACTGTACACCTAAACAACACCTTTAAAGCGGTTGAACATATGTCGGATAATTCTTTGATCATGGGGTGAAATCCAACGAATTTAGAAGCTTTCATTAGAGTGGTTAAAATCAATATATAGGATTTCGGAAGCCAGTCGAGCTATAACGGACAATCTGAGAACATACTGCGGCGGTTATAGAGTACGCATTAAACTTAGTTATTCCATGGTACATTAGCGTTCAAAATCAAATTTTTGTTTTCTATAATATTAATTTTAGTCAAGTCAAAAAGGAAAGTAAATTTAAAATAACAGCGGAATCAAACAATATTGTATAAAAACTACATTGGAAGTAAGAGCGCTCAAAATTGATTATATTCACTTAACAATATATTGGATCAGCTGGATTGTTTTTGTAACTGGTGTCTCAAATAACCAACATGAGTTTTTTAAAGAGACGGAAATGAAATAATGGTCAATGCATAATCGAGCATTTATTATATATAATATCCATACGAAATTTATGTTACCATCTAATTACAAGGATAGTTTTTTACGTATATAATTAACTGCTAAAAAAATTTAATCCCTACAAGAATCAAAATATTTCGGATTACATTGAATGCAGTTAGTTTCTGTGCCTCTACCTGTAAATTATTATATGTGTAATTCATACACACAATAACGGTGAACTCAGTGCATATCTTTTTTGGGATAATGAACAAAAACATTAACAAGGTAAAATATTTCATCAGATACTGTAAGATGCAGCTATGGTGAAAGCCATATTTTATAATGTAGTTTAATGTGTCAATTGTAAAGTCTTCATGGTATATTTTTTGAAACGTAATTTTCATTGGTAATGTTTCCACATTTTGTATTAGAGCGATAAGTATGAACGTGTGGAGTTTTTAGCTTTTTTTAACAATATTTATGATTGCTCATTATACACGAAATAAGCTTTTGATAATAAATACTTAATTGTTTATAGCATAAATTTATCAACACGTGGAGGTGCAATTATAGTATTTATGACGGTAATGTTAACACGGTGAAAAAAATAGCAATGTATTTTAGTTCTACAAAATTATTTTTAAAAAATATACTTGATAGCTATTTCGCCTCACGCCATCGTCAGAACTATGCTTAAACTAACATTTTCTTATGTATATATAGCTGTGTAGAAAAGGTACACAATACTCTACAATATCTTCTCTACTGTTTTAACGGCCTAGCTTGTTACTTTCTCACAATAAAACTAAATTTTCAAAAGCTGTAAATGAAACAAAAGGCGGCTATGACAATAAGTTTACATATGGGACGGAAGCGGTCATTACGGAAGCAAATCAGACCACCCCCCAGAAATAGGTTGGACTAATGGGGACGCTATTATATTAGTTTGTTCGTTAAGAATCCTTTGTGATAATTGATGTCTATTGATTTCCAGCTGTTCCAAAGCCGTCATCCTGCGACCCTTACTTCAAAGATGCAAACATTTAGGTGCTGAGTTTGAATTTATATTATGCAATTCCTAAATAACGTGATTAGCGAATTGTGAATCTGTTTTTTTACTGTTGAATGATCTTACATGTTCCTTAGCTTGAGTAGAAATACTTCTACCTGTCTGTCAGGTATAAACGGATAAACATAATCCATAGGACATTTTATAAATACCGCTTGTGTCAAGTTTAAGGTAATGTTAACATTATCTTGTAAAATAATGGAAAGAATTGAATGAAAAAATCTTTTAAGCCAATACGTTCTCTCGAGAATCTAGAAGGCCCAAAATCTAGCCCTTCATAACCTCATTTGAATAATGAATAAATTATATTCTTAGGACAGCCCTGATAGAGGCCATCATCCGAGCGTAGGGTACTAAAGCGCGGCGCTGAAGTCGCGCGGCGCGGGCGCGGGACAAGCGGAGACAAAAGCCTTCGCCCGCTCCGCTAATTGAATAATGCAC
Organism: Himalopsyche japonica; assembly: GCA_028555115.1. Classification (NCBI taxonomy): domain Eukaryota; kingdom Metazoa; phylum Arthropoda; class Insecta; order Trichoptera; family Rhyacophilidae; genus Himalopsyche; species Himalopsyche japonica. The sequence continues at coordinate 127,120 of JAHFWJ010000228.1, read as the reverse complement.
ACATTAATCAAGCCAGCGGGCCTTAATGGGTTTTTGCCAAGACCGCCCAACTTAAACTCCTCGGAGCTGGCGTTCAGGCGCGGACTCTACAGTACATACTTATTCAATAGTTGCGTACACTAACAATCAATTCTCAGGTAAAAGATCTTTTTATATCTTAAAATATAATTAATTAAATATAAGAGCAATGTATTATAAGTATTAATTAATATCTAACTCCATACTGTGAAAGTAAACTTATAATTAAAAACTATATAATAACAGAATGCGAGCTGCGTATTTCGCTTCTTTGAGAAGGTTTTAGTATTTATATAATAAAGTATAATACTTTGTACTTTTTAGTATAGAAGGTGAGATATTATCATGTAATAATGCTCGTGATAAGAAAAACCAGTCCTGATCATAAAAATACAAAATACTAGAAATAGTACAAAATATTGTGTAGTTCCATATAAATATACTGCCTTCACACCAAGAAGGAACATTTAACAAATTATTAAAATGATTTATTGATAAATTAGATTAGATTTTATTTTTCTTTCGTTCTTTCTTTAAACGTCTTTTATAGCTATTTTTCAATAAATATTAATTGCAGATAAATGAAATGTTTATTTGTCTTTTTCGTTTGACCATCGACGTTACTACAATTATGATACCATCTAAAAGTAATGCAATGTTCTTAACATTTATTTCTTACTTTTATTTACAGGGTTCTAATGTAAAAAAAAAATTCTTAAGAATCGTTGATTACGAAATTAACTACATACATGTATATAAAAACAATACATCAGTTTGCATGGGGGCCGTTAACAAAAAAAAACTTGGAACATACCCACGAGATATTTTCATTCTGATATGAGCGTGCAAACACCCACACAAGAAAAAAAGTAAATCGAAAAAGGAACAGAATTAAAATCCTCTTATAAATCAACCTCAGGGCATTGTCTCAGCGCGTTATCGACCAATAAAAACAAAGGAACGCGTTATGTGGTCCAATAAGCGAGCGATATCCCTGCCTTGCGATTGGCTGGCTGTGCCCCCGGCTGCCACCTCATTCGCTTAAAACAATGGGGAAATAACTAGTTAAGTTTGAGAGTTTGCCCTACCGAGTCGACCCTAAACTTGGAACTTCTTATTCCGCCCTGATCCGTCATAATAGGACGTGAGATTTGTACGTGGTTGGAATAATGCTGAGCTTCTCGAAACGTGTCTCGTAATAATAAAATAACATTTTAAATGATCATCCGAAATAATTCCTTTTTTGAATATCCCTAAGAAGTACAAACGAATGCTTACAAAGGTCAACTTTGAAAGTTTGATTCAGTTTTTTTTTCAATATCCAACAACCATAGCATTATTACAGTTTTACCTACTCAGATATGTATTATTAACTATATAGTCGATTATTTCTGTACCGATAAAATAAAAATATTATTACCCCAAATGGAATAAAAATGAAAATTTTGGTGGCTATAAGGAATTATTAATTTCCGTGTAAATTCATTCAATAAAAAGGGCTTTACTTAAATTTGCATTAATTGTCTCCTTTTCAAAATGAGGGTGTAGCATCGACTAGTGCAAAAATGTTTTGGAGTAATGGTTAAAATGTTCCCCGACCGCTCCTATAGATAGATAAAATGCTTGAGTCTTAAAATCTATAAAAATATTATACATTCTGGTACGCAGAGCCATTCAAATATAATATATGTATGTATTAAAGCTTCGACTATTATCTCAATGTCTCCCGAATTCATTAAGAGGTCAAACGATTAAGTGGATATCTAAGGTATGTTTTGTATTTTTACAAATCTTCTTTTTTGATAAAATATTATAAATTAATGAATCCTACGATTGAGATACACTGGTATAACGCATTAGGTGCGATGGTTGTGTCAGAAGGAATTCAATTTACTACGCGAGATGTTTGTTGAAATGTATTGCTTCTTTATCAAGATAAAGTAGTTTTTTCACCCTTAGGTATTCCATATAGATAAAAATACTATGTTTGTATCTAAAAACTTGATTTATATAAAACGTTTCGGTACTTATGGGGCCCTTAGCTAAGTGGTAAATTTTAAAAGATGATGATATGTATTGCAAAGTATTTTCAATTCGGATTTATAAATCTTTCATTTATACTCTTTTACACCCCCATTCTCATACCAAAAACTCGCAGATCACCTTTTATAAATAAATTTATAATATTTTACTTATTTTACTATAAATATGTCAAATAAATAAATTGTATTGAACAGTTAGAAGAAAAAAAAAATTTTTTTAATGGTGCATTCTGTGTTTTGTTTTTATTATTATTTCAGTTTTATGTTCACAGAGAAGATTTTTATTGCTTTTGAAATATTTTTTATGAGAAAGTCTATCCATATATATATATATATATATATATGAATATATGTAGTTATCCCTTTTAAGGTGTTAACTGTCACTTCTTGATGGAAAGGCATGATATTTTAAATAATAAAAACACATTTTTTTAGTACTTATTTCCACAATATATTTTTTGATCAGGACCGGTTTCTGATAATTACAAGTTATCCAATTATAATTATCCAACTGATTATCCAACAACCTGATTATCCAACTGATAATTATCAGTTGATAATGCTCGCGATGAGCGAAACCGGTCCTGATCAAAAAATATATTGTGGAAATAAGTACTAAAAAAATGTGTTTTTATTATTTAAAATATGTAGTTATATACACGACAATGGCATGCGATGGACGTTTCTTTATCTTTATAACACAGTCTAATAAAATAAAAGCGCAAAAAACAATATACCCTTGTATCGCTTTAATATCCTTTGGTCAATATGTGATAAAGTGAGAAAAAGAATAATTCACGCGGTTGGTACCAATACATATTATCATTTATCTCAATTGAAGTTTACATAAGAGAATTTCTTTTTAATCAGTTATTCAACTTACATTTTTCGAATAAATTTGGGATTTAAAGCTATAGCCGGAATAAGAATAGTTGATCGTTGTCGCGTTGCCATTTTGCCATTTTTTAATGATAAGATTGATATGAAATAATCTTGGACATAATTAAATCATAAATCAAACATCATAAATCCACAAACTTCCGTACTGAGTATACTGCAGACGATGTCAAAAACGGTTTCTACAATATTTGACCACGGACCTAGCCTATTATTTACATCGTAGAAAATAAGTACAAAAAGTGGATATACTAACGTCAATATCAACTAAAATTTTTATACTCTATTGAAAAAAAGTAAGTAGGTGTTCCAAAAATTGTCCGGTACGATAAATATTCTATGTAACATTTCGGTTGGCTAGCAACACTTTCATTGAAAAATAAATTAATTAATTATTGATGATAATCAATAATAATGAAACATGAACATATGTAGTTAATCAATTTACATATTAAAATTATGCAATGTAATACTTGTGGAGAACCCGTCTCCTCACTCCTCAACTGCCTCCAGGTTCCCTTCCTCGCCTCGCCATGTCAACAGTGCCGATACATCATTTATCATCCGCCATCTTCAAGACTTGCCCGTTTATAAAGCGACCAACAAGATGTGAGCTCTAACTGATTAATTATTTTTCAAATTTCTTTTAAAACAATGTTATGAATACTATTATAGCTTACTGAAAACATGATAGATTGGTTTTCAAATTGATCAAATATAATTTTTTTAATTCTGGGTGATTGGAGAGATCTGTAGCGATGTCACTAGAGAAACAAATACACATAAAAAAAGAAATGTTTTAGTGATTGATATCTTATTTAATTGATAAAGATCTGAATTGGTTTTGGCCAACGAATGATTTTGATTTAGAGGTTGTCGTGCGGTGTAAGTTTCGCAACTTTTAACGTAACGCAAACAAAATTAGATTATTGTTTTACATGAAAACCTTAATCAGTATCTGGTTGTTATAAAAATAAAATACTAAAATATGTTTATTTATGGTTTTTTTAACGACAATAGAATTTTAATAGAATTCACTGGAAAACATTTATTTAGGTAAAGTTGCTATAATTAGACCACAAAAGTTTTAAGGTCAGAATATTCATCAAATATGGAAAGCAAAACTGAACTGAATTTTCAGTGAATCGCTTGCTTTATTTTTATAACTTTTCAAAAAATAAAAACATTGAAGTTTTGTTTTATAATTTCGCCTTTCTTCAAATACATTGTTTTCATCATTGGATTTCTATATCCTTAATTATTAATGAGTATTTTGTTTCCCTAATTTTAATTCTGTAAACTCCTAATATTTTATGGAATCAACACTCCATGGTCTCATCTTTATTGAACTAATGACACTTGTGTATCATGCTTTATGACTTCAGTAATATAATACTTTCACAAGCCTTATACATTTTCTAAAATTTTATTAATCGTCTTCAAAATACAAATTTTGGATATTTTAAATATTTGTCATCTTTCATATCATCTCATCTCTCAAGCTATAACGACATCGCCACTATAACATCTTTTCATGTTTGTCGACGTTGTATAATAAATGTTGTTCAAAACTCATAATTATTGGTGGTTTCGGACTTTCAAACTATCTCTTGAAAGCTATTTTTTGTATTTATCAAGACGGCGATCACTTAACGTAAATTGTTCCTCAATTGGCTATATGTAGCAAGAGAGGTGATTGCGCTTAAAGAAAATGAAAACAGGCAAAAGAGCAATATGTATATTGTACATACAACAGAGCGGGACAAAAGAAAATTTTCAGCTTGTTTACGAGAATTTTATAAATTATTTATGAATTTCAAACCCAAGGAACTGCTGAGTGCTTAGAGCTTTGGGAAAGCAGGTAAGCATTTTATATATATAATTTACCTATTGAGTACGGATGTACTACAATAGTATGTACAGTAGCAAAGAATATAAAGTGGATAGATATTACGATGAATAACTGAAAACAGTCTTACAAATCATAACAATCAAAGAGTATTTTTTAAAGTACGCAAAATTAGTAATTAATAACTTTTTATTCAACAAATTGTTCTCGGATATAATACAGCTAAAAAGTATATATTTAATCAATAGCAAAGCATGAAGAAAAAATATTCTTAAAATATCAAAAGTTCCGCCAAAAAAATTTATAATGTGTTTTTCAATTGTAGCGGTAATCTGTAAAATAAAATTAAGCTCCTAATGTTTTCAAAAAATCATTTCTTTTAACGACTTATAATATGCAATATATACATATATACGTATATTTTTTTAATTTATGATTTCGACTGAATGTGCTTGATGGAATTTCAATTTCAAGTTTGAATTGTTAAAAATTTGTACGATTCCACATGTATTGTCGCTAACGACCAGGGCTTAGACTTTCGGCATAATCAGGCATTCTGTCTCACGATGCAACATAACTGACTATGACGTCAGTGACAAAACACAAAGTTTTGACGATTCAAATTATAATATTTTAATAATTTTGATTTTGTTTTCAAATATGTCGTACGAGTGTTAGAAAAGCCAATTAAGAACATTGGTTAAGTTGCATCCGTGTAATAAAATGCTTGAAGATGCCGAAAGGTGAAACCCGGTCCGTTAGTGACAAAAAATGTGGAATCGTACAAAGTTGTAAGAATTAAAATCAAATATATGTATATATTTTCTATTCACTGACTAATATAATAATCACTTTTAAGGTGTTAACTGTCACTTCTTGATGGAAAGGCATTATATTTTAAATAATAAAAACACATTTTTTAGTACTTATTTCCACAATATATTTTTTGATCAGGACCGGTTTCGCTCATCGCGAGCATTATCAACTGATAGAATACAATTTACAAACAAGTCTATTTATACAAAACAAAAAAAAAAAAAAATAATTTGAGTTAATGGTAGCAGGTGTACAAAACCATGGGTACAAGAACTAGGAAACAATTTACATAAAATCATACAATATTGATACAAATAAAGTAAATTAGTATAAAAATTAAATGTTCACAATCACTTATTAAAAATTACAATTACAATTATGGTAAATCAATAATCCATTAGGAGCTCTAAACAATCAATAAGGAAGTAAGGAGTGGGAAATTTTTAATGACGAAAATAACCCACAATCACTACTTAATGGAACAAAATAAATTAATACATGAGAAGTCGATTAAAGATGAATCGATGAGATGGGAAGATATGGTATGGTGGAAGATTCATCTTTAATCGACTTCTCATGTATTAATTTATTTTGTTCCATTAAGTAGTGATTGTGGGTTATTTTCGTCATTAAAATTTTCCCACTCCTTACTTCCTAATGGATTTGATTTACCTCCTATTGGATTATTGATTTACCATAATTGTAATTGTGTTTTTAATTAAGTGATTGTGAAATTACTGCTAATTTACTTTATTTGTATCAATATTATTGATTTTATTTAAATTGTTTCCTAGTTCTAACCCATGTTTTGTTTACTGCCTATAACTCACCTTTAACTCAAATTGATTTTTTGTTTTGTATAAATAGACTTATTTGTAAATTGTATTCTATCAGTTGATAATGCTCGCGATGAGCGAAACCGGTCCTGATCAAAAAATATATTGTGGAAATAAGTACTAAAAAATGTGTTTTTATTATTTAAAAAAAAAAAAAAAAAAATATAATAATAAATAAATATGGTTGATTATTCGAGGCTCACTTCACAGATTATTGATCAGTTGACGTTCCTTGGTTATGCGAACAACCATTGTAAAATATCTTGAGACTGTAAATAAATATCGGATATGTAATTTAACTCTTTCTCCCCACGTTTCATTCATTTTAAATTATTCTTTGAAATGCATGTGAAAACTTTAGGACTCATAAAGATTGAAAACTGTCACTACGCTAGTACTCAAAATCGCGCTGTCAGATGCAGTAGTAAAGGTTTGTAATAGTCCAATTCAGGTGATAACTTTTGATATAAAAAAACTTATTGAAAAACATATTTAGAGTCGTAATAAACATATTATATATCTCACACTCTATCAAATTTTGATTACGTGCTCTCGTTTATGAGATAGTGAGTGACGTACAGTGACGTACTCAAAAGAGGGTTTGATAGACGCCATAAAAGTCATGAAAACTATGTGTTATCAAATTAATTAATGGTCAAACTTGTACTTGTAAATATGCGTATTTCGGAATGTCACAATCTCACTTCCTATATTTTTATATATAAACACTTTAAAAATAGCTTGATTTTTTAGCTATTATCGTTTACAACAAAAGACTTACTTACTGTCGTGAAATTGATATAAAAAATCATTTCGTCTTAACACACATATACAAATTACTTTGATGATGCTTTTGCATTGCTTGATTTTTTCCGTTAGACCATATCGTCTCCCTATGAGGAACATACGCTCAGCTCTTCTAGCTGCTTTGCTTCTTCGGAATAAGATAGATCGGAAGAAGAGACCGCCACCGTTGAGGCTCTCAAGAAGTATCGACAGCGCATGACGTAGCCAGATTCAGTGTCTCTCTACAACAATTGACGTAAAAATCAAAACAAACCACCCCAAATATCCACCTCATGAATTTGTTAAATTTGAATTGAAGTTACCGTTAACATTTGATTATAATACGACATCGATTTTATTACAATACATTTTGTACTAATTTAACTTGAACAACGTTGTGTACATGTTCAAAAAATCCATAAGTTATATTTCTAATAAAGATGAACAATATGTAAACAATCTTAACCTTAGTTTTTTTAAATTATTATTTACTACTGTATTTTCAGTAAAAATTGCACAAGCTCTACCAGTTTTGATCATTGATAATAAAAGATACGATTAATTTGTATATTAATCAGTAAGCAACAAAAAACGCATCTCTTCTAGTAGCACAATAAGCAAAGAAATTAGTAAAAGCATAAAAATCAATTGATCGTATAAAATGAAATAAATAATATTTTTCATGCAAATTAGTTACTAGCTATTTTCTGAAAAGCTTATTTATTCAAGAAACAAAATAACAATAAAGCTAGTAACACAACTCTGTGCTATAATATATTTTTCTCGCAAAAAAATATATTAACAGGAAGGATTCCATACCTATATCAAATATGTTTTAAGCAGTAAAATTTTGTATTTGGAAAATACTTTAATATTTCTGATATTGTTCAGTGTACAATTTTCGCAATATGTAAACCAAATAGACTGCACAAACTAAGTCGATTTGCCGAAGAAGTCTCAGTCGCGCCTATGATGATAAGGTGGGACTTCCTCATCTCAACCTCCATCCCTCATTAGGAGCCATGCCTTTTATTTAAGGGCTGCTTATGAATAGAGTACTAATGAACTGGATTCATTGACAGACGCGTGGAGTAGGTGGGCGCCATTCCACCGCCAGGGGCGCATCCGCACTCAAATGAGGATTATTAAAAACGACGGACGTGATGTTTTCACAGGGGTGAATTAGGGCAACATAAACCCTCCACCTACTTACCAATAGATTGTTGAATCTCATGAATATTTAGTCAATATTTCATTAAAAGCAAATAAAACAATGTATTCGATTTTAATGACACTGTACACTTCTACATATATTGTAACGCAGGAGTTACAATACATGTGGAAGAGGGTTTCAGTAATGTTTGGGTCAGTTTTATTGTATCCGCGTGATAGAATGAATGCCTGAAGACATCGAAATGCAAAGCCAAGATTATGAGTGAAAATATATGTGAAAATGAACAAATAATCATTAGTTCAAATTTGATATTATAATTCCATCAAGCTTCATTCAAAACTGTTAATTAGATTACCAAAATTTGCTGATATCTATTTCAGTATTACGTCATGAACAGGATTTTTTTTTCTTATACACCATTAATATTGTCTTTAAAAGTATCATCTGTCTTAATAGGTCACAAGAAATCTTTGATTGAATACAGATAATATTGACTACAGAAAAAAATCTATAATATAAAGAAGTAGTGTCAAAAATGAAAATAATGAAAAAGATTAATATGTACGTTCAATTGTTAGATTCAGTTAAATCATATTTACTTTTGTTCATTAGCTGATTTTTTAAATCATAAAGAAGTGAAATTTTCATAATAACAAAAGTTTCAATATTGTAATTCAGGTAAATTATCCAATGATAAAAAATGTAAAAAGTCCGAGCATTGAACATTTTTATACCAACCTTTAGTTGACTTACGAATTATAATCGATAGAAAAATTCTATTTATCAGAAATGTGTACGATAAATCTATATCGAATATTCAATCTAATTAAGGCCATATTTGAAATGGATACGACACTAAAGAAGTATTTTCCAAGCTCTGTAGATTTAATGACTTTTTTTAGAAAAAACATTTTCATCTGAATTAAATACATTTATTGATTGAATTGGCATTCACTTGGTAGAACTCCATTATAACACGGTGAAAAAATAGCAATGTATTTTAGTTTAGTATTTTAGTTAATGTAGTTTAGTTTAGTTAGTTTAGTTAATTTTGTAGAACTAAAATACATTGCTATTTTTTCACCGTGTTAAATACATTTAAATTGTAATCCTTGTTTTGGGTAATCTCAAATTTGATATACGAAACAATAAACAGTTAAAAAGTTTTAATTTTAAAATACTTGTACTTAAGCAGCTTCATTGAGAAAATAGTTTTTTTTTATTCGCAATTATGTATATAACTTTTTTATGATTTTCATTATTGAGATGCTTCTCCAAAAAACAGACATGCTTCACACCGAAATAAACAACCAGGGGAAAATGTTATCAATTTTCATTTTTTACTGAATCAGAAGACACTAATCATCCAAAGATGCCGGCACCGCAAGAAAATGAAACCTTAGGTATGCCACAACTTGTCATAAGTATATAAATCCTGTTTCAGGACATTCAGATGCAATCCATCCCTGCTGACAGCTTTCGCTATTCTATCTACCCACCACAGGTCACGCGGGTGAGGTTCAAATCCCGGTGGCCCCTCTGCTCCTGCAGAACGTCAATAGCCGTATTACGACCGGCTTTTCCAAAACACATCGCTCATCATAATTAATTCAAATCGTAAGAAAGAGATCTGTCGGCACTGGAATTCTTTTGTCAAACAAATATCATAAATACCTGCCGATAATGATTTCGATCTCGGCCAGGTGATATGGACTGGTCTCGTTTTTTTCTTCTTCAATATTTTCTTTGATCTATTATGACTAATGAGATCATGAGGCAACTTTGTAATCATTATGTTCCCATTAGTGACTCGACATTAAATAATGTAATTAGTTTATTCATAATGAAATGAAAAACATATGTTTTAAGTTATCACTTCTATTTAAATTATCATTTCAAAACGATCAAAATATCTGATGGCATAAAAAATCTTTGGATCGGTGTGCGCTGCAAAATTACATTATGCAAATCATTGTCTGTATGCCAACGTAAATGTTAAGCTATACAGTAGAATCTAGTTAAATTAAATGTTTATTCAAAAATAAATCCTAACGAAATTTGGTAATATTTATGATATCGACTGAGGTTACACGTGTTTACATGAAATTTCCAAAAAAAGTTGAATTGTTGAAACCTTGTACCATTCTACATGTTTTTTCTCTAATGAACAAGGATTCGCTTTTCAGCATATTCAGCATTTCTTCGGGTATTCTATCACAAGCATGCAACATAACTGACATGGCATGTTGATTATGAATTTCCAAAGATACTGAAAAGAGAAACCCGGCTCGTTAGTGACAAAACATGTGGAATCGTACAGTTTCAACATTTCAAACATAAGTGTATCTTGAATATTTTCACATTTCTTACAAAATCTAAACGCCTTCTTGTCTTCAGCAATAAGGCCTTGGTTTTTTTTTGAAATGATTGAATGCATATAGCTGAAATTTTAAATAATCATTTAATATTTTTTCCGTCATTCTATTATATTTAAATAATTATATGTTATATCCAAAACGATGGATTATATTGTAAGTGAAAATTTTGCTTAGAATTACTTTTTTTTAATAACTTTTTTTCCAGCATATGTCGATTAAGATTTTTTTATGTCTTATTTAATAATTCTAAATCAAAAAACAGCTTCAAAATTATAAAATATCATTGCGATTACATTTATCAAAGAACGTTATTTTCGTGTACGTTATGTGACGCATTGAATCTTCTTCACTATTTTGTCATTTGAAGCATCATTTTTTTGTCATACTCTTGTTTATTCATTTATTACTATCAATATCCGGTAAAATTGAACATTAATACTTACGGCTTTATAAACCAATTTACTGCAGTAAAAATACTATTAAACTTGAATCAGCGATACATCAAAACGACAAGATAAATCACGCCACATGACGAATATAATCTAACAAGTCAAACATTCATAAAATTGTTACGAACGACTTATTGACAATGATGATTGTCTGGTAGCAAAATATACACAATACAAAACACTCCCACGCCTCCAAAATTAAATTTACACTTTTTTCATATGAGATAAATCATAGTCGCGTTATGTCGGATGATATTAGGGAATGGTAAGAATTGAACGATGTTTAATATTGCAGCGGTCAACAACATTTTTCATATGGCTTGTAGTATTCTGCATTTTTTTTCAAAATATTTTATAATGCGTTACATTTTAAGGTCTCGTGAGATTTTTACAGATTTTCTGTAGAGCTTGCTGTTAGGGTGTAGAACTTCATAAGCCAGTTATTTATAAGTCTGTAACTATCCTTAAAAAATCTTATGACATGGATGAAATATTTAAAAAAAATGGACAGCATTACGCAACTAACAACGTGCAATTTAGCTTGGAACTACATATTGCTATGAGTCGCTCTTTTCGACATTAAATATGCAATAAAAGCAATGAAGTTTCACAAAACGATGTTTTCTAAATACTCACTTTATCACGTTCTATTCCTATTTGAATTAGTTATGTCTAATAGAAATCGTTTGGAGGGCCACGTTGATTATTACAGATGTTTTATTACTTATTTTCAAAAAAATATTTTGTTGAAGTTAAATTATTGTCTTGTTTGCAATACCAACTGAATTAAATCTTTACAGAAAAATAATTTTCAAAAACGGTACCAAAATTATTTCACATGTGGTTTCAAAATAATAAAACCGACAGACGATGATAAAAACGTTCTTATGAAAACCATTTTTTTAGTCTTTATATTTTTGACTGATCAATGTCATAATGTGAGTGTTATTCGTAAGTTCACTTGTAAAAGTTAAATTCTATATTTTTATGCAACAGTATAATTGAAAGCTTGGAGATACCGTAATGAATGTTTCATAGATTTTGGCTCCACGAAAAAATGCTTAGCATTCCTGGCATTGATGTGAAAATTCGAAACGGAATCAAATTCAGTACAACAATTGTAAGGACCACTTGAGACAACGCCCGTTACCCTAATTGAGTGAAACTAGGAAAGCCTACTTCCGGTGATGATCCTTGCACCACCATACTTTGTTACTGACCCGGACCATCAAATATTATCGTGAGTTGTGCGACGGATCAGAAAGTAACTTTAAAATATCTGTCAGTGTTTTTTGAAAAATCTTTTAAATAAACATCATTCTCTATTCTGTCATCTTTCAAAATTATTGTCGAACAATTGTTAAGTCGTCAGAATTCTTTTATTAATTTTTTGAAAATGGAGTGTTTTTTTTTTGCAGATTAGTGAACATATTAGTAGAACTCAGGTTTCATCGCGCAACATGGTATATATGGCCAGTCCGCCACAGATAAATTTTCATGAGCTTTTGATATCATTATCATTTCGTCTGTATAAGCACCGATCACAGCAACCAGTTCAGCTTGTTTATAATTCATCTCAGAGTGTTAACACAGTACATGATTAGTATCCTGATAAGAGTGCTGAAAATTGCAATCTGACATTTTAACAAACTTACCTTAACCAAATTTGAATTGTTACAAGTTTGTATGATTCCACATGTTTTGTCACTGACGACCCGGGTTTCATATTTCGGCATATTCAGGCATTCTATCACACGGATGCAGCAGAACTGATATAAAAAACAGTTAGCATCGTCTATATACCAAAGTTATTAATTACAGGAAAACACTTACCCCAAGGCAAGCTGATCTAATAATATTTAACACAATTGCCTGTGATAATTTTCATTAACGACCTTGTCATTGAGTCATTCTTGAAAGGGTTTTTCAACCAATTTTAATCAACTAACTTTAAAATATAAATGGCTTTTTTTCCATATAAAGATACCTACTATCAAACATCTAGGGATGAAACATTAGACATGTTTTCCTGTAATTAATAACATTAATATATAGACGATGTTAACTGTATTTTTTACGTCAGTTCTGTTACATCTGTGTGATAAAATGCCTGAAGATGCCGAAAGGCGAAACCCGTGTCGTTAGTGACAAAACATGTGGAATCGTACAAAGTTGTAAACATCAAATTTTATATTGAAATTCCACCAGCACCTTCAGTCGATATCATAAATTATACCAAATATTATGGTTTTCGCTTGAATTCGATGCGAGCTATAAACTGGAAAGCCCGGTCAGTGACCAGGTGAAATAGTCGATTGGCGATATATGTGTGTACCGAGCAGTGCTCTGACGACTGAGACGACTCTCTTCGTCGATTTCTGATTGTAATAAACAACCGGAGACAAGACTAGCTGGAGAGGGCAAACAGTTAAGAGACGCTACCAAAAAAACATAAATAAAATCAAGCCGAGCGGCGCAGTTCCCATAGCGGTCGCAGCGGCTAACAAAAGACTCTCGCCAATAGAATAATTCGATTATGGCAAAGACTCTTTACGACGCATTATTCAATTGATACAGTTTTAAGCCCCAGGCTCAATCAAAAAGGCGACGCGTTTCGTATCATAAAACATACCTAAGCATTTTTAGGTATATACAAATGGTAATAATACATATGTAGACCGATTCATTTCGAAGACAAGCCCGTTAGCGAAGATAAGATGAAATACATTCATATATTCTAGTATAATCTATCTATATATATAAAAATGAATGTCTGTCTGTCTGTCCTTTATAAACTTCTACACCATTGATCCAATTGCGATAAAACTTTCTCGCATTATTGCTTAGACTACCGGGCAAAAGATAGGATACTCAGAATTTGATTTGATTACAAAAATTAATTAAATATTTACGAAAAACATGTTTTCATACAAGACTATTGTAATACAGAATTGCCATTTATGACACATTGTATCCATAGCAACGAAAACAAGAACGACGCAAATCTGTCACATCCACTCACCTGTAGGTACTTACGTAAAGTACTGAATATTTTGAAACAAAGATCGATTTTCGAAAAAAGTTATTTCAATGTTCTATTTTTACCGACTTTTTGTTTTGGTTTTATGTCGCATGACAGAACGAATTGAAATAAATATTACGTATAAATCGTGTGTGATATAGAAAGAATTTATTCAATATATCATTTTTTTTTTTTTTTTCAAAAGTTAATTTCAAAACGTAACATTCACTGTGAAATGAATTATGCCACCCAAACGAAAAGGAATAGGTCAGAGTACAACTCAAGCACGAAATAAAAGGGTGAAACAATGAGGTTGAAGTTGGTAATCGTTGGATTGTATCGTATTCACAGCTTCTCTCGAAAACGTACAAAGCACACATCAACGTCGAGTATTGTAATTCAGTGAAATCCATCAAATACATTTGCTAATATTTCAACAAAGGAAGCGATATAGCAGATTTTGGAGTGGGAAATTCAACTGCAACTATCGATGAAATCAAGCAATATCAACTGGGATGCTACATTAGTAGCAATGAAGCAATATGGCGCATTTTATCAATTCCAATTCATCAACGGCATCCACCCGTTACTCATTTGGCAGTTCACCTTGAAAATGGACAGCGAGTGTACTTCACAACAGAAAATATACGTGTAAGAGCATTGTCACCACAGCCAACAACGTTAACTGCATTTATCTTATTGTGTAGGGATGATATGTTTGCAAAGACGCTACCTTACTCTGAAGTGCCAACATTCTACAGATGGAATACATAAGAAAAAAATTCAACGTCGCAAACAAGGTAAAGCAGTTGAAGTACATTACAATGTATATTCAACCGACGCATTAGGCCGTCTTTACACTGTTCGACCAAATAATGTAGAATGCGTTTACTTGCGATTACTGTTAATCAACATACGTGGACCGAGATCCTTCCAAGAATTGAGAACAGTAAACGGTCGAATATGTGTCGTGTATGTTATCGTGAAGCTTGCCTCGAATTAAATCTTCTAGGAAACGATGCACATTGGGACACTTCACTCGCTGATTCATCGAATACTGCTGACCCACAACAAATACATGCGTTATTTGCAATAATATTAACAATTTGTTTTCCATACAATCCAAAAGATCTTTGGAAAAAATACAAAGGCTACATGAGTGAAGATATTTTACATAGTTTGCGTGAAACAATTCAAAATCCACACGTTCAATTCACACTAAACGTGTATAATGAGGCATTGCTATTGATTGAGGACATATTTTTAGTAATCGCTAAAAAATCATTGGTACAATTGGGAATGGCTGCGCTGAATCGAAATAAAAACGACTGACATGATCGTGATTTCCAACGAGAAACACACTTTGATGTGGATGAATTGGGTAAATTTGTTCAAACGAATCTTCCGAAATTGGTTCCAGATCAACGTATTGTGTATGACAGCGATTCTCAACCTGGGGCCAAATGGCCCCCCTGGGGGCCACAGGTCAAAAATGAACTTTTGGGGAGCCTTAATTAATTAATGCTTTTTTGGGAAAGCTGAATCTTTTCATAACGAATATTGGTCGTCGTGAGTTAGCGCAATTTTCATCATTGGCCACAATTTTAAATGAAATACAAGATGATGATTTGGAAATATATATTAATCATTTGAAACAGCTTCGTGAGGATATGCGAGTTAGATTTATTTATATTATTAATTCCAGATTGGGTGATTGATCCATTTAGTGTGAATGCAGTTGATATCAATATCGAACTGCAAGAAAGTCTTGTGGACTTGCAAAGTGATATGAATGCTCAAGTTAGATTTAAATCAAATAAAGATAATTTCTGGATCAGCAATGAAATAGCCAGTACATTTCCACAGTTATGGGTGAAAGCTAGTTAATATTTCATTGGATTTCCCACATCTTATTTGGTTGAATCTGGATTTAGTCGAGTTATCCATCTCCTCTAAAAAGCACGTAACCGTTTTGATGTTGTGCAAAGAGGCGATCTGCGTATGTCGCTAACAACATTGAAGCCCGAAATTAATAAACTCGCTAAATTGCATCAAGCACAAGGATCACACTAAATAAAGTGAAGGATTAATTTCTTTACATAATTTGTTGAAAAAATATGTATGTTTTATATATGTACACGTTTGTATAACAATGGCCGATGAACTTAATGCATGTCTCAAATCATCCGTTTTATGGCGATACGTACATAGATTCACTTTTAAGACCAATATGCGTGTAAAACCACAACATGATGCATCCATTGAACGTTTCGTAAAACAATTGTTGGATATAGGAAATGGGAAAATGGCAATAGAGGAATCCACACAATGTATCACATTGCGAGCGAATTTCTGTAAAATAACCGTAACCATAGACGAATTGATTCAAAAAGTTTTTCCAAATATTGCACACAATCGCAAAAATCATCAATGGCTCAGTGCACATGCTTTAGCAGCCAAAAACAAAGATATCAATGGAATCAATTTAAGAATACTAAATGAAATACCAGGAGAAGCGATAACGTATAAGTCCATCGATATTATAACGGATCAAGACGAAGCAGTCAATTATCCAACAGAATTCTTGAATTCACTTGATTTGTCAGGCATGCCGCCGCATGTTTTAGCATTGAAAATTGGCGTCCCTATCATTCTTCTCCGAAACATAAATTCCTCACGACTTTGCAACGGCACCAGGCTTTCAGTAAGAAAAATGATGAATTATTGAAGCTACAATTTTAAATGGAAAAATCAAAGGAGAAGATGTAATGTTGCTACGCATCCCAATGATTCCGACAGATATGCCATTTGAATTTAAGCATTTGTAGTTTCCAGTGCGGATCGCCTTTGCAATGACCAAGGCACAAGAACAGTCGTTACAAGTGTGTGGACTAAATTTAGAAAATCCATGCTTCTCACATGGACAACTGTGTATGGCCTGCTCACGTGTTGGAAAACCTTCTGATTTATTTGTGTACGCACCAGATAGAAAAACAAAAAACATTGTGTATCCAAAAGCACTCCAATAAATAAAAAAACATACGGCTGCCACTGTCAAATTTCGGTAAGAAAAACATAACCTAAGCTTATCGTTTCTAATTGGCTCCGGCCTCGTCTCAAGTCTGACTTATCCAATCGGAAGGCGAGAGGCTCCCGACGAGGCGATTCCATAAAGTCGCGGTTTCTTTTTTTTGAGTGGCATTGCAACGCATGCAGGGTATACGCTAGTATATTATAAAATATTTAACTGATTTCTTCAAATATTTTCAATTTATTTTTACATCGAAAAGAAAAATCACAGATAATCATGTATCAGTCACTTTTTGAGTTTCATTTAAACGATTAGAGATTAGGTTTTTGAATCATGACATTCACTAGAAATTTAAAATTTTCTGTTGGTAGGGAAGAGCTGAAAATTAGAAATTAAACATGATTCAAACTATACATATTTTTTGATTAGGTAATCTCAATTAGAGTTTTTTCAGTTTACAAAACATATAGACATAATTAATGATATCATATTTAAATTGTTGAAACTTCTTTATGTCTCGATTTTACTTTATAACTTACGGTCCGGGTTTCGCTTTTCGACATATTCAGGCATTCTGTCACACTGATATCAGTTATGCTGCATCCGTGTGATAGAATGCCTGAAGATGTCACAGATCGTTAGTGACAAAACACGAGGAAATGTACACAATTTTAATAATTTAAATTTATAAAAACATTTAATTAACTATTATATAATACATTGTTCCGATTATATTTATTTAAATGAGCTACGATATCAAATATTTTAAAAAAATGATACTTTAATAATTTATGATATCGACTGAAGGTGCTTGGTGGAATTTTAATATCAAATCTGAAATGTTACAACTTTGTACGATTCCACATGTTTTGTCACTAACGACCCGGGTTTCGCCTTTCGGCATCTTCAGGCATTCTATCACACGGATGCAACAAAATTCACGTAAAATAAACAGTCAGCATCGTCTATATACCAAAGTTATTAATTACAGGAAAACACTACCCCAAGGCAAGCAGTAAATTGCAGCTGAAACAAATTTCATAATATTAATCTAATAATAATTAACGCAATTGCCTGTGATAATTTTCACTAACGACCTTGTCAATGAGCCATTTTTGATGGTTGATGATTTCAACGGATGCAACAGAACTGACGAAACCAGTGTCAGTTCTGTTGCATCCGTTCAGCAATTCAAATTAGATACTTAAATGTTTCTTTATTTCATAATCTTTATATAACGAATCAATTAACATCTACGATTTTTGTAAATTATACACTCATTTCTGCAATACTATTTAAAAGTTTGCTTCAAAAAAAAAAAACCTATTGAATAATTGTAATCATTTTAATAACATGTCCATTTTATTCATAAGCAATATTTTTAGCTTTTAAATTTCAACAAACACCTCCTACACAATGAAAAGTCAGAGGCAAGATGCTGCAGGGGTAAAGACCAGTAGAGTAAAAAGAGCAATGGGTAGAATGGGGCAGAGGATAGAGGAGCTGCTTTTGATTAATTACCCCGCGTGACGCGTCGCTATGGATCACCTTGAGATTCTCCCCGTTCTACGACCTACCCCGAACTCCCCGTACCCCAGTCCTTTCATCTTTTCTTACATTATTTTTGTTGATTTATTTTCAGCACCCAGGAATACTGTTTTTATTTTTTATACACGAGGTAACGCTAGATGTACAACATTGATTTAAAGTTGTCAGAAAATATATTATAGATACTTAATCATCGATATAAAAACACTACAGAACCCGAGCAATAAATAAGATATCGATGCAGTGCAATGCTCGCACCTTAAAATATAGCCGAAAAGTGTTTTTTTTTTTTGTAAACGTTTTAATCCATCCCTTTTTTTTAGGAATAAAACAATTTTTTAATTTATAAAGGTCACAAAATTATTGTATTCACATCCAAAAAAAAATATTAAAATAATCTGGGAAATTTCCTTGAAAATTTCACGGTTTCACAACATTCAATAAATTTTTAGTTTATGATATCGACTGAAGTTGCTTGATGGAATTTCAATCACAAGAATATATATATCTATCACACGGTTGCAACAGAACTGACTGAGAAGTCAATATCAAATTTGAATTGTTACAACAGTCAGTTCTGTTGCGTACGTGTGATCGAACGCCTGAAGATGACGAAAGACGAAACCCGGGTCGTTAGTGACAAAACATGTGGAATCGTACAAAGTTGTAACAATTCAAATTTAAATTTTTAGTTTTATAAATCCCCGCACCAGGGGCGAAACCGGAAAAAACATAAAGTGAAAACAGTACTAGAAATATAAAATGTTCTGATTATAATATCTAACATTCAAAGTTTTATATTTAAGCATAAATTTTTGCCACAAATTGATAATTATTAAGCAAAAAATGTTATAACACGGTGAAAAAATAGCAATGTATTTAAGTTCTACAAAATTATTTTTAAAAAATATGGTTGATAGCTATTTTGGCTCACGCCATCGTCAGAACTAGTTATAGAACTAGAATAGTTCTGACGATGGCGTGAGCCGAAATAGCTATCAACTATATTTTTTAAAAATAATTTTGTAGAACTTAAATACATTGCCATTTTTTTTCACAGTGTTATAATGGAGTTCTACCAAGTGAATGCCAATTCAATCAATAAAAATTGTTATGTATGCTATGTGTTTATATTGCAATCACATTACTGTTTAATTTTGTTTTTTTTTTCATTATCTCAATATTTGATTAATTTTATAAGAAATCTTTTAGTGAATCGGGTTCACAGCTTCAATTTTTGGGGAAAAAAATATACACCATTCAAAGTTTGTCTAGGGGTTCAAATAGTATTTCTATACAATCTAAGTCACATTGTATAGTAAAACATTGTAATAACTGATATTACCGTTCGATTACTTCTGAGCATGATAGTATTTAAGCGGGTGTGGAGAGAGGGGCAAAACGTCAGAGGGCCGCGGCGGGAATATTAAACAACCCCCCGTCGTGGGCAGGGTAATCAAACTGAGATTAAAGGATGCCAACCAATCCATCAAAATTTCCAACCCGGGGGTGAGAGATGCAGGATACGCCTTCGTCATCTTCTCCGATGTAAATATACTTATATGTAACCAAGAACATAATCAATCGTAGGCTGTGTTGTAGAGGAGATATTTACGCAAGAAACGTATTAAAATTGAGTAACGAAACCGAACTCATCCGGAAGAAATTCAAATTTATTGAAACGTATCACGTATTTCCAGCTTTCTTGATATCCTACACACTATTTAAAACGAATCAAACTATTGCTTTAAAAAATCGATGATTTTCATTTATTTGTGTTATTAAAATCATCAAAAATCAATGCATTGCAATTTTTACCAACGACTGACTCTACCCTTATTTTTACAGAAGTATACTAAGTTCAAAAATTTGAATATTTTTTTACGTTAAGCATACTTCGAAATTATTCATATATTAGGTCAGCAAAATTTTAATTTTGAAAATTGAATGTTAGTTGGATAGAAAGGCTAAAAAATATACATAACTGGGAACTGATTGCTATAATTTTCAACGGGGTGTTGCAACATTGACCTTTTTAGAATGGCTTCATGTCGTTCATATTTTTAATCTCCAGTAATAAACAAGCTTTACTTAACTTAAAATGGAATAGATTTTTTTCAGTGGACTTGGTGGCAACTACGTAAAAAAATATTAATTTAAAATTAATCTCTTTGCTATTCCAATAACTGCGTGCTACTTGTTGCAATTACGGCCCAAGCTTCATTTTAAAGGCATCTTCAAACTGAAAACGGAGGGGAAGTAGATTTTCTACGTTATCTGAATAATGGATATTATAATATTTAAAAAAAAACTAAGAAAGTTTTCACTAAATATTTTTATGTAATAATATTTCAGACAAAAACAATTTTAATCTGTGAAAGATTATTTAAACAAAAAAAAACAAAACTTAATTTCAAAAATCACTTTTAAGGTGCTGACTGTCACTTCTAGATGGAAAGGCATAATATTTGAAGTAATAAAAACACATTTTTAGTACTAATTTCCACAATGTATTTTTTGATCAGGTCTGGTTTCGCTCATCGCGAGTATTCAGTTAATAATACTCGCGATGAGCGAACCGGTCCTGATCAAAAAATATGTTGAGGAATAAGTACTAAAAAATGTGTGTTTTTTTGTTATTTAACAAAAAGAAAACAATAAAAATGATTTCACCACATTATAATTATCACGATATCTTAAATATCACACATGTTACAATGTTCACTCAACAAAAATAAAAATCCATTGGGATGAGGCCTTATAATATGACAGAGGTGGGTATTAACACCAGAAGGTGTAAAGCTGTAATATGGTGATAGAAAACTGCGGGGGCTCTTCGGCACCCAACTAGAATGGAATTGGGAACGCTCGCGGGGTCGCGGGCCAAATAACATGGTTTCCAATTTATTTTTACACAAAAAATATTTTTTATAATTATCATATTGAGCAATAATTGAGCCACCGAATGTGGTTATTGGTCTACGTTTTTAAATTTGTTAATTTTGTGTTATCACAATTGAGTGAAATTTTCGAACATTTCATCTTATATTGCTTGTATTTCTTTTTGCTTTTCAAATTTGGCGATTTATACAGGTGGTTTTTATTTTGCACAAAATTCTGTCAGCTACTTGTGATGGGTTTGGATGATATTTCTTAATAAAATCATTTAAATATGGAAACACTACAAATTTCATAAATATTGAGTTTAATTGGTCGGGTGACGATAGACAAAAAAAAACATTTGTTCTATTGCTATCCCCATTACTTTTTCTGTTATGAATAATTTGTATTACCAAATAAAAATGATAATATAGCTTTCAAAGTGTTAACTTAAGATTGGGAACGGTGTCGCTCTTCGTAAGCATTATCATCTGATACAATACAAATTAAATCAAGGTTATTATAAACAAAAGTAAGTAAAAACACCAGGTATACAAAATTAATGGTCCCAGAGTAGAGAAAATAATTTGCAGGTTATATTAGGTTAATATAAAAGATATATCTTTAGCGAGAAACATATTTGGAGCCTCTTGGTATTAATTTTTAAACAAAACCAAATCAAATTAAAACGGAGAAAGTACTGTATTTATAATACAAACTTATTTTTAATATCATTTTTATAAGGTGTACATCTGATTAGTGACATAAATATTCTGTAGAAATATTACTTAAAAATTTATTTTTATTCATTGTAGAAATAAAATGCCTTTTCACCAAGGAGTGGCAGTTAAGGAAATAGTACCATTTATTGTGGTTTTTAATATAAAAAAAAATATTATATACAGTAATGAGAACTATCAACTGACAACTGGCTCTGTATAGTTGATGACCAATCCGTTGAATACCTACTTTCACTATGAAAGAGAAGTTTAGCAAATGAATAAGAAACAGTTCTTGTAGAAAACAACTTCTGTTAAGATACTTCCATTAGGACGATATTTTTTCATTTACAGTAGATATGAACTGAAAATATCATTTTGATGAGTGTGTCATTTTTTCTATACATTATTTAGAATTTTATTTCAATATTGAAAAGTGCTGGTCTATTTAACCAGGGCTGGCTCCGCAATTTTTCCACTCTGTGCAAAAAGATTACTCTCGCCGCCTTAACTCTCGGCATTCACTAATCCGGATATATTACGAACAGAGAGAAGCGAAAAAAATAGATGAGAGGCCTGGGGGATCAAATCGAGTAGGTAGTGAATGAGTTGGCAGATGGTCACCGCATCAATCGGTGGGTTCATCGCTGCTAATAATGACAATGATAAAATGGGGAAGACCTTTATTATTTTTTAATTACATTGTTTTTTATTTGGTTCAGTAGTAATCTAAAGTCAAAAATATGACAGTCAGAACTTTTGCGTGTTCGTCTTTTTCATTTGGTTTCATTTTGATTGTATTCGATATCAAGGATCTGTTTAAAAAATATTCTTTCCACACGTCTTTAAAACGGGGCTACATGAGAGAAATCAGTCCTTTCTAAGCCTCGTCCATATATTCCCATCCTCTCCCATAAAAAAACATTTAGCGATAATATTGCAACTTGTTATCAAAAACTATTGTATTTAAATATCAGTTATAATTTTAAACATGTGCTCAGTTTGAACATAAAAAAATAGATGTGTCACATATAGTATCACAAAGAGTAGAATAACAAAACTATCTTTTTTAATTCAATATTTTACTTATGTTTGAATCAAAAATAACATGTTTTTTTAAGCGCAATTTTAAATATTGTAAATTAAAAAAATACGTAATATTCTGTTATTTTAAAATGTTTTCATTGAAAACCATTCGTAATCATTAATCAAAGATAATTAGTGATGATAGCTTTCTCTCTCGACTACATATGCAAACGTTACCGTCCCAAATATATTAAAGATCAGTTTAAAGAGAAAAATTAGTACCATTTTAATAATTTATTGATTGAACTGGCATTTACTTGGCAGATCTCTATTGTAACACAGAGAAAAAATAGCAATATATTGTTGTAGAACTATTTTTGATGAAGGGGTGAGCCGAAATAGCTGTCAACTATATATCTTATAAATTTCGTAGAACTAAAATACATTGCTTTTTTTAACCATGTTATTATTACTGTATATAAATAATCTAAAAAATGTATGGAAATGAAAGTGATTGCTTAATTTTATTGCTTTTAAAATATTATTAGAATGTTTTTGAACCTACTAGCAAAACGCAGGTTGTAAAAAGAGTAATGATCTAAGGATGTGTTGGCATTATTTGTATTGTACTCATTTTTTATTCTTGGAAAATTAAAAGTAAAACAATGAAAGCGATATCCATATGTAAAATATATACGTAGTAATAAACACATTAGAGAGCGGAAATAAAAATAACTACAGAGTATCTTTTATTACATTATTATTTTTCATACATATTCTTCGTTAATTGACTCAATAGTAACCAAACAATAAATATGAAAGTATCGATAAATTATCTAGCCCTTAATACAGTTTTATAATAAATCATTAATGATATTTTAGTTTTTGTTTGATGATATTAAACCCTCGGGCACTTTTCATGATTTATTATATAAAACGTAGCTGTGCTCAATCAATTGAGCTAATTGTCTAAGTTCACTCGTATTTATCTATTGTTTGATACTAAATACGATTTTTATTATAACTTTCTCGTGATAAAAACACTATCAGAAAATTAAACTTCAATAAAAACGGTTAATCATTTGAAAAAAAGTATTACAATGAAAATGACAATTGGCATTCTCTTTTTGAATTGATAAATCTATTTCAAACAATTAGATAAAAATTTCGACTAAGGATGTGTGTCGGAACTTTTACTAGTCAGGCAATTTTTTCTGGTCTTTTATTTTTATTTGTTAAACCGACTAGTTCATTTTCCTTTACCTAGCACATACTAAAATATATTCACAATTTCTGTCCTCTGAATCGGTTCTGTATTTATCTTGGTTCTTTCAGTCTATGTTAATATTTTACATCGCACAAAAATCGTTTTGTATTAAAAAGTGCCATAGATTTGTGGAAAAAATAATATCATGTTAATAATGCCTTTTTGTTTATCAATACATCAAATTGCGTCAAAAATTATATCAATATTTTTTTTAATTGTTACAAATTAGTACGATTCCACATGTTTTGTCACTAACAATCCGGGTTTAGCCTTACGGCATCTTCAGGCCGTTTGATGGAATAAACGGATGCAACAGTACTGACGAATAAATATTATATATACATATCAATATTTTAATGAAACTTTACTGATATGTGAGCAGGTAAGGGCGTTAGTTAATTAGATTAAAAAGTTCTCTAACGTTTTTATTTACTCTAGGTTCACAAAAACAGCCATTATTTCAAAATATTAAATAAAGGAATTTGAAAAAAAAATATAGCTTTTTAGTTTATTTTATGATATTCGACTGAAGATTCTTGAAAATGAAATTATTTCTTTTTTCCTAAACCACTAAAGTAAGAATGTTTTATTGATTGAATTTGCATTCACTTGGTAGAACTCCATTATAACACGGTGAAAAAATAGCAATGTATTTTAGTTCTACAAAATGTTGTAGAACTAAAATACATTGCTATTTTTTCACCGTGTTGTGAGAATGTTTTCGTTAAGACCAATGCTTATTCTGGCGAAAATTCGATAAATTTGCTAGTATATTCACTTGAATTGTTTTCTCTGTTACATCATATGAACCGACAAATGTAATTTGAGGGGGAAATTCGCAAAGCAAATCTTTCTCTGTACGAAAACTCCTGTCCATTTGGCCCTCTATTTATTTTCTCTCTTAATAAATGATTGTTTGATTCAGTTGAGTAAAGTAATGAAGTGTGAGGGCCTTCCTCTTCCCTGCTCCGATTTCCCATACACATGTGCTCACAAGACTGCTCAAATAATATGATATATACTCACGTAATGATTTTGTTGAGATAAAGCGTATTTTTAATTAGCAGACATATTCTGTAGCATAAAAACGTGAGAAACGCTTATGCATCTGAAATTTATTTAATTTATAATCATAAATATACAGAACTAAAAAAAATGAATTCAATCAGAAAACCGCATTAAACTTAATAAAAAAAAACCACTTGCAGGATTATGGTCATTTTTTTTTTGTTGAAATATTGTATTTAGTGACGAACATCAAATTTTTTTCTAACAAAATAGTTAGAGTCGTTTTTGCTAAACAATTGGAATTGAAATTAAAAATACAAATACATATAAATCTTGATCGTTGAAACTTCATAATTGTACATTACCACATATTTTGTCACCCGCTATCCTACTTTCTGACTTTCGATATCTTCATACATTATATCACACGGATGCAATATGATTGATTTGGAGTAAACACATCCGTTATATATAATACATGAGGAATTACACAGAAAATATAGACCTTTAGACTAGTATCTAAATATTAGTGTTGAAATAGGTGGAAATGTAACAAATTTTCAACAATTCAAAATTGACATTTCAAGTGTTCTTATACTCTCACTTCGCTCACCACGAGTATTAATAATGCTCGCGATGAATGAAACCGGTACTCAGCATTAAACATATCATAAATATATGATTTCATTATTTAAAATAATAATTTGATATTGAAATCCTATCGAGTACACTCAACCGATATTGTAAATTAAAAATATAAATGCGTTTTTTTTTTTTAAATTAAACAGCAGTTTAAATTTAAAATTATACAAGTTAAAAAAACTATTGCTAGATTTTATCTCCATATAAATTTTTAATGAAATTTAGAGACGAGGTTATGTGTTTATTAATAAATTTTACAATCAAAATGGCCTAAAAGTTTTGTTCATAAAAAAAAATCACCAAGCCGATCAAATTTATGAATAAAGTATAACATACATAAAATATTTCCACTAGGAGGGTTTCTAAAAGCATTGAAAATTTCGTTAAAATGTTATTCTACTTTTGCCTTTTCTAGTTTTTCTACATAAATATATTTATATTCATAGTAATGCTGGCACATATCTGTAAAGTCGTACGTTTGATTTAGCAAATTAAATGAACAGTCATATTTATATTCAATTATATGTGTCACAACTTGAATATGTGTTTTGGAGATCGGATATAAAACATATTTTAATTAAGTATTAAATGGCTCGCGATTAAGAGTTCTTCCTCATTTTTTACCTGTGTAGCCAGTTTACACTGCCAGCAAATCCATTCCCCAACGCTTATTTATTTTACTGTTTGTTTAAGCCTGTTAGCTTGAAAAAAATTTCAAACATTACAGCGAAAATGAATACTAGTCAAATAGCACGTTTTTTTATAATTAATCTCAATGCCTAAGAAATAAAACATTAAACAAGGAACAGTTTACGATTAATTTCCTTAAAAAATATATTTTCGTTACGTTTCCGCCAATGATTAAGCATACTGCATCTTCAATAGAGCATAATAAAAAAACTCTTTTGTAACTAGCTGGTGGTTAGTGAGTCCTTCAATCTATGCAATGATATGACCATTCATTATACTAATAGTTGTCTTGAAATTTTAAATACAAGATAGAATAATATATTGAGGAACAGTATGAAAACATCATGAAACTATGAAAGTACATGCAGTACGTTTTCCAGAATACTCTGGCTTTGCCATGAAACCGATTTAGTCACCAAAAAGCAAAAGCTTTACTAGTTATAGAATATGACGATGCAATGGCGTTTTATAAATAAATAAAGGCAGTTTTATTTTCACGTAAAAGAACCCTCAAATATTGAGTTATGATATTGTGTTTGATTACACTAAGCATTTTATTGAGCGCACCGAACATATTTACGAATATAATTGAATATCAAAACCGAAATTCGTTTACGGCGACTCGTTGCGCCCTATTGTGCATTCATTATTGTTGATTTTTCGCTCCCCTGGGAAGGGGAAGGGGGTCTCGTGGGGCCCCCGATCCAGGGAGTGGGATAGAATCGTTCTTAAGGGTGACCTAAACGATGTTTACGTGTAGTAATTTTAGAGTTAAGTCCTTGAATTTGAATTGATTGTATTAAATATTCAAAAAGTCAAAGGAGAAAAAGAAACAGTATTGCACTCCGAATTGTGCATTCATTATCCGTTCACCAACAGATGAGAAATAATTTTGGTCTTGTAAGGATATATTAACTAAAATAGGAATTAGTTTTTAACCATAGATTAATTTTGGTTTTGGTTATTTTTCAATGATAAAAATAAACCTTTTAACATCGTTATAAAGTTCCCACTGATTTATGCATAAGTGTGTTCCGTCAAACAATAAAGATAAACAGTTGACAGGAGTAACTGAGAAAAGGGAAAAATATAGACGCCCTAGTAAAATTTTAGATACTAAATATTTACAATTTTTTTTTCACATTTTACAAAAGAAGTTGTACAAAAAAAACAGTTATTAAAGCAGAATAAAAAATTCTGAATGAGTTGTTTTTATTAATAGTCGTATCTGGCTGAAATAATAAAATAGAAAATTTCATATATATATAAATAGTTAATGTGTAACTGTCTTTCCTGTAATAGATTCAAATCAAAACTTTGAATTTAACGTTGTTAGATTCTTAAAAAAAATGAAACTGAGCTGTTTTTAATCAGAAAGAAAATACCGTTATCAAACTTATTCAAAAGAAACATTATTGAATTTTACAATCGGTTCGAATTTCAAATAAGAGACAGTATTATTTTCTTTGCATCAAATAACCTAAGCACTTTTCTTATTGTCATAATTAATATCCTATTTATACTGCATCAGTAAAAAATACCAAACAATTACTATAAAATTAACTCTTTCCATTCAGGTGTAGCGTATAATAACTAGATCCGTTTGAATAAATCGTTCGATTGTTGCATTTTTTGTCACTCTATAAAAATGTTTTAACCCTTCTTGTACTCATCGAGTCAGATGTAAAATTCTCATGAATGCATCGTGTACAAAAGAGTATCACCCAAATCAAAATGCAGTGTTTGTTATTCAATAAGTGATCCACGCCTACCAGATTTAACACGCCGATTTCGGTACTAATTCCCGACAACACACGAAGAACCGCGCACAAAAAAACGAATATTTAATACATAAATATATGCAACTACTGAAGTGACTATTAGAATATTGAATAATACATTGGTTTTATATCAATTTTTTAAAACTTTTAATTATTATTTGTCAATTTGATAAAAATTATTGATTATTTATTTATTCTGTAGCCGAGTGGTTATGTCTTTAATATTTTGTTGCAGTGCTCACATTTTCTATCGATTTAAAAATTTAATTCAAGTACTAAGTTATATTTTCCAATATTTCCTAGAATCAAGAATTTTATTTGAGATCTTCAATTAAAATTTCGGGAAAAAATGAGTGTAGCAAGCAAAATAAAGTCACATAAAAATTTTAATTGTTGAAACTCACCAGTTAAGTTGCGCCTTTTGGATGCAATAAATCTGACAGTTCTAAAACATCCGTGTGAAAGGATGCATGAGGATGAAGAAAGGAGAAACATAGGTCATGAGTGACAAAATATGTGGAAATGTACAAGTTTTACAATTCAAATTTCATATTGAAATTCAGTCAAGCACCCACTATCGATATTATGATTTTTTCACACGCTTTTCAAAATATCAAAATAAAAACTTCTTACATTTTACGTATGTTTAAGTAAAATACATAACTAGAAAATAAAATCAAATATATTTTTAACTAGCGAAATTATATTTCCTTATTCATAAATCATTCTTAATTTTTTTTAAGTAAAATAATTTTGAAAGTTTTGTGTGATAATTATATCATTCTGTAAAGTAGCATTTTTTCAACAATTTTCTTTTTCGAAAGAAGATAAGATAGTGGTTACACACGTGTTAACAAAACATCGTCTTTTGTCTTGTCACCTCAATATGTAGATTTGTCGGTGTTGGCATCATCACTAAAGCACTAACAAAATATTTTCTCGGCTGTAAGATTTACCTCTGGTGTTTTCTGTCCAATCCTATACGGCAATATTAATACTGGCAACATCTTCACAAATTTACATATGTTAGCCCACCATAGAGGTGCTGGCTATCAGACGGCTCGCATTTCACACTTGCATTGTGTATTGAATTTTAAATCACAATAAAATCATAAATTATTTCCATGTCTGCCAACCGTTCATAATATTATTTGAATACTTACGCAAGTAGATATGATATAATATGACGTTTTTGGGTCTTTGTATAATAAACTGAATTAAAAAATATACACTGCCATCCATTTTGACTTCAAAGTGGAACATCTTTGGTTAAGGAATTTAATAAGCGTTACTAAAGTAACAATTTCAATTCATGGAAAAATCATTAAAAATATATTATTATTTTTAATTTAGCAACGTAAAACGCAAGACTATGTCTTTTAGTTTGCTTTAACTCTTCGAATAGCGCGCATACTGAATATATTACTAAACAATTTTAAGAAAATATTATATATAAGAGGATTTTGTTTTGCAATCACAAAATTTATTTTTTATAGTACAAGCAATGGTCGATATTATAAGGTTTGAGACAGTTTATTTCTATCTAGTGATATATTTTTTTTTTATATTTCAACACAAAGTTTACCATTACACAATTTTTTTAGTGTGTGATTATTATATTAGGATATTTTTATGCAACGAGAAAGAAAAATTACAATTGAATACTTGATATATGTGATTAGTTGCTATTAATTACTTGTGTGTTTTACTGTTTTTACATATGAAATGTTTTTGAACTTAATTATGTAAATAGTAGCAAACTACAAATTAATTATCAGTTCGAGTTTTTAATTTGAATACACCTAATTGGCGTTTGGGAATTCAAAATTTCTATGATTCACACGTGTTTTTTTTACGGAAGGTGTTTTGAATCGGAGGAACATGCGGGTATAGTAGACACCTTGGAAACATGTCACCAATTGTTTTCGCCTGTCACCGAATTGAAGAGGGTACATTCTCTTCGAGAAAACACCGCAGAAACTACCGCCCTTTCATAACTTCGCTCTCTCTAAGATGAGTGAATGAAAAATATTGTTATGAATAAAAGAAACGTGGTAATTTTATTTTTGATTCAGTAAAGCATCCAGACGGGCTTAAAGGAAACCACAAGAGGGTGTTAATTGATGTGAAATGTTTGTAAAAAATATGAATGACGTATTTATATTACAATATATCATATTAATAAGAAGCGTAGCTTTTTAACAATCATTTTTTCAACCAAATCTACTATAAAGTAACAAAAAAGTATTAAAGCACTAACTTTATTAAAATTCGAGACATTAATATGAAAATTAAAAAAAAATCAATGATATTTAAATATTTTTTATGTGTATTTAAATACTCTCACTCTACATTTATTTCGAAATATTTCAACGATTTATTTTGTCCACTTTGATTAATTAAAAAAATATTTACCCAAATATAGTTTACCGTCTGTGATGCAGTGGTCGTTGTCGTTGGTTTCTGTAAAAATTATGTTATATTACTGATATCGATCATTTCAAACGCTTGTCGTTTTGTATTACTTTTAAGTATAATTGTATGTGACACAAATTTATTGATTCTCAAGCTGAGAGGCGAAAGCTATAACACAGATAAGCTAGAAATATTCAAAGGAATCAATTTAGAACAGAATAAGTTCGACATTTTTTGGCTTGTAAATAATTTCCTGTATCAATATTTCAAGAAATAAAACACTTTTTTTGAAGATGATTCCTTTCATTAGAAAAAACGAAAGAGAAGTATTTCAAATGATTTTTATAATGTAAGTGTGGTGTTATTTTATGACATACCATTTGTTTCTTCCATTAATAGCAAATTTAAAAAAATCATTTTTTAAGTAGCTTGAACAACATTAATAAGCAAAACAAATGTGTCTTTCTTAACTTTTGTATTCATTTAATATTCAATTTTTATTTTAATGAAAAATACTAAATAGAAGTACAAAAATAAATTACAACTTAAAATTAAGGGCTTAATTTTTTTTTAACTATTTGGCATCGACTACCAGAGATGTCGTTAAGGAGGGGAGCATAATTTGAAGAAATATTTATTTACATATCGCTACACTTGATTGCATATATTGTCAGTTAGATTAACCAGATTTTTTCGTAAAATCCACTCTACAGTTTGTTTTTTATACAAGACGATTAATTATAATCTGAGAATAGGGTCACAGAGTAATTTTTATATTACAACTGATTTAATTTTTGATCTTAAGCTTACTAATAGACATATATAAAAAAAAACTTTAATATTTATATACCTATCCTTAAGCATTTAAATTAACATTTATATATAGTTCTGGGTCCAACTGACAATATATATACACAATAAATATAAACTAGCAACTGCACCTTTCCTTTTTGACATGACGTCAAACCTAAGCTCACATGGTAATATCATCATCATCATCAGCCGGGGTCGATCCACTGCTGGATGAAGGCCTCCCCCTGCTTTTTGTTTTTTTTCAGGGGAGTTGTTTGGACATAGCAACACCACGCTGCCTAGGCGGGCGGGTTGGTGTTCGGTTTTCGGTTTTCTGTCTGGGTTTTCCTTCCCATAGCTAAGAGAACACGGCACGCGGTGTTCCCGAGCGGTCACCCATCCAAGCACTATCCGCATCCAATGCTGCTTAACTTCGGTGATCGCACGAGAGCCGGTGCTTTCAACATGGTAATATATTAATTATAAAATATTAAGTTAAAAGCAAAATTTAATTCAAGTTCTAAATTAAAACGATTATTTGATTGACTTATTTAGATAAACATGGAACGAAATTTTTGATTATCAAACTTAATTTGAAGTAGTTTTTAAGCGAAACGATTATTCGTGCATTCGACTTGAAGAGGCTGTAAATGAACCAATTGAGGAATATAAAAAAAATAAAAATTTACCTGAGATAGTTTACCTGTAATAAACCTAAGCCCCACTGATTTATGTAATGCAGTATAGGTGTGCGCGCGCATATTGAAGTCATGAAAGATGCACCTTGCGCCACAGGATATGACAATTATATTTTGCACTGTGAATAAAAAGAAATCTACAAATATAGCCAAAGCGAATGAACAACAATACTGCCATGTCTTTTGTCCATATTCGGTCAGATTTTGTCATTCACAAAAATTCGACTTTTTTCGAGACCTTCAAAGCAAGTTAATGGCGGACGAAATCTGTCAAAGTTGTATTTCTCTTTACAGGGATAAGATATATTATCACACCCGACAAAATGTGTCAAATATAATATTGCCGTGTATTGACAATGTTCTATACGATTCTCTTAGTAATCGAGTTCATTTCTAAGGCGTTGAATATTGACTAAGATTTCTAACGCAAAACTTTTTTGAGAGCAGTAAAAGTTTTGAATAAGATTGTTTGAAAGCGGGATACGTTGTAATGAAAAACAAAGTTAATTATTTTGTTTTTAACTTAATCGTTTAAATCGTCTGAAACAGAAAAATTATTTGTAAAAAAGTACCACTATTTTTCAATATTTTTAGAAAATCAAATAGACTTTAATGTTTTACTTAATATATTTCTACTGTTCTAAATTACTAATTGGTAGAAAGGCTCTATATATTAACATAATAAAAACGCAATTTTTATTGCTATTTCTACAATTTTATATATATAATCAGAAACTGTTTCACTCATTGCAAGTATTATCAGCTGTAACTATACTATTAAAACAAAATTTTGAATTAGTATTTTCTAATGGTTCAAAAACTTTTCTTCGTTTTTTTTTAAATTCTATCACCATTTTGCATACCTTGTATTTTCTGATATTTCTTGCGATGACTAAACCGGTCCTGATCTTAAAAATATTAAGTTATCAAAATAATAAATTATATTTTTACTATTCAAAAAAAAATGATTTCACAATTTTGTTGAAAAAAGATATCTGTAATCGTTATTTATTTACTATCACATTGTGATAAAGGCTAAGATAACTATAAGCCATGTTCTAACTCTGAACTATCCTTCTTAGATAACCGAACTTATATGATACCTATAATAGATAAAATCCTGCTGGACGATTTCTAATATATCACTATTATTTATTAAATAATCCAATTCATAATTAATTCATTATGATAAAAAGTTTTCAAAGTTTTTTTTATAAAATATATCTCTAAAGCTCTTTAAGCTTTGAGAAGTTGAGCTTTAATATGAATCCTTCGGCGTTCATTATTGATCACTATAAGGCAATAAAATACATATATATGAACGTCGTCGAAAAAATGAATGAAGTTTCAATGAATTTTGCAAATTCTTCACTATACATACCCCAGTTTTTGAACGGACATGTGGGCGGAGATCTCACAAAAAGAAAATGCCAAACAATTATTTATATCTTCCCGTAACGACACCTAGAATGGTTGTAAATTTTTCATTTTACGAGCATCCCAGACAATAAATACATTTTTAACAGTCACTGTGCTAGTGATGATAATATTGTAAAATATCAAATGCAGTAAATCGATACTAATAAAGCAATAAATACAATTTACATTCTTGGATAAAAACTGTACACAATCCAATTGTAAGATAATTTATGCAAGAAATATTTTTCTTTTTAACGGATTTCTTAAGAAAATTACATAATTTGCTTAACCTATTGGACTTTTAATTAGTACAAAAATAACGATGACGGGAATAACATATTTATGATCTTCCTATTCGTTTGAAGCTATAGATTAACATAGCAATATTTTTTCACACGGTGAAAAAATAGCAATGTATTTTAGTTCCACAAAATTATTTTTTTAAGATATAGTTGATAGCTATTTCGGCTCACGCCATCATCAGAACTATGTTGGTTGCTATAAAATTGCTATTTTTTCTCCGCGTTGTAATGGAGTTCTACCAAGTGAATGCCAATTCAATCAATTAACATTGTTTCACACAATAATTGCCATTTTATCACTTACACCAAAAGACGTTTTTTTATTGAATCTTTTTGTAATATTTATTAATGCTTAATTTTTCTCTAAAAAATTTACGATAATCAACTGTACATTAAAAAAACTGCTAAATAAAAAATGATTTTGTATTCTTCAATTAAATAGGATATATAGACTAATTGTTATAACCCATACTTTTTTAATTGAAGTGAACCTATGATATTTTTATTAATTTCAAATATTTTTATTGAAAAAATCGATTTAGATTATAATATGAAAATAACATTATTCCAGGCAAAATATGGGTTTTAAATCTATTTATTATCCGAAACAAAAACCACGCAGTCTGAGGCCTTCAGACCCCCATGGCTGCTGAGGTCCGGGGTTCAAATCATAGATCCCTGTCTTCATCATCAGCTGCATTCCTTAGTTTAAGATCGGCAGTAAAACTCACCCTTGAAAGCGACGTGGGAGGGGTGTACACCCTTATTAGTCCACTGAGCTTGATTTATTGGTTATTTTGCAGGTGTACCCAATTACATCATAGCATTGGGCATTCAATAATTCTTAAGAATATATTTTTCTGAAATTGCGGTTTTTCTTTGAATATTGAAATGATTTTTTCCAAAAATAAAAAAAATATTTTATATGAACACGTTCATAATAATAAGCAATATTCATTACTTCCAAAAATAATAAAATATATTACATTTTCCATAAATTTAAGAAGTAAAGCTGTTTTATGAATGATCATTAAAAACCATTAAAATTAATTGAAATAAATAGGCAACATTAAGAATTTTATAAAATCTGTTTTTAAGTGTTATTTTTTATAATTCTAATAATTTATTTTGATTACAAAGAACACAAAGTATGTGATATTTCTATGATGAGCGGACTTGAGTGTAACCTTAAAAATACGATTTGAATATGAGAGCAAAAATGAAAAAAAATATAATTTTTAGTATTCTATTAGTATTGTATATAATATAACTTATATTTAATAAGTAGAAACATACCTATGGACGCATCCCATTAATTACAATTATAAATCAGTCTACTATTATTTTTTCTATGAAGTGTTTTGGAAATATTATGTTCTAACCTTTTTCTTCATAACTGGTTTATCATCAGAAGAACTAGAATTCCACAGTTAGCGAAAATATCACACATGTCTTTTAATCTTGTCTAGTTATGTTACGAAATAATCCATGATCTTTATTTATTTTACATTTTCCCAAGTTTTTTTTTACATTTATACATACTGTGTACAAATATAATCAAATGTGCATTTTTTGACCGTATTAAGGTGAAACCGCGCAAAAAAAGTGTCGTGAAAATTAGAGAATATTTGTTGGATTATTTTTTGATCAGTTAAGACTAAAGTTTGAAAAAAACACTCAAGATGAATGGAAATTGCTGAAGATATTTAATACATATTTTTATATCATTTGAAAGCTTGAGTATACCATCCCATCCCATTTATGGTTTACCATTGAAAAAATATCGCAGGTACGGTCCACAAAAATCATGCTAAATGTTTCCAGGAATAAACATTAAATGCACTCAGGTGAGAAATAGGATCATGCAGCAAAAACGTATATTGAAAAAAATACACAGATTTTGACAGACCAGGGTTCCAAATCGATATACGTTATTAATGGCATGTTAGAAAAGAAAGATACTGAGTACTGAGAAATGCATTATTTGAGAAAAAATTTCGAAAGTGATGTACATTTTATAATTTTTTAATTCTCATCATTAATCTCAATCTCTTCAGCTATTTTTTTAAATAATTATTTACATAGTTGTTATCAAATGCATAATTTTATCAATAAATACAAACAAAAAATTAACTTGACCAATAATTTGCAATTTTTCATTTTTAAGAATATTCCTAATCAAAAATAATTTCCAGTCAATTTTAATAACTTAAATGTATCACAAGTTTTTCTTAGTGTAAATTTTTCTAACCTTACTTAACATTCTGCTACATGAATAATTCTATAGATAATATACATTTTCACCTGGTTTGCTAATTAAAAAAATGGTTATCTTACCTGAGTAGTTAAACTACAAAACTCTTGTTCTAATCAGTAATATATATTTTTATATATGTATATATTATATTATACATGAATAAAAGACTGGAATCTTCAAACGTTTAAGACCATATAATATTTATAATGATTACATAGATTGTAGTTTACAACTTTATCCAATTTTAAAAATGGGATATATAAATGGGCCTTGTTATTCAAAATTTTAAATCTTTTTAAGTTACAACGTTATAATAACTCATCATTATGTTCTGTGTAGTCGTAATAATGTGATGTTTTTTTTTTTATTTTATCGTATATTTGTAAAAATCTGTCAATTTCTATCAATACACAAAATCGATACAGACTAACTTGAATTAAGCTGATGGTTGTCATGCATACAGGTACTTGTATTATTGTTGAAAGCTATCTATAGGACCATGGAAAACTTTCTGTCTACGTTGATCGAATGAATTTCTACGAGTATTCAATGGTTGAGCTAAAAACTGATATAAAAGTATTGATGATATTATAAAGTTATCGTTTCTCAGTAAAATTAGAATACAATATGTCAATGTGTCGAGTCTATGATGCAGTGCTCAACGTTGCCGGCTTCCGTTGCATATCTAACAGATTTGAGTCCGAGCCGAAACCGATATTTTTTTAATAAATTTTCGCTCGAAGAAATCGATGTCTGTGATGTCTGATCTTCATAGCGTATATGCTTAGCTAAGCAATGATCATACTCTTGCTCTATCCATTCAATTCTACTTTCTTACATAACTTTTTAAAAAGCATTTCTCGTATAAAACAAAATGCTGAGCTATCTCCACTAGAAAGGCAAATCGGAAAAATGGGACGCTGAATATGAAAAAATAAATCAGACTCAGATGATATAACATATATGTAAATCTAGCCAATTTTCATTTTTTTTGACATATAAATTTGATTATTAAAATTAATTTTACTTAACTTTTTAATTTTTAAATAAAACATTTGAGTGTCTCACAAGAAAAATCAAGAAAACGCTATATTAATCAGTCTTATTTTTAATTTATGCTATTCATGAATTTTTCGATGATGCTCTGATAAGGTAGCATTATATTGTTTTTGCATAATCCCTTAAAATTAATCTTTATATTATACGATACCTACACAAAGTGCTTCAAAGAAGGTTCATCCTTATTCAGCTTGGTTTGCAGGTAATTACGACATTGAAGGAGGGGGTGAAACATACCATCGGGCTTATCTTGGATTTAAACGTCCCTTTTCCATTTTGAGGGTTTGTTTTTCGCCGAAAAGCGTTACAATTTTTTATCTAGTTTCAACAGGTATGCAAGCTTACGCAGGGATGATAAACGCTTCGGCGAACCTACACTTAAAGCTCTCAACATAAGCTTACTGATTCAAAAAAATCGTACGCAGTCTTTGTTTCTTTTATATTTTGTAAATTTTTTAAATAATAAAAACACATTTTTTTAGTACTTATTTCCACAATATAGTTTTTGATCAGGACCGGTTTCAATGTTTCAGTTGATAATGCTCGCGATGAGCGAAACCGGTCCTGATCAAAAAATATATTGTGGAAATAAGTACTAAAAAAATGTGTTTTTATTATTTAAAATATAATGCCTTTCCATCAAGAAGTGACAGTTAACACCTTAAAAGTGATATTTTGTAAATATTAGGTACGAATATTTTACCACGTGCCACAGAATATGCCAAAAAAATATGTACACATTAACATAAGTTATATATATTTTTGTATATTATAAATATTAAATCGAAATTTTAGAGTGAATCACGCAAATCAAAAACAAAAATATACTTTGATTTCATCAGATTATAAAGTTTACACAATTGTCAAATTATTTTTCATATAAAAAAATATGAATGGGCTCTATAATACAACATTTAAATAGATGACATTGTTATAAAAGTATGTAATTACTGATACCGTTTACGACAAGACAATTTTAATTTCTTAAAATTTCCTAAAATTCCTCAAAATTTTAATTTTCCTAAATGTGTATACGTCATTCATTACACAAATAAAAACATTTTTTGATCTTGAGAAAAGTTATCGTTACTTTGTTTCAAATAGATATATATATATATTCAGTTCCGCCAAAAATATTTTTGTTTTATTTATGTGTAATATTCAATAAAACAATCATATGAATCGATGATCTTTTTCCTTAGATCTTTTATAAAGATTATTAGATTTATTTATAAATAATTTCGTTATACGTTACGATTAAGATTGGAGATCCCTGTGTTACACAATTCCACGCAGGAAGATGCATAAGCGATCCTTATCCTGCGTCCTGTTTGCAAAATATTGTATTTCAAATTCGAAAGCTTACATACAATACGTGTACGCCAGGTAGCTTAAAGTATTCACAGGAAAGAGATAAAAATCTTTCACAAGTTTAAGATTTCAGATGATTATCACTGAAAGATTTCGATGAAATTTTTACGATTGCTTAATACTTAATATTACAACAAAAATATTTCGAGGGTCAGTTCACATCGAGCTTTTCTTCTAATATAAATATGATTTAATATTAAAATATCTATTCGTATTATTAATATCAGCATTTGAAGTCACGTTTATGTATCAGCTATAAAAAAACCAACATAAATATGTTAACACAAAATACAAACATTTGCCAAAAAATATTTACATTATTATTTGGTTTCAATTTCTTCAGTGTTTTTGCTGTTTTGATTTTGATATGTTTTAATTTATTTTTCAAAGATAATTTTCATTTAAAAGGATGAAACAATATTATCTATGTAGTCTTTAATACTTAATAGTCTCTCTCTGATCATCATTGCCCTTCTTATAATCACTGTTATGATAGAGAAATACTGGATTGAAATAATTGTAGCATATCTATATATATTTCTACTATAATAATATGAATATAATCAATATGCCAAGCCCGTGCTCATGTTCTTTCATTTGTCTACAAATTTCATATGCTCTAATCCCAATAAGGAAGATTTTATAAATTAATCTATCAAACTATTTATGGATTTGTTTTTAATTTAAGATATTCAATGAGGGTGTAGGATGGAATTTAAATTGTCAAAACTTTGTAAAAACTATGTGTGGAATCGTACAAAGTTATAATAATTTATTTGTTTTATAGTTTTCTGTTTGTTTAATAACACAGTTCTTCTAAAATAAATTTCATTAGCTTAAATTGACAATTAACTGACTATACTTATCCAATATAATTAATTTAGCTCACTTCAAAAAACAAATGTTTATTTGAAAATATAAAAAGTAGTTCACTTCTTTGAACAACATTGTAGATTGTAAAGTCAGTATGCGTACAACGAATAAATAATTAGTTGCAAATTTCAAAAACAATCTACCGAGTGAGTTCAATGTAGACGCCGTATTCAATTAAGCTCGTTGATATCCACGCAATTAAAAGATCTAGATGCTTATGTTACTGGCTTAGAATCCCAGTACGGAAATATTCATTTATTGTTTTAAGGACTTCTGGTTGATTCTTCCAAAATCGTCGAATTTATCTGATTCTTATAAACAGGGACATATCGAGAGAAATAAATCAGCAATTAGTCTTATCTTCCCATATAGCCATAGGTTGACAGTGAGTGAAGAGCAGTTTTCGTAAAAAAATCCGCTGAGGTAAACTCCATTAAAATTATGGGCGCTCCTCGTTGGGAGTGGATATGGTAAAAAAACATGCCTTATTTTTGGCATCACCATGAACAGGCTCTTTTCAAAATGTTTTATTTATTACTCAAATAAAATAATTATCGACATATTCAATATTGGCAAACTTGGATTTTTGACCTCGTGTTAATTAAATGCATTTCATACCAAAAAAAAATATGAGAGACAATTTTAAATACATACAATCACGACTGATCCACGCTACGGTGGACAAAATGATTAAATGGATATTTCCAAATAAATAAATAAAATGTCATTATCCATCAATTGCAAGCTCAAATTTACGACGCATTACCAAGAATTTGCCGGCATTGTCCAACGGAGCAAATCTCTGAAAAACATTAAATTTCGTAGGTACGCGTATTATTGTAGGGTAAATAATTACTGTGTCAGTGATGTATGAAGTGAGACCAACAAAAGGAAATTCTCGGTAAAAGCACAGAAGATCATCTATTCCGATGAATGGTGCCCGCTTGGCTACCGCGGCGGGCCCAGGTAACTCTGGTCGACCAAGTGTTGTTCTGTGACCATGATTTTCAAATTCCAATCACAAATGTGCCTTAGTAAGACCAAATATGGTGATACAAAAAGGTCTTACACACGTTTAGATTAAAATTCCCAATTTTTCAATTATGTAGTGATAGTTGTAATGCGAAACATAATATATTGATCAAATCGAAATATGTGATCAAAGCAAAGATAGTTTGCAAACTGCAAATAAAACAACAAACTCGCACATGTCAAAGGTTAATTTTGAATACAGAAATTTTGAGTAAAAAGTTTTTTTTTAATATCACACAATTTTTTCTCCTTTTTTACGCCTTACATATACACTTGTAACAAAAGAAGTCGCAATAAAACATACATTATTTTAAATAATAAAAACACATTTTTAATACATATTTCCACAATATATTTTTTGATTAGGACCAGGACTATCAGGTGATAATGCTCGCGATGACCGAAGCCGGTCCTGATCAAAAATATATTGTCGAAATAAGTACTATAAAATGTGTTTTTATTATTTAAAATAACATGCCTTTCCATCAAGAAGTGACAGTTAACACCTTAAAAGTGACTTATATTTTTGTAAAAATATATGTATATTAGTTTTTCGTCTCTTATCCGTTG
The DNA here is from genome assembly GCA_028555115.1 of Himalopsyche japonica. Taxonomy (NCBI): domain Eukaryota; kingdom Metazoa; phylum Arthropoda; class Insecta; order Trichoptera; family Rhyacophilidae; genus Himalopsyche; species Himalopsyche japonica. The sequence goes on along the minus strand of JAHFWJ010000228.1, from coordinate 85,473 downwards.
CATTCTAATTACAAGTATACCTGTCAGGCGCGTTTGAGTAAAATGACTGGACAAAATTAGCTATAGTCGTCTTTAGAATATATCGTTTTATAATTGTATATAAGCAATATGTTTATATAAATTCAAGATATCACAAATATATATATATCATGTAAAATTTATGCATTCTTGAAAATATGGTGTTGATATTTTATGCCTCATAAAGTCTTGTAACCCTACCTCAAATCATCCATATAGCCCCCATTTAGAAACCTATGTCCCAGATATGAATGATACACCCTCGGTGTGCGTGGACTACCTGCGCCACTCAGCCGTGCCTGTGTCCGTGTCAATGATTTGTTATTTATTACATTTCCTCTGGCATATTTCAAATTCCTCAAAACACTTTTTTTATTCTGAGATATTATTTTAAGCGTGAGATGATAAAATTGTCAAAGACGTTTCACGATTTAGCGGCGTGTAATCAGAAACTCGTCAGATTATTTACTCAGCTTTAAGCAATATATAAACACTTGAATCGAATTCGGACATAAACACTTCTAGAATGATGTTCACTAGAATGAATTGAGCGACAGCTAAAAACGTCTTTTTATTTTTATTACTTGGATCAAAACATTTTTTCTATCAATATATCTATACATAAACTACGTCAAGCATTTAAATTGTTTGTCAGTTTCCTGATTTTTTAAAATTCTAAGATAAATTATGACTTTTGAAAATAATATGTAAGGTAAGTAACGATTAAACATCTAGTGATAAATTATAATATTTTTCGATTGATTGAAAAGATCTAACGTAAAGGATACAACAAAAGGGAGTCGGGAAGGATTGAGCTAATCATTGAGAATGAAGTTTGAATTTAATAACCTTCTTGGCTATTTTACCAATATAAAATAAATAGGTATTTCTTAAAAAAAACCCCCCAATTATATTTTAATGATAGTTAATTATTATTTGTTGTAAAACACTTTCAAGAATGACTCATTAATGAAAATTATCACAGGCAATTGTGTTAATTATTATTAGATTAATATTATTGAATTTGTTTTATAATAGCTGCAATTTACTGCTTACCTCGGGGTAAGTGTTGTTCTATAATTAATACCTTTGGTATAAAGACGATGCAAACTGTTTATTGTACGTCAGTTCTGTTGCATCCGTGTGATAGAATGCCTGAAGATACTGAAAGGAGAAACCCGGGACGTTAGTGACAAAACATGTGGAATCATACAAAGTTGTAACAATTCAGATTTGATATTGAAATTCCACCAAGCACCTTGTAAAAAAAAATGTTTAATATCATCAGTTACAATTTTGCAAAAAAATTTACGGATTAAAAAGTTCAAAAAAACACAGTCGAAACATTCGTCTGTAGTATAAATAATGTATCATATAAAAATAAATATTTAAGCAATCATTACTGGCTTTTGCAACTCATTTAAACTAAAGCTAACTGAATTTCAGTTATTAGTAATCTTTAACACTTGTTATCTAGAAATATTTTTCAAAATACTTATCAATACGCTGTTTCAAAGAAATTCTGCGTGTATTTTAGACATAGGCGATAACTATAAAACTTAGGATTTTTTTGTTGTTAAATAATGAATAAATTTTAAAAATTCTATGGAAACTCAAGAAATATTTAATATTTATTTAGTACGCACATTTTACACATCTTCCATAAAGAGTTTTATTTATTATTACAAAATTATAAACTAATTCGTTGATACTTTATCTCGTAATCAATTTTGCTCTAATGGCTTAAATATTGTTATCTTAAAAAAAAAAAATCACAAATACTTTCATTCCATTGTGGTTTAACCATTCGCCATACAAAACTGGATCGTGGGAAACATTACCACGTGATCGTCCAATAATGACACAGACATGTGAAGAAATGCAAGAAGAATAACAAAAGTTACCAAAACGGAATTTATTTTATAATTTAACAATTGTTTTCTTTGCCTCACGTATATCTCATGATATAATCATAAAGAGTTAAAAAATGACACAAATCTTTAGATAGATTCGCTCTCATGAAATTTTTATCGAACATTATTACAATAAAGCCTTATTTTAATATTCATTACCATTAAACACGAATGACAATTGATCAAATCAAACTCAAACTGATCAGATTTTTGAATTGTGCCAAATTAATTATGAATATAGTCCATACTTTCTGATTTCATGATACATATTCGTACATTTTTCTTTTATTGTCAAATTAATCAACAGGATCTAGATGTAATAAACAGTTAAAGGTTCTTCAATAAAAATATGGCAATGATATTCTCGTTTGTTGATATTTGGATCTATGAACATAAATATAAGCCTTACGCATGAAAATATCGTACCTTTCCATCATGTGATAGTTAATACTTTAAGATTGGTTCTGCTGTGTTCTTTTAAAGATACAAAACAACGATATTATTTATGCTTAAACTATGTTAAAATAAGACAAAAAGTTATTAAAAATATATAAATTTCATATCTGACGTACACGAATACAGAAAAAAGACTATTTAAATGGCATCATTCAATGTCAATAAAGATGGAAAAATTTGTTCATTCTACATCACAATTTTAAATTCTTTCCCACATAAATAAAAACACCTGGCAATGCATTGAAACCTTCTGGATATTAAATAAATTAATGACAGCAAACACTATTTACCAAAATCTATATAGCAGACCTTTTACATTTACAATCCTTCTCATGAAATCAAGTAGGTCTCAGTTACATTTTGTAATAAAACATATATCAGTGCTAATATATTCAACGAGACTGGCACTAAACTGTTTTTTCTTAACAAATTTTATTACTTTATATTTCGTCACTTCATTTGAAAGGAACTCATATATGTATAATTAGGCCCACATACCTCAATTACATGATTTTAAAGTATTTTTATTCTTATTGATTGATTGGATCACTTCAACATTCATGCCATAATTAGCCATAATATAAGATTCATTGTGTTTATTATATTTGTTATGCGTAATATTAGTAATGCATACAATAAAAAATTTTCCTTGGTTTTCAATTATCATAATTTGAAACAGTGTTTCTTTTTTTTTTAATTGATAACCAAAGTATTTATCCTTCAATTTGAGCTTTTACTCTACGTATTCAACGGGAAAAATAAAGTAATTGTGATAAGAAAATATAACAGATTTTTATGTATATTATAATAGGATGATTATCTGAAATCCATTTCACAACGCTTTAAAACCTACTTTAAAATTGTAAATTTTATTTTTTGTTACCTAACTGATTATTGTATCGCTTAAAATTTTTAAATTTCTAGAAATATGAATTAAGATACTTAAGTTAAAATTTTCTATCGATAGAAACTATTAGACGTACTGCACACTAACACAGGGTATAATTTATCGATCAGCCAATACCTCGTGATTTTTTATTCAAAAGCTTTTTAATATAAAATATAAATGTAAATATGATTAAAAACAAAATTACATTGGTGCTTAAAGTATTTTAATAGACTGTACAATATTAAGTTTTCGGTGACACTTTTATAAACTCCACATATATTAAGTTGATATTCATAAATTTTAATTCTAATCTAAGTTCATAAAAATATTCAATGATTGATTATTTCATTCGTAATGACCAAAAAATCGCTTAGTAAAATCTCACGATGTTATCCACTGATGTGTTGGCACAAACCAAAATTCCTGTCATTTTTTGTCACCGCTAAACAATGAGTCGTCAAAAAGCACAATCCTCTAATGTGTGAGAACTGGAAATGAAATTAGGCGAAAGTATATTATGTATGTGGGTATTCAAGAATATTTTTGCATACGGGCTTTAAGATTCTCAGACAAATTAATATCAAATTAAGAAGCGATGATTCAGTTTTTGCATACATCAGCAAAACTCCTGATCGTGTATCAGAAACGTTTGCATACTACCTGTTACATAATATGAACGATGATTTATTTATGGCAGTAAATCAAACGTTTTTGTATGTATTACGAATGGCAATAAAATTATCTCAGTTCTCAGTAAATGATTAAGAAGGTTTAAGGCATTTTTTCTTCTATATAAATCATTAATACACGCCAACCAGTGATTCATGGTACTTCGTTAATCAGAAAACAATTTCACTTAATATTTAAATAATAAATACACATTTTTTCGTACGATTTTCATAATATATTTTATGATCATTATATTATATGCTTGCGATGAGAAAATCGTTCCCGATCATTAAATATATTGTGGAAATAGTACTAAAAATATGTTTTATTATTTAAAATGTCTAAAAACATAATTAACACCATAAAATATATTTAATCTTAATTTTCCAATAATGTAATCTCGACACGGATTAAAATAAAATGAAAAGTTTTTATTGTTAACAGTAGATTTGTAAAACAAAAAAAATGTTTATTTGTTTACTTAAAAAAGGAATAAATTGACGTGAAACGAGTGTTATTTAACCAATAAATCGCCGATCCTTCAATTTATAGTCGAATTAAAATATTCAGTAAGTACGCAATATTTGTGCAAGATTTTTCATTAATTTTAACAATATTGCTTTATACAAGAGAGATAAAATAAAATCAATGAGAGCTTTAAAAATGTAGAACGACACTCACCGCTTTTATTATATGATTCACAAAGCTTCAATCATTAGTAATCACGACGTCCAAAAGAATTTCTCGTGCTATTCTCTAATCGACTTTTATCTGCTGGGGACAAATATCTGAGGTTTGACACTACAAAACCATTGAATAATAGTATAGAATAAATAGCCATTACTTCTCCATGAGAATATAATAGATATCTGCATAATGCGAATGATAATTAATTTCGAATTAACACGATTAGATATATGGATATGAACGAATTTAAATCGCAAACATATCAGTCGGTATTGCTCGAGCACGGCCATCTCCAAGTAAAGGCAAAAATAACAGTGAAATCTTTATGTAAATTATATATTTTAATTCAAATCGAAAAGTTTTCATTGTTTATAAAACATCATCTTTTACATGTTCCGTTACAAATTTCATATGAACCAATTCAAGAGGACACACAGCATGAAAAATTACTTTCATGATTCTCATTTCAACGGTTAAAGCCTGGTTCGTGATTTAAAACATTTTTTTTTACAATTTCAATCTTGAGCATGAAGATCTATTATGTAAATTACTTTTAAAGAAGCCTTCTTTCAGAAAACTTTGATTTTTGATTGTCGATATTGCAAATATGGTCCGTGGTGCAGTGGTCAACATCGTTGGCATACGTTACGAATCTCTCGAGTTGTAACACAATTCGGGCAGCTTTTTCAATCAACGCATGGATTTGAATTGTTAGGGATGCAACAGAACTGTCAATTGCATCCGTGTGATAGAATGCCTGAAGATGCCGAAAGGCGAAACCCAATACAAAATTGTAACAATTCAAATTTGGCAATGAACTTCCATCAAGCACTTTCACTCGATATCATAAATTATATCAATGCATGGATTTTCATTTGAATGCATGTGTAATTTTATTCTAGTTGAAATGCTAGAAAATTCTATGCCATCCACTTAATCTTGACAAACGACGTGAAGTAAGAACAGCTAGATAACCACTATTGCAAAATATTGCAGGTAAACAAAATTGTCTTTTCGAGTAAGGGGATTCACCAAGAACTAACACAGACAAAATCAGATTAGCAGTAATAATTCTAATAACGAGATACTAGATTCTAATACCATCCGCTCCATTAAATTTTTCCTCTTCTTCTCCAAAATTTATCCCGATAAGAATAGAAAAATAAATTTAAAGTCGACAATTGCTTTAAGTTTTTATTATGCAATTTTTTTCATATGCACCAATGAACCCAGTGACGCAAGCATACTATGCGCGTAATTTGATAAAATTTTGGTACTTGGAAATAATTTGCTACTTTATATCATACTAACGTAACCACTCAAAACTTTTCGGTTAATTTTGAAGCGGCTGTCACGTCATTTTGTAGCCTCGGATGCTATTGTCGCACATGATCTTAGTCTAACCCCTATAAAACCAGCCATTTATAATTGGCCCATGATACAATCTTTTGTTTTCTTAGCGATTGGGAATTGTATATTGAGCGAAATTAAAAGTTTCAGGAAGACCATACACTCTTTCTGTTTTCCAGTTCTTAAAAAAAATTGTTCGGGATCTCAATACACATGTCAAATTAAATATAACTTTTTTTGTACCACTGTCTTTTTTCATTAATTCTGTGAATCGGCTCTAATGATATTTACTTATTTTGGAATAAACATTATTAACTATTTAAGTTTTGAAAAATTCTATATTTTTTCTACTACTCTTATTCCAGTACTAGGCAAGGTAAGATTTTTTTAGCTAAAATCTAACTCCTACAAAATTCATTTAATGAATAAATGTACTGTCATGTCTTTTGTTTAAAGTACGTTAAATAACGGAACGTGCAATTACGTAGTGACTCCAAAACAGATAGATTTTATTTGGAGTCTTTGAATTTGACGATTACAACTTGAGTGTGGACATTTTTTTTACACAATCGTCTCAACTGAAGAAAAATTATATTTTCTTAAAATGGCATTACAGTTTTATTATTCACGCGTGTAAATTACTTTTAATTTATAAAACACATCAAACTGTAAGTGTATATATGAACTCAAAAGTTTGAATCATTAAGAATAAAAAAATTAAAAAAAAAAAAAATTAAGTCATCATTATTTCCTAAACTATTTTAGTTACATTCATCCTGAATTTTATAATGAAAATCGGTTAGTTTAGAAGGGTTAAACAGAGGCGTGCCGCATGCAGAGTTTAAGTTCACTAACTCCGGCACGATCTACTGATCAATGAGACGGCAATCTCTTTGATCTCCTATAATTCGGATATCGATTAATTATTTTTCCTCCGCAATGCCCTACGTCACTGTCTTGTTTTTCTGGATTCTGTTAGATTTATTGCATTAACTCAATATGTTTTTTATCATTTGAGATTAAATAAACGCCTACTATAAAATAGATTTGTATATTTTTTTGCAGATTTTGCAGAACACTCGAAAGTAAATTATTGGCATGAAGCTGAAATTTCAAGGTGGGGCGAATATTTCATGGAATTTAAATGCGTTGTGAATTTTGGCGGAAAATGTCAATTCAGACAGTTTTATCTCCTTTTCGTGAGATATTTATTCTAGATACACATTTTTTAAAATAACGGAGCGGTATTTAAAAAAAGTAAATCAAAAGTAACATTATCGACGAGAATATTTTTCTCCGTCTATTTAGTTTTTTTTTACAGTTAATTTAACAGTTTATAAAGGCAGTAAGATTGTAATAAAGGATATACTTAAACAAAATAAAAAATACTTTGTTTTACAATCTTTATATTAAGGTTACAATGACGATAGTAAAAACTTTTTTAATACGTGCAGAAGAGAGACATTTTTTTAAATTTTCAATCAAAATAATTTGGTTTTCGAGAACTCAGTTTTATTGCATCCGTGTGATAGAATGCCTGGAGATACCGAAAGGCGAAACCAGGGTCGTTAGTGACAAAACCTGTGGAATCGTGCAAAGTTGTATGAAATCAAGTTTGATATTGAAATTCCATCAAGCACCCTCAGTCGAAATCATAAATTAATTTGGTTTCATTAACGTTGTCACAGTGAATTGAGATAATTTTGTTTCAAGAGCTAACAAATAGATACTGACCATATTTTACGGTAATTAATTATTGGCCATGAATTACAAAAATAGTAAACAAAATGTAGATTTTTTTAATCGATTGCTTTATAAAATCAATACTAGTTTATATTGTTAACGATTTTTTTACATCGGACATTTTTTTATAGACACAATCATATCTCAAATAAACAATGAAATAACAACAAAAGTAGAGCTTTTTTTCGATTTATCCATATGAAATATGCGTACATATGTATATATGAACTCCTTGTCTTTCTTTATTTCAGCGTCGATATATTTTTATTTCAAACAATTATTATTTTAAGAAGAATGTGAATTAACATGCAACTAAAAGATAAGTAAACAGTATAACTAGAAAAATTTAATTAAATTCACGTGTTATTAGGAATTATAATGAGTACTAATATTATACTTATTAATCATTGAATATTTTCACGATTATCAGATATTTAAAAATATACAGTATTTAAAAATATAATGAATGATGGTTTGTAATTGTTTGAGAAATTTTGTTTTTTGATTATGGCAATAACAAAATTCAAGTCTATGATTTTTCATCCATAAACAATCATCTCTCTGCGGAATATTTTCAGCACCTAATCCCTTGAGGATTTGCAGACTTAATAATGTTATTTTTTCTGCAGATTTTTCATCCCTTATTTGTATTGTAAAACGAAATAACCTACGTTTGTCGGCGCGCATCAAGAAATTTCCCCTTTTCAATTTCTTCACTAGGTGAACATTTAATATTAACTAGAATGCCAAAACACAATGTGCTAAATCATGGTTGTGAAGAAAGGATTGTCCGAGGAATTAGTCATTGTCTCGATTTTGGGTTCGGTAGACTTTGAGGCTCTTCAGAATGCGATAAGTGGATGGACTGTGTTGAGATGGAATTATTTGTTGACCGGTACAATATAAATAATGCAAATTTTTAAGGTTACCCAAATCCTCTTTCCCTTAAAGAACTGAAGTAAATTCTGATTATTAAATTAAGCCCAAATACTTAAATGTTAGCAAAATAAAACTAAGACTTTTTACTGTTCTTTTAAATAATTAGTCAACCATCAATTGTTTAACACACTCTTACACATACACACACCATGGTAATCTGTGTATGTGTGCTGCGTCATTGATACACAGATAGATAAAGTATGAAAGTTAAAATTATATTACACCATAGCTGAAAATTTTGACAGTCTTACTCTAGTGTATCCTTAAATATTTGTCACATTTTGAAAACCTTTTCAAAGACATTTTTTACCATTAATTTCAGATGATGCAAACAATTACAACACCGATTTTCGTAGCAATGAGCCATGGGTAAGTTTATATTTTAATTTGGTTACATTATTATTAAGTATTCCTTGAATATATCGATAACACTTCAAAAAAGTATGTGATAAGCTTTTGTTTTATAAAAATATATTTTTACACTATCAGAACCTATCAAAGATATTAATCCAATCTTCATCGCGCCTCATCTTGTCAGTTGAAATTAAGGATAATTTTATTTGAAGCTATGGCGCAGCATGATGCCGAACTCATCTATCAACGATCTCCTCGAACCCATTGTCTTCCATGCAAACATAACCATAAAATCATTATCACTCTCCGTCAGATAAAAGACGACCATATTTTTTTTTCATCTGAAACTTAATCAAACGCCTCTTTTTAAAAATCAAAAATTTTCTCAAAAAATTAATAGTTATATAATAATCATTTTGAAAGTATATTTAAAAACACGTATCAAAAATATTATATGGACGATCTTATTTTTCTGAAGAACTAGAGTCATACATTTGCTTGTATAAAATTAACAAATCTATTGTTTACCCACTTCAATATAATTCGTGGAGAATTCAATCAGAATTAAACAGCATGATTGTATTTCCAACAACCGATAGAGTGGGAAAAAAGCTCTTGAGACTATAAATATCTAATTAGAAACCAACCTTGCAAAAATTGTAATAGAAGTATTTTGAAAAGTTGGAGAGAAAAAAATCATATCGATATATTTTATTATATTTACAATTGAAATGAATTGTATTATTTGTTTTCCTTAGATGTCATAGTTAACCTAAAACACAAGCAATACTGCAAATGTTGTCTATACATACATATATGACTTTTTCACGAATGATGTTTTGTTAATTGTGAAAGACAAAACATGTGGAAATATACAATTTTTCAACAATTAAAATTTAAAATGTAATGTTTACTAAAAATACACGCTAATATTATGAATGATGCAAATTTTAAATTGAAATATATATCAAATTTGAATTGTTACAACTTTGTACGATTCCACATGTTTTGTCACTGACGACCCGGGTTTCGCCTTTCGGCATCTTCAGGCATTCTATCACACGTGGTCAGTTCTGTTGCATCTGTGTGATAGGATGCCTGAAGATGCCGAAAGGCGAAACCCAGGCCGTTAGTGACAAAACATGTGGAATCGTACAAAGTTGCGACAATTCAAATTTTATATTGAAATTCCATGAAGCACCGTCAGTCGATATCATAAATTGAAATATAAATAATTTTAATTTGTAATAATAAATGATCAAAATATAGATCTTATGTAAATATACACACACATATGTATGATGAATTTTGGATAATTTTAACTTTAAGCATATTGCTGGGTATAAAAAATTATACAATCTAGTATTTAAAATAATAATAACACATTTTTTTGTACTTATTATAACCGGTCCTGATCAAAAAATATATTGTGGAAATAAGTACTAAAAAATGTGTTTTTATTATTTAAAATATCATGCCTTTCCATCAAGAAGTGACAGTTAACACCTTAAAAGTGAATCTAGTATTTTATTTTGAAATTATCAGTAACAAGTTCTTTTATATATATTTGTAACCTTTTTCAATATTATTCAGTTATTTTTTTAATAATACTTTCAGTGGCGTAGGGTGTATATGTGATCTTCTAAAAATAATCTTAGCCACCCATATTGATACTGAATCACTAAATCGGCACTGGAAAATTTACTGTTAGACTCGAACCATGTTGTGCTTTTTTTATCGATACATCGTCTATCACTCCATCTGCTGGACTCTGATCTAAAAGATGCACCGTCGATTTTTTATGCAATGATATCATTGATATATTTCGACTATAATATTTACTGGATACGACAGCAAGAACAAAAAAGACTAGTGTTTAATGTAGTAAAATGTTTATTTTTTTACCGATTCTCGCCAGTTAACTAATATTATTTCTAAAAAAACATCATAGAGATTTGTATGGACTTATAATGTTTTATGTTGTTTCATAAATTTTGTGTTAATTGAGTTTTTTTTTTTGTATAAAGATTTATCGGCAGTAGAATTTTAAGAATTCAATACTTTATTCGGATCAGAAACAATATTTAATAAAATAAATCATTTATGGTTCACACATATTTGACATTCCGATAAATATAAGAGTAAAAAAGGCTTAGAATAGTACGACAATATATGATTAAAGGTTTTGTAGGTAGCTATAGATAAAAAAAAAATATGTTAATATTCATGTAATGAACACTATGAAACTTTGTAAATGAGAAAATTGATACGCTGTATTTTAAAATACAATGTCATTTCGTTAACGGGAGGCGTTGTTGATCATTTTTTATGTAGAACTCTTCTAGAACAAAACGTTTATAGTATACGCTTTTAGTATCCTTTCTAAGTGAAAGAGTCCCATACGGTTCTTCATTCCCACTGTCGTATCTAGAATTTATAGAAGTATCTTTGAGTGATCTCTTCGGAGCAGATCAGTTGGAGCTCAGCGGGACATTGCACCGACAAATGTACAATCTTCCCGCCAATCAATTGACTCCCCGCTGGTTACATCGTGCTCTGCTTTACCGACGCTGTTGCTTTGCCGCCCTTTCGGCGCGATCTCGCGGCTGTTTTCGCTACTAATTATATTGTTATTCGTTAAGATGTTCAAAACAAAAGATTGACGCGAATTTCCTTTTTTTGAAGGCAAACGAATATCAAAGCCAGAAAGAGGTACATATTTCGTTATCCATATAATTTTTAGTGTATCATATACTATCAGCTTTCAATGCATGGTGTGTAAATTTATAAAGAAGTAATAATATCTCAACAGATTTTGTAGTTCAAAAAATAACCGTTATTTCACAGTCAAATCTATTTTAAAATAATATTTGAGTTGTATAATTTCTTTATTTATATTCCATTTTCAAGAATATTTGCAGATATTATGAAGGAGTTGAATTAATTTTAAAAATACGAATCCAAAAAAAAAATCAAAGAGGATTAAAATTCGTGACCTCCCAAATGAAAATGTAAGGCAAAGTCCGCTGTTCACTGGGCTACAGTTCGAGCACTATGTCTTCGTATATCTAATCGATCCAATTTTTACACTAGGAGACATTTTATTCAAAACAGTCGAACCAAAAAAAATGTGTAAAAAGACGAAATGATCAGTGATAAAGAAAGATGGATTTCATTTTAATGAAACGCGCTATTGACAACTATACATAAATGGAATAATGTATATTCAAAAATCCGAGAATTAAAGCAACGTAATATATTATACTTGTTAAGTAGATAGTACACGAGCATAGTTTTCAAGCCAGAAAGCTTTTTCTGTACTATATAGCTATAAGCTATATCGCGTTTTAGTGCACCGTTTTAATTGTTCAAGTCAATAAATGGTCATTCTTGTTAAGCTTGGTTATATTTAAAACCTACTTAAATAGCATATTGTAAAAATATCTCAATTCTAATACCCATCGTCTAAGAAAGGTCGGTTATTTTATATTGTTGTTTGTAAACTAGTTACTATCGACATCGGGAGGAGGCAGACTAATTTTCGATTTGAAACTCAAACTTTACGATTCGTAGATGTTTCGGATTGATAAATTATCACTTATATTATTGATGAAGTTTTTTGTGATAATTTAGTTCATTACGTAAATTGATGGAATCTTAATCCAAAGCTACAAAATCATAACATCGTATTTGAATCAGACACACCAATTAAAATCCATCTAATATTTAATAAGTATAATTATTTAGTTTACAATATTGGTATTAGTGTTTTGTAAAGTGTGCCTAAAAAAGACTAAAACACTGATCAGAACTTGTGTAACTATCGTCCGTTAAGCGTTGTGACTGAAACAAAAGAAGTACAAAGCCATCAGATGTGAATAAACAACGATATGGTCTGTACTAATCAACCTTTCCCAAAAAGAGTTTTTAAGCAATCTTACAACCAGTAATATCAAATAAAAAAATTGATTAAACATAATCACTACAAATTCCATCGAGCACCTTTAGTCGATATCATAAATAATCACTACAATTCAATCGATCAAATGTGTTTTTTATTTTTTTAAATTTATATAATTAAAACGTAGAAACATCAATTTGGACGCTTAGTGACACATTATCACTAAAAATCAATACAGGATAAATCAACAATTTTGATAAAAATTGAAGCACAACCGAATCGAAAAAATCATCGGATATATTAACTCAAATAATATTTGTGTTAAACATGTTTTATTGGCGCATATTTAATCGTTCTGTGCGACACGATACTTCGAAGTAAATAGATTAAAACAAATAAACAGATGTCATTTTACAAAGATTTATGTTAAGCTTGAAATCCAAACTATTTGTCACCTCGATATCACATTTACGTGCATTTCGTATCAATATTGATACACCGAAAGACTTCCAGAAGATAGCGACAACACCTGTATATACATCTTATGCAATCATAATACAAACAATGGTTGACGTCTTTCGATCTAGCGAATACGAGTCATTCGTTTACGGCACTTGTAAGGTTATTAACCCGCAGTATTTGTCATAAATTGCTCCAATAATGGATTAGAATAATATATTTTTGCATTACTGACAGATATTGTCAGACCTTGTTTCGATACCAATTCAATTGAACCATATGAAAGTATGATTACCTTTAACACTTATTCATGTATTTATCCAGCTCAGCAAAGATTTACGCAAATTTAGGGTAATTTTGTTCATCAATTATAAATCAGCTGTTTATTATTTATACAAAAAAGTGACGCTGAATCTTTTGCGTATGCAAAAATTGATCAAAAAACAAATACAGTGAAACCTCGATCAACCGTTCTCGCATAATACGTTTTCCCGGATGGAACGCTTATTTTTTATAGTCCCGTCAAACTCCCGTAAGAACAATGTTAAATAATCCCGCATTGACCGTTTCCCGATTCCCCGATTTCCTCGATAAGCCGTCTAAATATTTTTATCCCGTCACAAATACTATCCCGATTGACCGTTTTTATTGCATATTTCTCCGTATCTCGGCAAGCAAGTTTGACACAGCCGAGTGCAGGTGTTATGTTTAGACACGCTGGAATCCGCTATACATGTTAGACATAACGCATTGGACGCATGTGCTATTTTTTGGGTTGAAATCCACCATACGCGTATTATTGTTTATGATGCAAATGTAGAGTTGTTTAAAATTCATGGTAGTAATGATTCCTGTACGTACAAACTTTTAGTGACAAGTTTAGTAACAAATATTTGTTCCGATTAAAGTGCCAAATAACAAAGAAGCAAACGAACATAAAGGACTTTTTTAAAAAATAAATTTTATATACAGTATGTACAACTAATAAATAAATATTTTTTACGATTTTACTTGTTTATTATTATTTGAAGCTTTCCCGCATTAAACGTTTCCCGCAATTACCGTTATTTTTTCAGGGTCCCTTGGAAAATGTAAAATCGAGGTTTCACTGTACAATTCATTTAATTACCCCTATTTGCTTCAGACTGGACTTTTAATAGTCCATTTAAACAGAAAGTGTAAAACAAGAACGAAAACTGGTTATAAGTCAGTAGTAAAAGCTCAGTTTTTAAAGCGAGTAGTACAAGAGTATGGGATTTTACTAGGCTATTTTTTTTTCAATCGAATGGGTGGTAGGCAAATCAAAGCATCACACACGTCTTTCAAATCGACTGGAAATCAATTTATGAAATTATCAGTTCGGATTCGCAAAATTCTACAGCTGAACAAGACGAATGCCCGCGTTAACTACTCGATTATTTAATTTATACAAGTGTTATACATAGTGATATAAATCGACTTGTTAAAATTAAGATATAGTAAACCTCTAAACTTTTTTAACCTTTATATTTATGCTGCACAACGTAATATTTGGCAATCTAGGAAATTCTTCAGCATCTAACAAAATCCATTTTCCTTCACAAATATTATATATTATACGATCCCACACTGAACACTGTATTGACAGTAATTATCAAATTGTAGTATGCTTTTTGTAACCTTGTCCCTCTTATTGTACTCCGAGAGACAAGTTTAATGACCGACATATGATGGGTAAAAGATAAACAAACTATTCCGTCAAAATGTTTTAGTTCACCAGTATATTTCAAAAGTGCAGTTAATCCCTTAAATATGTTGATTGAATTGGCATTCACTTGGTAGAACTCCATTATAAAACGGTGAAAAAATAGCCATGTGTTTTAGTTCTGACGATGGCGTGAGCCGAAATAGCTATCAACTATATTTGTTAGAACTAATTTTGTAGAATTAAAATACATTGCTATTTTTTCACCGTGCCTTTAAATATGATCTTTACGTTTCCCTAACATTTGTATAAAACAATTCTATCAAATATGTTACTCATATTTCTCAACATCCGTTTTTGGGAGTAAGTTAGTTGTTAGTTAACCACCTCCGTACGACCCTTTTTAATGGTTAATTTTAGAAGTTAATCATTGTAGACATTTCTGAAATTTTGTATGGACCGGACTTATTTAGACTTTTGAATAGACCGAGCTCGAGAATGAAATTTATTTTAACACGATAAAAAAATAGCAATGTATCTTAGTTCTACGAAATTTTAAGATATATTATGTAGCTATTTAAGCTCACGCCATCGTCAGAACTATGTTTAAGCGTACATTTGCTTATCTATATATAGCTGTGTAGATTAGGCACATAATACATGTTCTCTTCTGTTTTAGCAACCTAGCTTATATCGTGGAGTTCTACCAAATAAATACTAATTCAATCAATCAAGGAATTTATTTTTCAAAAAATCTGGCTTTGTTAGCAGTCATTCAAATAAATGGTTCATTTAATATATTTTTCACGATTTTCGTAGTTATTACTTTGATAGAAAACGATTTGAATCATAAATTGAATAAATCGATCTATTATATTTAAGTGTATAGAAAAATAAACCTATTCACAGGAAAGGGTAATTTCCCGTAATTTATATACAGTTGTGTACTGTTTATTTCACAGGTGTGATCTTATTCACATATCCAAAATTATTTCACATATTACTATAAGCTAAGCAATTTCAAAATCTTGACATGCTTGTTAGTATGTTTTGCATGGTGGCCTGAAAAATGCTAATCTGCCTCTGCTTTGTCTCATTGTGATCGCCGAACCACCTCGCGTCACATCACGCTGCTTTTTATGATTTCGACAATGGCCGGCTGCTGTTTTGTATGGTTATTATTGTATTATGATGTTATTTTAACTATTATTATCATTATCACACTCGTTCTTTTCCCTTTTCAGTGTTATGTCGACTATAGCGCACATTTCGAAGCTGGTACCTTAGTGTGCCGTCAGGTCGCGCAACGGCAGGTCGGAATGCCGGCGGCCATTTTTGTTTTTCTTTTGACGTTTCGTAGGTTTGGCGGGAAATTCATTATTTAAATCATGAAATCTTAATATCTAATTGTGTTTATTATCACACATAAATATTTATTGGAAAATAAATTTATTTTATCTAATCAATGAAAAGAGAGCCGAGTACTAACTAACTGTAAGTACTTTCTTTCTAATTTTAATACATACAACGAATATATTTTTTAAATTTAATAGATCTTTTTTCATTTTATTTTATTATATTTTAAGTCAGCGTTTTAGATTTTTAACCACGTGAGATAAACTTAATTGAAAGTCGAGTAGAAAAAATATCACAAATCTCCATGTTCAAGATTGCAAAGTTTATTTCGAAAAAATGTATGTCATATTGATTGTTAAAACACAGCTTATATCACATGACCACAACGGCCTTTAAATAGTAGATATATTTTTTGTCATTTTTATAATTTCTATTTTTCCCGTTTTATTTGCAAAGAAACATTGTGCATGTATGCAACACAAATTTCATTCACTGCTTATGCAAAAATCGCTTTAAATAAAATGTATCATATTTCAAATATATAAATTGTATACCAATGTTTACTTTAGTGTCCAAATAAAAAAATCTCATTAAATTTTGTTAATTTTTATTCATACATTAAGCTTTAAAATGTACATGTTATTTAAATTTTTGACAATTGTTTTACTATTTTAGAAATGGATTGAAAACAATAAGCAAGCTCAACTATCATTATGAAGTCTAATAAAGTAAATTAGTTCATTTTTTTACAATAGTTTTTAAAATAATGATCCATTTTAATATTTTGATAACGTACTGTCTCAGCAAACCACTTGTATTTTTTGACTGTACACAATTCAGTTAAGTTTCTATAAGACTGTCAGTATAATATTGCTATGACAAATGCATCAATAACAAACAATTAACGCTTTCAAAGTGTATGTTAAGCTAATTTTGAAAAGGTGAATATAAAAAATTCTTTCGTTGTTTTTGAACGGCGAGATTTTATTAAGAGTTTGGCAGCTATGCGTAATTATCAGTGTTCATGTTAATTTCAATTCGACATTAAAATATATTTCCTTCAAGTTACCGCTAATCTATAGAAACGTTTTTAGTTTATTTATAATAAAGTATATTCCTGTATCGTTCCGGAAAAAAATATTTGACATCTAATTTTATTGTTAGATATCACTGCTATAGAATCAGAAGCTACTTACGATAGCTTCATATGTTACAGAACAATTTTATTTTATTTTCAACTAGTCTCTAACATTAAATTACAGGTATTATATTTGTCGAATTAATGCCACGTGAATATTCCGGGCTATAAAAAATTTGGTTGGCATGGTTGATTTACTGTCATAATTTTCCGCGGGTAAATGATATACCTAAGCGACTAAGCGATAAAAAAAGGTGTTCGTAAAAGTTCGAAGAGCTCATGCTTAGCTGATGGCTCACATTATTGAGTTGCGGCTACGAACACATTTGTCACGCGGGACTATGTTTTTTTTCTTCTTTTTTTACCGACACATCAATCATTGAGCCGCATCATTTGGTTGGCATTTAAAACTGTCACCTCTGGCCAGGTGTATTAAATTAAAAGAAAAACTCATGACTTCAATATTAACTCAGATATATGGTACAATACTACAAACTATCGAATCAGAAAAAAATATTTTTTCGAGACGATTTTGAATTATTAAAAAACCTTATTTCAATTACGTTTTTTAACTGCTGCTACAGTGGGTGATCAATTAACGAACATAATTTTCTCCAAGATTATAGTCGCAATTTGAATTGTTCAGTAACCGATCAACCAAGTTTAACAGATAGAATATATGAATTAGAAATATCGATTAAGCTCGTTATCCGAATATGTTTTCGTTGTCTAAACACAAACATCTTTCGTTATTTTGTCATTGTCGGATTTGTTCGCAACCTGAACTCTTTGTTAATCGATCACACTTATATATAATTGACATGAAATTAAAAAAAATAACAGTGTACTTAAATTTCTATGAAAATTTTATGACGTAATATCTATTCCTTACAAAAAAACATCACAGTGAAAAAATAGCGATTTATTTTAGTTCTACAAATTTTTTTTAAGATATAATTGATAGCTTGTATCGAATTGAGGATTTTTATACTAAACTATTCCTTACATAATAGAATCCGGGGAAAATCATAAACTTATAAAACAGTACATACTAATTATTTTACTAAAAGTAATTTTCGAACCTAATTCGTTAATATGGTTGAACCGTAATATAATTTGTGTATAGACTTGTCATTAGGTACGTCCATACTTAACATATCGAGAATTAAGCTACAAAATTCATTCAAGAATATTCTTGAACGAATATCATATAAAGATCATAATATAATGGCTTTTAAGATTTTTCTTAGCCCGTGTGATTGGTGTTCTCTGACTTTGCGCATAGCGATGTAGCTGTACGTGGATTTGAACCCGCAGTAACGACCTGCAGCCGAGCGATTCATCATCCACTCCCTCGAGGCCGTGAAGCGAGAATATTGAAGCGGAAAACATCCAATGAATATCTTTATATCGAACTAAACTGTCACTCTGGCCTATTATATTATTATTATACGTACTTGTAGTTTGAGGATAGACTTCACACCATACTTGAGTTATGTGTAGCTCTGGAGATATTCACTGTAATGTATTAATGCTCGTCAAGTGGCGTACTTGCGGTATACATAATTATTATAAGCACTAGAGGAGCGCACCCGGAAATGTTATCTATAGAAAAAATTCGAGTTGGTGTATTTTTATTGAAATATAATATGTAATAGAATACGGGGTCTACATTAATTATCACCCACAATTCACTGCGAAAACTTTACTTCCACATCGTCAGTTCGTTATAGTTCTGATGAAGACGTAAGCTGAAATAGCTATCATCTATATAAATTTTATTTAACTATATTATATAGCTTTTTGTCACTTTGTTCTAATTTAAACATTCTTAACCTTCATACCGTTGACAAACTGGATTTACTCTTTATAAGAACAAACAAATTTATGTCTATGACTTCTCAAAAAAATATCTTCTACACAAAGACAGTAGATTCTCATTTTGACTTGCATAAGTCGAAAGAAATATGTGGCGAAGTATACTACTCTTTGAGTTTTCAAACTATTAAAAGTGAACGTGCCTAAAAGAAACTAAAAAAGGATAAAGCCATAGAAAGCTGATACTCTGGATATGGATAAATGCCCTTAAGTATGGAAGACTCAAAAATTTCTTCTAAACCTTATCCAGCATGACGCCTTGAAGAATTTCTCATTGGACATTTCTGGCAAAAGTTTGTGTAAAAACGTGTCTAAGATTGTTATAATAAACCCTTTAACCCGTTAAACGCCGGGCCAATTCCATGGATCTTTTGCTGTACGCCAACATTTTCAATCACCGATTTTTCCATGAAAACGCCACGTAACACACACCCGGAAAATCGTGTTATACTCAAGTCATTATGATTTTCATAGAAAAGTGATTTCATAATTTTGTTGTTTTTATTGCTAGCAGTATACCTCTACGTTAATTGAACGCAGACGCAATTAAGAGTACACAAATGATCGCTAGCATATTTTAGTCTCGAGCAGTGGTTATTGTGTGCAGCCACTGGGAGATTTTGTTGCGGTCATCAAAAACTTCATAGTAAATATTGATATTTGAAAAAAAAATATTTTTAAAAAAATAATTTGTTTAATGTGAAAGATCATTCAGTGTAACGTACTTTATAAAGAAAATGTAAATATGCTTAAACTTAATTTTTAATTGAATATAAACTTACAAGTGGGTCCTTTTTTTTTAATAAATTCAACTTCTGTTTTTTTTCACATCTCAAAAAAAAAAAATGTACTGATGTTTATAATGGTGCCACAGCAAAATGTTACATGAGAAGTACTGGTCTAATAGTAATGAGGTGTGTAATGTTATGATAATCGTAATTCTATGAGATAAGGTTAGATTATTATGTTTTTAGTTTTGGAATATTAATAAAATTTACTAGCAATTAAATGTAGTAGTGATCATTTATAGGCTTTAAATTGTTTATACAATCAGCCCAAATATAAATTTTCATTGATCAAAATCGTACAGCTATTTGCTGGCAGTAAATTGATGGCGATGAATTAGTGGCGTTACATTTATTTACTTTGGTATATAAACGATACTAACTTTTTGTTTCATCCGTGTGATATAATATCTGAAGACGCAGAAAGGCGAAACCAGGGTCGTTAGTGACAAAACATGTGGAATCTCACAAAGTTGTAACAATTCAAATTTTGAGATAAATTATTGATATGAACTGAATTTATATAATTAGATACCGACAACAAAAAAAATGACAAGATTTATAAGTTTGCGATTTTTTTAAATGTAAGTAATTAGTTATAAATATGAAATTATTATAAATATGAAATTATCCAGAATGATGTATTTGATATTTTAAAATTGTCAACTTGGAATCATTGCACGAGACATTTATTTATTTCAATAACAACTTAAATTTCCCGTCTTCAAATTAATTATAATCAAAATTTGATAACAAATATGGACTAGATTATGGATTACAATACCGAACGAATATACTAATGCCGGCGTTCTAAATATCAATGTGAATTCGATTATATAATATAATTATCAATCAATACAGACTTTCAAATAAACTTTAAAAGTTTCATTTATTTTAAATTTGATTTAAAAATAAGTTTGTGACAAACATAAGATGCTTTCCATAATCGCGAAAACCATGCCACGGCTTGGAACACGACGAATAAAATTATAAAGATATTCAAATTTGAATTGTTACAATTTTGTACGATTCCACATGTTTTGTCGCTAACGACCCGGGTTTCGTCAGTTCTGTTGCATCCGTGAGATAGAATGCCTGAAGATGCCGAAAGGCGAAACCCGGGTCGTTAGTAACAAAACACGTGGAATCGTACAAAATTGTAAGAATTCAAATTTGATATTGAAACTCCATCAAGCACCTTCAGTCGATATCATAAATTATAAAGATATTTATTTGAATTTTCTATTATGATTGATTCAGCGAAAACATCGAGTTTGATTTTTATTTTGCTTAAAAAAATCATAACAAGGATTGATCCCTAGTTTTAAGTAGTGAAAAATTAACTAATCGAAAAAAAAATTATATTCTTACTCATAAATCAATATGCACAAAAAGGTACGACTTAAATTACTTTGAACAATATGACAACTGCAATAAGATGATCCCATCTCATCAATTGTATGTATAACCGTGAACTTCGACCGTCATTTGCAGGTGTTAGACTTCGATTATTGCTCGTGACCGTCCAGGGCCGAACTGTCTGTCACTACACCAACACCTCTTCTCTACACCAATTACACGATAAAGGATCAGATAAACGCGAAGCCGGCACACCCCAAAGAAACATGTCAATACCACAAACTATTTCCGATCAATTGTAGTACGTACAAATTTTAGATTGAGCAGAGATTCTCAAGCGATTAAATCACGAAAAACTTTTTCTTATCTTTTTATTAGTTACATAGTTTTCCACTTTATGCTATATTTTTTGTAGAGTTATCATATATAAAATTTAATGCCATTATAATCAAACTATGACGGTTTTATTGCACCTGTGGAATGTATAAGGTTTCGACAATTCAAGCTTTTTTCTACTTCTTTACCTAATGAAAACCTACCGTATATTCGTTACTACATATTTGACTTGTCGCCTCGCTTGATTATTTTACATTAAAATAAAATTTTATTGATTTTTTCAGTATTAAAGGCAAATACAGGAATATGACCTTTTGGCTATATATATGTTTGTACATATACGACAACTTCATTAAACTATATTTGATTGTTTTATCGCTGTATTCTTGTTCAGTTTAATTTGTATGTAGATGAAACCGTTTCAAAAATATAGCAGGGATATAGACAAAAAATTACAATAATAACGAAATATACATTAAAATACGATATTATTTTTCTTATTAACAAAGAAAACGGAAAACGGATTTGATTAAAACTAAACTGGCACTAAAAAGAGGCGTGTTTTTTTAAATGCAATGTCAGTGCTTGTTCCTGTTACACATCCCTAATGAAAATATTATTTGTATTTTTATATTGTATATTAAATGATTTTTAAAAGATGGCATAATATTCCAAGAATTGATTTCTATATCAATATATATTGTGTAAATATGTATTGACAGAAGCAAGACTTAAGCAGAATAATTCTGGAAAATGTTTCAAGATATCAAACATCACTTAACATATTATCTGTCACTTCTAGATAAAACAATAGTTAATTTTAAAAAGTCGTACTGCTTAATGACAGTGTTAATTACTTAATTAATTAAGTTTTTGTAACCTGATTGTAAATTTTTAACCTATTTGTAAGTATTTCAAATCAGTTACTTAACATATATAAATTGGACTTTAAATTTAGTTTTATTTTTGATTACAGAAAACTGATACTAAATTTTAAGGGATGCTTTGGATTTTATTTTTTTAGCTTTTGGAATTTGTTTATATATATTTTACATGATTATCTATAAATAATTATCATAGATTTTAAGCCAATTGCTTTTTACACCTGGTTATTATCAACATTTAAAATATCAACATAGCATTTTTAATTTTTTATGTTATCAACTTGTAAGACATCAACATATCAATTCTGGTAATTTTTAAAAATATAAATAAAGCCAAAACATCTTTAATTTTCTTCTTATTAATCAGTAAATATTTACATGCATATATATATATATATTTATACAACCGTTGCTTGAAACTGAAATAAACATTCAGACTGATAACTGTGTTAGAAACAAAACATCTACTCAAACTCCCAGTGAATCAAAATATATATATACACGTATAAACAACAAAATCGCAAAAATATTGTAACATGGTATCAAAAAAAAGTATTGTGCTATAAAGCTCGCTAAAAATAGTGCAAATATTAATTTTCCGTTTCCCGGTACACATCTATTATATTATCAGATGCTGTATGTTGGACGTAGCTTGGGCGGTAGACTTGAGAGCCAATATCGAATATCAGGTGTCAAAAGACATCCAATACCTTATCATGATGCAGCTCACAGGTCTGAGAGCTCGCAGCCGTGTCTTTAGCTGAGCGCTGAAGATGTGTTTGGAGATAAATCGAAACATCGAGGTGGAGAGTACTGCCTATTCTAGCCTGTGACAGCTATGCGACCAGGGGCGGTGCGTCAGCGGTTCATTGTGAAGTCATTCATTGCTACTATAGTGTTTTATAATAACAATAGCACTGGGTAAAACGTAATGAGGTGACAGTTTTAATATAAGTTTATCATCATATATAGTGTTATGCTCACAAAGTTGGCATTTGAGCTTTATTGGCATGAGCTTTGCCTTAGCAATCAGGTAAACATAAAATTTTGATTTTTTCAATAAAAAGTTGTGAAGTGCGGTTTTCGCCTTTCGGCATCTTCAGGCATCCTATCACACGGATGCAACAGAACTAAGGTGAAACCCGGGTCGTTAGTGACAAAACATATGGAATCGTACAAAGTCGATATCATAAAAAAGTTGTGATTTAAAATTTTTAATTTCTCTTCGAATGACGATTTAAAAAAAAAAAACTGCACGTAAAAGAATTGTATGAGAAAAAATATCCGTTATACAAAACTAATGTTTTATATATAGATTGTTTTAATTGGCTAACAGTTTTTTTTACTTATTTTGTTTAGCATAAAAATACTGTTACGAAATACGAAAAAATAAAATTTTACGAAAATTTATTATTCCAATCTAAATTATTTTATATTATTTAAGCTATAGAATTTGTAGTCACATTTATAAATTTAAAAAAATGGGACTGTTTTTGATATTTTATATCTACACACCGATAGAATGGAACAAATTACCGTATAATGAAAACTTCGATCCAGAATGAAATTTGTTGCGCGGATATTTTTATTTTTATTTTTATTTTGAAAGCAAAATTTTATATCTGATTATTCGTTTACAGTTTTAAATCAAACGCATTATATTCTCCGGCACTGTCGCTTTACTACTAAATACCGATCAATAAAAAAAACTTTTACACTGCGATTTGGTAAGGAAAAAAGAGCACGCTCGATGTACGAAGTATAATCAACACTTGGTCTTCGATTCTGACTATTACAACTCGACGCTGGTCATCCACCGCAAGGTTTATTGTTTAGAAACAACAAAACGTATTTTTGCGCCTCTAGTAATATACATACCGCAGATACACTTTCATTTATTTTCAATACTTAACGGTGCTTAGCAGTGACGTACGCAAATTTTTATACAGATGGACATGCAATTAATAAATTGAAATATTATTATGACTATTAATAACAGTATGTGAGATATGTGAACATATATTTGTTCAGAGTTATGCGTTAGCAATATGGAATATATCAATGATACAAATTACAGAAGGTTTTCTATATTTGATCTGTGTTAATCACCTATATTTTCGGAGAAAAAAAATAAAAAAATTGTTGAAAATCAGTCGCTTGTTCGAATTATGTTTTTGAATATTAGTCAATTTACCACACGCGCCTTTTTTGATTAAAAAGTTCAGTAATCTATAAATTTCAACATAAATCCATTGAAATATTAATTTATAAACAGGAATTTTGTAATGTACATAACAATATTGAAGTCAAGACTTTTTTAACCGTTTATATTGCTATTTTTGGCAAAAATATCGTCAATTTACTATCTTCTACAGTGTAATTTTTGATCGGATATTTTACTTTCGGATACAAAGAAGTTTTATTAATTACAATGCATTATAGAAATGTAATATAATTTATTTTAATACCAATCAGCCGATATTTTTCATTTTAAAACCAGATTCTTTAATATTGAAAATAATATATATATACTTGCTTATAATATGCGGTAATCCAGAAATCGTAATTTCTACAGTCACATTTTTAGATTTATTTATGTCCAGATAGTGCCCAATCAGTTAAACTTAAATGACACCTTTACGCCATAAGACAACTGGTCGTATTCACTGGTAAATTTATAAGATTAGTTTGCCAGAGCTTATTTACTACAGGCAGCACGCTACTGGTGCTTAGTGTGAGTGGCTAAGTGCAAATGTCACTGACTTTCAGATAGGCTTTTATTATATTTGATATCGATAATCAATATCTAAACTAAACACCTGTCATTGTCGTAAGCATTTTTTACGATACGTTACAAAGAGATTTTAAATTCGGTTTTGATAGATTATTATTAGGGGTCCATTGTTTCAATCAATCGTAGTGTTTTGAATGTATTAATCAATTTGCATAACAAGTTTTATCAATACGTTATCTATTCAAAGCATTTACAACAAGTGTCAGTGATGACTTTCATAATATTTGTAATAATAAATAAATATTGCATACTTTCAAGTAGAGTAAACAAACGCGAAAACCTTCTTCCTGTAAATTTATTTCAAGTAATATTTATTTTTTTGATATTTTTTACATATTATAAAAAGTATTTCTTTTGATTTTTGTTGAACATTCTACCCACAGACTCACAACCATGACAAATTATAACATTGAAAAGGATCATTTGATAAAATTAATATGAAAATCGTGTTTTATATTATGTAAAATTAATCTCAATATTTGCTTAGTTAAAAATTTTACAAATAAATTTCCCTTGCAAAAATTTTTTTTACTGTATTAAATTTGTTTTAAGAACAAAGAAAACGTTGATTCAAATTTTTAATTCAATGGTTGACAATTTTTTTCAGAAACAAACAAGTAGTGTGTATGAATATAATTTTGGTTAGAAAGAAGTTAGATATTAATCTAGTGTAAACTTATTTCTAACGTGTTTCAGAGACCACTTGACAAATCTAGCGCGAAATCACTTCAAGAGGATTTGTCGGAATATCCTCACTTTTTCGACCGTTTTCAATATCCTCTCAGCCGACCAAAATAATAACATCTCATAAGTATATGAAGCTCGGCAAAATTGATTTCTAAGATAAAATCAATCTCCCGGTACATCGGGGAAAAATGCTATACCACAGTTCGTGTCCGTATATGATATAGTTGTTCACAATTTGTATAATATTTATTACTTCTCCAAAAAGACCACGATACGTTTTTAAAACAGAAAATTAAATGAACAAAAATCTCGTTACTAAATTTTACACGTGTCACCCATCTTTAGTCCTTCTGTGTTGTCAGTTTATTAATTATTTCAATACTACTATACTATCAACAAATAAAATCTATAACTTATCAATAAGAGTGAATTGGGACTATTTCTTACTGCTTGGTGTGGGCGAATAGTTGGGATACAAATATGTGTAATTTAAAAGACATAAATACTTTTGATAATAAAAATTACTAATTTATAACTATTAATGACTATTATTATTAGTCATACATACTATAAATCTTTGTATTTATTATTTCACACATAAACTAATGTAGTATTTTTACGATTACATTACTAAATTTGAAAATTTACAAAACAATAATGCTTAAAATACTTTTTTATGACACCGCGCACAAACCTAGGAGTATTAATGAATAAAAATGAATTTCCAAATAATTGGCAAAGTGAATATAAAGCATATTTACTATGTAATGTTTACACCAGCTAGTTGTATTTCGAAACAAAGTAAGGTCACAGAAAAAACTTTATATTTAAACCATCAACTGAAGCTTAATATACTCCTACTATTTTTTACCAAATATTTTTATTGATAGTTAACAATGGCTTAAAATATGACCTGTAATACTTATATGAAAAAAGATTATTGCAATATGAAACAAATATAAATTTCTTCGATTTAAATGCATATTCCTTGAGATTCATTTTATTTGTTACCGTCAATAAATCGAATCTATTTTGGAGTTATTACGTTATTGAAATCTTATTTATAAATCTTTCGTGGTTATAGTTAGTGCTTAGTTGTTCGGCAAGAATTTAAACTATAAATAAAATCATTGAAACGCCAATGAAAGAAAAATAGTATTCATATAGATTAACTCAAATAACTGATTTAGTTATGTAATTTGTATGGCAATATTGTATATTTTCTTTAATTCTTTTGAAAAGATTGATATGTCCAACTGATATACGTAATTTTAAGACGAATTGTTCAGACGTATAGATACAACCCCATGTAATCATACTTTCTCAGCGCGTCCGCTAGAAATACGTCACAAGTCAGGGTAGGTGGCGGTTTGTTATGAGATCTCCTTCCGCCGGACATGTCCGTTCGCATTTCCACGCTTGACCAAAGATGTCACCACTCACTGGACAGCGGTCACCAACAGTCGTCGTGTAGCTTTAAAAATAATACTGTCATTTTTTCTTTAAATATGAAGAATTTATTCTTTCAGGGGTCATAATAAATATTTGACTTCCTCTAAAAGGTAAATCTAACTGGAATTCACTGAGGAGAATTGCATTATAATAAAATAAAAAAAGTTCTTTGTTACTGAATACTTCAATCAATTTCATTGACAGAACCATTTTTACTCAAGCTTTTCGAGTGGTGAAATTTTACGTTTATTCATTGATTTGCCATGAACATAATTCAACGTTTTCCGCAAATATAATGAACTGAGTCATAAAACTGAGCATCTGTTGATATTCGCTTAAAAATAATTTCAAGTGTTCCTTAAACTTTTCACTTCCATTTGAAAATTTTGTAACGAACACATAGCGATCAAATTTATATAAAATAATACATATATTTTAATCCTTCCATACAAAAGATGATTTTTAAACATGATTGCAAAGTTGGCAAAACAATCTAAATTTATTCATTAACTTTAATTTATTTCTTTAAGCATTTCTACTGAAATATGGAACATTCTTTGATTATTTCAAAAAAATGCTATAAAATTCAGCCGTGTGTATATTATCTTAAAAAATGATAGTATATAATAATGAAGCTAGCAAATGACTTGCAATCTCCTTATCACTCACTTTCTCTTTTTAAGTTGATAAAAGTAAAGATTTTATTCGCAAACAATCGAAATCTAAAAATATTCGTACGCAGTCTTAAATTATTAATGACGCATCTAAAACGGATTTGCATACGAGAACATTCAATCACTCGGCTTTATAATCAAACCGGTCTAACTAAAAGCCGGTCCTGATCATACAATTAATTGTGGAAATTAGTACTAAAAAAATGTGTTTTTATTATTTAAAATATCATGTCAAGAAATGACAATTAACACCTTAAAAGTAATTATGGAACAACTCTTATTCCGGTTAAATGGTTAATAAAATATGTATAACTGAAATTTTTTATATGATAGTATCGAACACATGGAATGTGTTGAAATTTCACACAAAAAAGGGAAGTGATTAAAACAATCTTTTTGCATCCGTAATAAGTATCAAACAAATATTGTTTTAGTTTCATCATATAATATTTCATTTATGATTAATATCTTGATAAATCAAGAAATATTTTGATAACAAAACAAAAGAAAAGCTTTAACGTGAAAATGACGAAAAGCAACATTTTTATTCAATTAAGCACCACACCTTTCATTTTTAAATCCTTCATCAAGCTATTCTGAGGTAGTTTTAGAAGAAGACGGCACGTGAGGCTCTGTTCCTCCCGGAAGGGACAGCGGATGCCGTTGGCGTAAACGCGGGTTCGAAGGACTGACGCTGGTCAACAGCCTTCGGGAAAAGCCTGACGTTCAAGGATATGATATTCACGCGTCACAGGATGCTTTGCAACAAGATGGATCACACTTCAGTATCTAATGGCGAATAGAGATAACCGTGTCATTATGAAACATACACATTGACGTATATTATAGCACTATCGTTTACTCTTAAATGGCGAATGATACATTTATAGAAATATAATATATAGAAATTCAATTATTTCATATTCAGTCTTTTTACTCGTTTTGATATTGTGATAAATTTAGAGACGCTTAAAACATTCTTTTTACGAATACAATTTATGATACCGACTGAAGGTGTGCTTGATGGAAATCAATATCAAATTTGAATTGTTAAAATTTTGTACGACTCCACATATTTTGTCACTAACGATCTGGTTTTCACCTTTCGGCATCTTCAGGAATTCTATCAAACGACATTTCTATTGCATCCGTGTGATAGAATGCCTGAAGAAGTTGTAACAATTCAATTTTTTAACGAATATGTTTTTTTTCATAAAACGTCATATTTTGCAACTCTCAATAAAACCAATAAATTCACTAATGTATTGTTAATCTTTAACAGTGATTAAGGAATATAAACTTACAGTGGCTACAAAAAAATATTTAAATTTATCGCATTTCAGTCGTAATGGTCAATATGGTGGTATTTAAAATTCGTGTAATAAAAATATCTTCAAGGGTGGGTAAAAGCTATATAGAATCCTAGGCTTCGAGGATGGGTCAGCGCCCGCCGTCCGGAATTGTCTGCCCTTCTCTCGACACCATTTCAATTGTACATTATAGTGATGTCAGCCACTATTTTCCTGCACATATACCTTCAACACCTTCCCCATATTGTTTTTACCCATTTCTTAACGTAGTATCTTAAACATTTATTTAAACCACTAAACGAATTCACATACATACTACTTTGATAAATACATTTACGTCAGTTCAATATTTATCATAAAGTTCGGAAAACACATATGATTTAAATTTTTTGGTGAAATAAAGACATATTTTGTATTTTATTCATATGTCTCTTATTTTTCACTATATTAACCAGATTGATAAAATTGTAACTGTTTTTGTAAATTGTGTTATATATAATACAATACAAAAATATGTCCTTAATAAACGATTTTTTATATACACATAATACATATTTATGAAGGAAGCAATTAAAATGTACGAAGCTTAATCTATGTTCAATTAATAATTTTTGACGCGGTAAAATTATATTGTATAAAATATGCTTCCTTAATATTGTGTTCAATCTTAGTTGTTTATATTTTGTTCCACCAAAATTACCGGCCGTTTTATAGTCAGTTTTTACTTGTGAAAATTGATAAATTGAAAAATGAAAACACACTCATAAAGTGTACAAGATAAATGTGTACTACTGTAAAGAACATACTACCTTCTGGAATTTCTAAGCAGTTTGGAATTGAGCTTTTAACGTGCTGAAAACCGACGACAGGCTATTTCAAGCCTGCTTTCATTACTGAAGTATAAGTTCAAAAAAATTATTCAACTCTATTAAAAATTTATTTAGTTTATTTTAAGCATCACTCTTTACAACTTGTTAATTGGTGATTCCACCAAAGACTAGCATTTGCAAAATATATCGGTGGTGTTTTAGCATAAGCTTATTACTGTTATTAGATTTATAGTAAACCAATTTTAACAAAAATTACACTTCTACTGACAGATTTTCGATAATTTCACTAAGAATGAAAAAAATACAATTTTTTAGTAGCTTTATAAAACAATCTGCATGTGAAAGCATTTCCAAAATCAGTTATTATGTTTTTCCCAAACGCCACAGGTAAGTACATAGAGTAAGAATTCATAACATTACCAATAAATATTGAAATATTTTTTTTCAGTGAGCTGACTAAAATTAAACAATCGAAGGAAATCAAGCAAATGAGATAAAACTTAGCTAAGACACGAGAAACACGTATTATGAAAACACCATTTTAACGTGGTATTTGACCTCAAAATTTTCACTTATTTTAGTTTCGTTTTTTTTTATTATGATAAAAATGTGCGAGAAAATGATTCTATGGAACAATTTAAATAACACTAATGCATAATTACGGTAACAATATACACCATAACATGAATAACGATACAGAGGACTAATGTGTTTCACTGTATTTTTTTTAATGACAATAATGTGAATAAAATTT
Source organism: Himalopsyche japonica (assembly GCA_028555115.1). Lineage (NCBI taxonomy): Eukaryota > Metazoa > Arthropoda > Insecta > Trichoptera > Rhyacophilidae > Himalopsyche > Himalopsyche japonica. The sequence goes on along the minus strand of JAHFWJ010000228.1, from coordinate 54,174 downwards.
TCAGCTTTGTTTTGTTATCAATTTGGCATATTTAATATATTAAGGAAGTAAAATTAATTCAAATCACAATTAATTGCAACAACCATACGTTTTTCTATGTGAATTTTAGTATCAAAATTATATTTAAGACATATATCCAACAGTATTTAAATCATCATAAATTAAATCAAAAACATTTTCTGAAAACAGTATGCTGTTATTTTTAGATAAAATTATATAAAACCCAGTCCTTTTTTTACGCGATACATTGATTCCAGAAAAGGCGCGTAAAAAAAATCGCGTAAAAAATCATAGCTTTTACGAAATTGCATTACATTTCTTTACACACCCTAAAACATAAATTCGCATAATATCCGATACACTAGTCTACACTACACTGGTATGCATATTTAAAAAAATGGAATGCTTTACAAAATGAAGTTTTAAAAATACACATATTATTTATTTAAAAAAATAATGAAACGTACAAGCCTAGCATCATATACAAATTTGTTCGTTAAAACGAATTTGGGGAAAAAATCGCGTAAATGAAATGCGTAAAAAAACGTTACGGTGCCGTCCAAAAAAATCGCGTATAATCGAATTCGCATAAAAAAAGGACTAGGTGTATATAAGTAATAAAGACATAAGTGCTTCCGAATAATTATTTTTATAGATATGTATGAATCAAACAAAACAAATTTATACTAAATGTTTTATGTCAAAAACATGTATGACGCGATGAATCAAAACCGTCTCGTGGTCAATGTGTTAAATATGAGGGCTAAATGCCAGGGGATGAAAAGTTGCAGGCTCGGGTTCAGTGACGTCACGGGGCGAGAGGGGCACCTCACTGAGCAAACAAACCGGAGGGTCATTTTTATTTATGAGCGCCATTGACTTGTCGGAATGTCCAGCGATACATAATGCATGCCAGTGCAGGCCACGACGCGCTGTTTGCAACCACTTTCTACTAAGCTCACATCACACGGCAAGTTCTTTGAACGACCATATCTTCTATGTCTAAAGGTTTTTGTGAATTGGTAAAAATGCATTTTACTCAAACTTAAAACCTTCATATGTTTTTAAATATTTAAATTAATAAAAATGTATTTTATGGGCAAAACCGGTCCTAATCATAAGACATACTGTCGAAATATTACTAAAAAACGTGTTTTATTTATTTAAAATATCAAGGCTTTCCATCAAGAAGTGACAGTTGATTCCTTGTATTGCTGAGAATTGTCATGCATAATAGTAATTCAAGCAAATGAATTTTATTGACCAATCGATAATAGTGGCGATGAGCTAAACCAGTCTTGGTCGTAAAATATATTGTAGAAATAATACAAATAAATGTGTTTTTATTATATGAAATAGTGCAAGTGATAAAAAACCCGTTTTTTTCCCAAAAACACCGTGACTATTCCTGAAATTCAACGAGTCACTTCTTAATGCATTGATAACCTAACGTTTATTGCGATAGTACAGTAAAAAATAGTCTTGATTCATAGTGTGGGAATATATCAAATGCTGATTTGATCAACTAAGTATTTTCGTCTGATTTCTTGAATTATTTCTTATGATTTAGATCTTGTGGCGATTTTTGTATTACATTATTTTATCAAAATCATTTTGGCAGTCCATATAGATAACCAAATGTGTATTATATTTTTTAATTAATCAATTAAATTTTTCAAATAAATTTAAATTATCATCTTAAAATATTTTTTCAATCTTTTTATATTGTGTCGCCTGTGAAATACGAGCTTTAAAAAAGTACCCTTATAAACACACCCATACATGTGTCTTACGCATTTACACTTCCACAGATAGAATACAGAAACGAGAAAAAAATAAGTAACGTCTCTGCAGTGTGTATTGCACGTAGACATTTTATTCTGCAACGCCACGGTTATTGGGGTTATAAAAATTCACTTTACAACATATTCGTCATATTTTATTTACGTGCGATAAAATTTGCTGGCCAGTAATTTCCATCTCTCTCGCTAGATTGCGCCGTTTCGCTGTTTCCCTCTCGACCTGGCTGTGAGGATTTCAACGAAGGTATACTCGCTCCGTCCCGCTCGTTTAGTTTTTGTTGAACTTTTTATTGTTTGTGTGCACTTGGGTTTTGTGTTTTTATGCATTTTGACCAAGCATGCAATGTTTTTGCTGCACGTTGTGCGCTATACGATACCTTCATAAGCTAGTCCATAACCGTATACACACAGCTATAAAATGCTGCGAGCATATTTAATAAAACCACATTATGTATGTTACATATATGTATATAAAAATATAATCTTAATGCATATAAAATTCTGACCAACAGAAACCTTTTTTCAACCCTTGCAATTAAATGAACAGAAATTTTTGGATCAAGCTCAAAAAAATACCAATTTAACATTTAGAAATTGAAAGTAGGTGTCTCTAGTATATTTTCTCTTCGAGTTGATTTAGATTTTTTTTTTAATTCAGTATTAAAAAGAAAATCGACTATATTTTTTTAATAGTAAGTTTATTTTTATCGGTTGAATTGGCATTTACTTGGTAGAACTCCATTATAACATGGTGAAAAAACAGTAATGTATTTTTGTTCTACAATTTTTTTTTTAAGATATAGTCGATAAATATTTCGGCTCAACCATCCTCAGATATATCTATTTTAGTTTAACTAGTATATTGATTTTAAAATTTTCCTCAGATTATCTTCATATAAAACTGTAAGTTTTTTAGGTAAATAGATCGCGTATACAATTAATATAATACATCTGGGACTGATAAATATTCTTTAGAAACAATAATTGAATGCAATATATAATATCAATTTGATCTGAGATCCATAGTTTTTAAATTGATTCCTACGTAAGTATATTATTTGGAAGCTACGTAGGTGTAGGTCCTCTCAAATATATTAATTAATTAATTATTGTCTCTTTAACACTAATATCATTTTGCATTTACTAGTGTAATAACAGAAATGCCCTATATCCATAATCATGACAAGTGACATTTTGTAATTTGCAAGGCATTTGAAAATTGTCTAATTAATGATACAAGTTCAAAGTTGATTTCGATGGGTTTTCCACTCACATAACAACTAATGTCTTACAATGAAATATCAAAAGCAATTTGCACTCAACAAGTGCAAAGTTCAACTTACAAAATCATTTCACATGAAAATAATATGATACTGTTATATATATGAGTACTTCAGTTAATCTAATAGTCGGATTCAAATATTTTTTGTATAAGCATAATCTGAAATTTTTAAAAAAATACAACATCTTGTATTATACTGGAATTTTACGTCTTCTATCTATATCGTAATGACGTTAAAATGATTTTTCTCATCGCTATCTTAGCCCAATACTGAGCACAGATACAATACATTGCCATATCAAATATTGTTATTACTATTACTGGCTTAGATAAACATAAGATTTTTTTCTGAAGACGATTTTGCCGCGGCTACATACAGTTTCAATTCAAATATCGATATTAAAAAAAAAAAATCATATTACTTAGTTTTATTTGCACGAGATATTTCTATAAAACAGATGATATTTATAATGCGGCCACAGTAAAATTTTACGCAAAAACCACTAATCTAGACTCACAGGACAGCCATACTCAATATGCGGCTCAACTAGCTTATGTATCTGGCAAATATTAGCATACATAATATTTTATGTTGACTTAAGAAAATACTGTTATTATTTTAAAATATCTATTTTTTTTCTATCTTTCACTTAATTATCGATGTATATTATTGCCATCTTCATGAGATCGATATATATGAGTTTTGTATCTCTCTACTTTATAAGGAAAGTGAACAAACCCAAAGTAACTCAAATCGTGAAATAAATTATTTTTGTTTTTTCTCGAGTGTCGAATCAGTGAAATATTTCCGCGTGAGTCTGCGTGAGCGTGAATCCTCATTTGATACGTGCGTGCGGAGTAAAGCGTGATCAAGTGAGTGAAACGCTGTCGAATTTTCCTCGGCCGAGCTTGTGGATCATGTTCGGCCATCAAGCGGAGAAAGAAGTGTTATTAGATAGTTGATTAATCTAAAAACACAGAAAGTGTTGATACTTAATAATGTAAGCTTGTTAACCTTTCATTGTAATTTGTAATTTAGTGTAACTCTTAATAGACTTACTTGCATTCTACTGCTAGACTTGCATTCTGCTACTAGACTGATTCTAAGTCGATCAAACTCGCTTTTTACGGAGAGCGTATGTTTAGAAGGATCGTGTTATACAGGAACGATATTTGAAGGTCAAAGTTGGGGACACTTCCTGTATTTAAGATTCGAAAATCTTCCACTCTTTGTATTGACTTTGCCATACAGACAAAACACATGGATTGAAAAAATTAACTAACGTATATGTTTATACCACGGTGAAAAACAGTGTATTTTAGTTCTACAAAATATATTGCTATTTCTTCACCGTATTATAATGGAATTCTACCAAGTAAATGCCAATTTAATCAATATATGTTTATACTTTAATCACAAAATCTAGTGTCATATTTAAAACATCTTTCTCAAATTTACGTATATACTTTTTAAAAAATATCTTCGGTCTAAAAAGTTTATTTTCTCATTTTATACAATCCGCAATCTACTAATTCATCTGGAATACATTTCTATGGAATGAATTATTTATGTAAAAAAATCATAATTATAACGGTGCGGCCATGAGACATTTCTATAAAACTATTATATATATACTAAAATGGCTTTCTAGTATTATTTATGTAAATATGGCCTTCTGTTACTACACACATTATTTTATAGTCAGAAAATAAAAGGTTTATATTTTAACATAACATAAAGTTCATATTACAATACAAAGATACGCTACTAAAATGTAGCAATGTAGATTGTAATGCAATGCAATATAGAATGCTGACAGACGGCTCGGATGACTCGCGTCGTCACGGACTAGAGGTGACTGGCGGGTGAAACGAGCGTGAAGATATTTGCTACTCACTTCATGCTCTTGCTGGATAGATATTGTGTACCAACATTTATACTCGCATATTAAATATACATGTGCTTAATTCAGTATATAAAAATTGTCTCCGTCTCAACGTTGCTAGAATTAGTTACTGCATTTCCGCTCTAAAGTGTCAAGCCTCTAGGGTTATACATACATCATTTAAATTTTGTACATCCTAATTTAGTTCCTAAAACGGTAAAAAATACAGTTTGAATTGGTTGAATGATAACGCTGCCAACATAGCGTTCATCGGTTCCGATAAACATTTGGTATTATCATAATCGATCCTCGTAAGATTTTTATTCAAAGGTTTGTGTGTTATTATTTGTTAAGACTTTTTTGTATTTGTAAGTCACATTTTGTATTCCAACATATTAATATGTACCCATTTAGAGCTTATCGGGTAGTTATTTAGTTATTAAATATTATGTTCTTAATCAACCACCAGTCTTCTGATGAAAAATAGAATCAAAATCGATATGACATGATAAAGAGGAAATATTTTAGTCACTTTTAAGGTGTTAACAGTAATTTTTTCGAGGAAGGCAATATATTTTAAATAATAAAAACACTGGTTTTTTCTCATTTCGGGCACGATTTAACGGAACAGTTATCAGTCAATAATACTCAACATTATCAATTAATAAAACTCACGATGAGCGAAACCGATCCATCCATCAGTTGATAATGCTCGCGATGAGCGAAACCGGTCCTGATCAAAAAATATATTGTGGAAATAAGTACTAAAAAATGTGTTTTTATTATTTAAAATAGAATATTTACGTTATGAGTAAACAAATAACAATTATCTGCGATATGTTTTCCGTGAAACATTTATTTCGCTAAATGACACAATAATTTTAAATTTTTTCATCACTTAATTTCTGTGTATTTATTGATTGAAAATTTATTATAAAATATTGTGATTCATTTTTTTTTATTTGAAATTTCTTTTGAATTATAAGTATATGGTATAATTCTATTTTTATATATTTACCGAAAAACCTACCTGATTACACACTCAGTCAATTAATTAACGCGATTAGTAACCACCTATCGGCAGCTGCTTTCCCCATTTAACACCTTCAGAAGTGCTTTATTCTATAGAATAAGCCACGAAGTACCTATCCAGGTGATAATTAATTATCGCGGAATGCAGTCTGGTGGGATTCGGCAGGCGTGAAAGGTTTCCAGCTCCAACAGCTCGCGAATGGCGCAGTGGCACGTCACTTGCTACTCCTGAAATGTCACTGTTTGGAGGTGGCGACCTGATCAAACGACGCCCTTGACAATTCCTTTTATTTGTGGCGTCGAGAGCAACTTTGTGCGCGAGATAAAGTAACCTAGGGCTCGCAAGTATTCATAACTCAGTAGTAAAAAATTAATCCTTTCAAGGGACAAGGCTTGTATAAAAATATGAATAGAAATGCAAATAATTTTTCCCATTTGAATAACAATAGTAACTAATTCAATATGGTTTACGATATCGACTGAAGGTGCTTGATGGAATTTCAATATTAAATTTGATTTGTTACAACTTTGTACGATTCCACATGTTTTGTCACTAATGACCCGGGTTTCGCCTTTTGGTATCTTCAGGCATTCTATCACACGGATGCAAGACAACTGACGTAAAATAAACAGTTATAGCATCGTCTATACACCAAAGTTATTAATTACAGGAAATAATAATTTTGGTATATTTACGTCAGTTCTGTTCGTTTGATATAATACCTGAAGATGCCGAAAGGCGAAACCCGGGTATTTAGTGACAAAACATGTGGAATCGTACAAAGTTGTAACAATTCAATTTCTGTACGACTTTTTTTTATCTTTTTCGTTTGAATACACTTAAGCTGAAAAATGATTTTTAAAACTCTACTATACCTGGTTGTGTTTTTTTACATCGTTTTTCTCCCGTGGTAATTATCTTTACTTTTTTATCAAAATATCTTTATTACATACTAAATAACTTTGCACGTGGTACATCCATAAACTATAATGAATTACAGTCTTACGAAGAAATAGATTTCAAATTGTTTATGAAATCTCTTTCACGACTTATAAAATCTTATAGATAAATATATTAATTGATAATTATGCTTCGCGCTTCAACCACTGCTCAAGGGGTTTGTTGATTTTTTTTATTATTTTAATCAAACACGTGATTAGCTCTAGTAAAGATATATCGAGGTCTTTCAATGATCAACTCCTTAACGAGTATTGACATCGCACATCCTCGTGTTCACATATATTTTTGTATTTATTTATTAACAACAAAATAGTATGGATTTACTATATCAATCAATGAAATGTAAATATATTTTCATTATTATATTATTCAACAGTAAAAAAATTAAATCTGCCATAAAGAATATCGTAACGTACCTTTAACCAGTAACTGGTCGTATTAAAATCATGACATGAAATTAATTGTCGCATTAAAAAAATATTGCCAATACTTATTAGAATATTAAGGATAAGTTTTTTATAAAAAATAAAAACCACTATTTGTTCTAATCGTAAATATATTGTACATTGGTCATCATCATTAGATAATGTGGGAATATTTCTTGATATTTATGAAAGTTTAGTATGCAAAAAAATGAATGTTATAATCTTAGATTTTTTTAAAATGTGCAAGCCCTTAATGACTTACATGAGTTGTCACCAGTTCGGCTTCACGCCTGCCAACCTCTCATTTCAAAATGGCAATTATTAAAAATTAGATAATGAAAAAAGTGGCAGTAGTGAGAAGTACAGATAGACATCGTCGCGTCATTTTCAATGGCGGAATTGCTCATCGTTGCGAATTGCACTACGCATTATGCCCCAAAGCGACGCTGCAAAGCGTAACAAAGCACTGAAAATCCGCTGGGATAAACTCACCTCTGGGTTACGTATTTAATAGAGTGCATTATTGTGTACAAGCAGTCACGTAGTTGGTGTCGTTTGAGGCAGAAATACAATATGTATAACTACGAGACAGGAGTGTAATTTCATCGCTAAATTCTTAACACGGTACTGAAGGAGTTAATTTTTAAGTGAGAACTAGAAACTTGTACGAAAGTCAGTCTTATTCAAATATCTGCATTGTATTACATTTTAAAACCTTAGCTGTAACTACACTCTTATTGAAATTTTTATTCCATTACATCATGAAAAAATTTCATTATATAGTCAGCAACAACTAATAATAAGCTTGCGGAAAAGTTTTGCGGCCCAATTCTAGAAGTCACAAGAAGCGCACGCGATAATGTAACGATTTTCTGTGATAATTCATTTTCCTAAAACATTCTTAAGCTTATTCGATGTGAAATGTATTTTTCAGCTACCTATAAATAGAAACTGTAATGTCTAGTTTCATTCAATTGTATGAAATACAAAAACAACTCTACCGTGTTTACCTATCAATTAATGACAAATCGAAAGTTTGCAAAGCTTACGGCTGCCATTCACGACTACGGAAAGTAAAAAGAATCACTTGGTAAGTCAAAGGCATACAATTTCACGATTCAATCACTCTATATGATCATTCAAATGTATTCGTTTTTCATACTCAAAATAGGAATTTATTTGGAAGTTGTGCAGTTCAGTGACTAAAATTCTCCAATACGAAATTTCTGGTTCAATTTTAATATTACCTACAGGTATAAATAAGTTTTCATACGCACTTTTGGCCATCTTTACGACTTACAAATATATTATTTCTCGTAATGTTTTTATCATTTCACGTTTTATCTTAGTTATGATGATCTCCCACGTTCCACAATTTCAGGAATGGGTCCTCAGAATGCATTGATATATATTTATATGTATTTTAATCTGTTAGATATCTTTGAAATTATTATTTTTTTCTCTCTATAGATAAAAATTCGGAAACAATTTTACTAAAAAAATGTATTCGAGTTTTATATACATCTTCTTAGTTTCACTTCATGCTTTTACTTTACATTATATATTTTTTAGGTAAATTATTCGATTGATTTCTATATCTTTGATTGTCTTGTTAATACATACAAAATATTTTTCAATATCATAACTTTTTCGAATTAAGTAAAAAATCGAATAATCCGTAAGTACGCTATTCAGCCACAATTGATGAATGTCACAAATTATGTTTTTCAAATGTTCTCCACTCTCCGAATTACTTTTCAAAAACATGAAACATTTTCAAGAATATTTCTATTAGAATGATTCTAATAAGACTACTCTAAAATTTATTATTTGTCGTCAATATATAAATATTTTTTTAATATTTGTGGAAAAATATACATAATAATTGATTAATATATATTATATACATTAATATGTATTTAGTAAGCATCTTGATGATTACATGAAAAATCCTGATCCAGCCCTGTCCAATTATTCGATAGGTGTGACAAATCAGTCCCTGTATTCTCCACCATCTATTGACTGTCGATTCCTAATTGGGAAAAGGTGTCAGGCACTAATTATTCCGATTATTTTTCCTCCGACATTTATGTATGTATTTAAGTGGCGTACATTTGTACGGGTGAATAATTAAAATAATAATTCTAAATTATATAAATTATTTAATGTCTACAATAAATTTTAGTAAAAGTAAAAGATTTTTTGTGATGTAACTGCCTGAAGATGTCAGTAGACGAAAGCTGGATTTTTAGTGGAATTGTAATACAAAATTTCATCAATTCAAATTTGACTATATTGACATTTCCATATTTCGTCACAAAATACTTTATCCCTTAAAAAAATCTTGAATGTTCATTCTTTTTTTCTATAATCTTATTTTGCTTGGTAACATCCCATCTTCTGTTAACTTCCAATTACCTTCGGCTCTAGCAATTAGATCAAAATAAACATTATTTTTGACGATGGCGTGACAGCTGGAAATCAATTCATTGCTTTTACCGTCTTTTTTTAATTCCACGAATTCAATAAATAAAATTATCAGTTTGAGTGACTTAGTGAAAACAATACACATAATAATTAAAGTCTGGCTGTTTTTTAATAATTTCATTTAATTTGGTATAAATATTACTTGCGGTTTCATTTATTTTTGTACGTCACTATATGAAATCATATACGATAGTCATCAGTTTCCACCAATTATTGTGCTCTGGCACCTCGATAGCACTCGAGACACACCTCAAAATGACGCGTCAAACTGGAAATTGAACTTTTTATTTCAGCAATTAGAATTTATTTTTATCTACGCATACAAATTCAGGGGAAATGAGAAATATAAATTTACTCCCACAACGTATTAAGACGAGTTTTTTTGATTAGAATAACGATTCACATTAAGCAGATTTTTTCATTGTAAATATAAAGTGTCTTTCACTAATCAGTCTTGTAGCTGAGTGCTTAATTTCGGTCATAGGTTCAAATACCAGAAAAAAAACATTTTAATTTATTAAAATAATTAATTGAATAAGTAGCCTTATATAAGTATACATTCTGATTTGTATGCGTTTCATAAACCATTTTATTTTATTTTTTACTCTGGAAAAGTTAAGGCACTATTTTTTAAATTTTAGATTATAATTAATATTCAACATATCTATGTATAAACGATAATATTTTTTTTAATGTATTTGAAAATAAATTTGCTAATAAAGCATTTTCGCAATTACTTGATAGAAATTTTTATATTAATGACTTTCACCGTGTTATATTGCATAGTTCTACCAAGTATATGCCAATTTAACCAATTCAATTTTAATATATTATCACCAGTTGCAAGGCGTTATAAATTAATATAATTTGCTACTTTTTTCGACATTTGACTGAACTTTGCATCAATGCCATCAATAGGAAAGCATCGTAGGCATGTGTGGTCGATTAAATTACAAAACTCATTGTAACTATTATCACTTAAATTTGTTTTATGAGCTATTGCCTTAATAACATTCGTTGCGTTTTGATAGGGGAATTGATATGACAGTATGTAAATATTTTACGACGCCCAAATTCTCGCAGGTGCTTTAAATGAATGAATTGCAGTCCCATAAGAAATTATGTGTGATTTCGAACGAGGTGATGAAAACTTTACAAATCCGTAATTATTTTTTTCAGTAACCCGCGTAAAAGACAATAGACAACTTTTTCCCACGAGAAAAGAAATATTTTCTTAGTGGAAGTTACTCATGTACTCAAGTTTCATCATAATAAAATTTACCAATAATTATTTTATAGTCTCTACGCAGATCAAAAATTATATTCGTTTTACAAATAATAAATTGATGTTATATAAGATAACATCGCATTGCAGAAGCGATTTTATGAATTTCTCTTTAGTGGTTTGGATGTTTATGATAGCTACGTAGCTCCATGAGATCGGTTTAATAAATCGAAAATCTCATGAAGAAAATTCTTAGATCTCATCAGTTGATCATTAACCGCTAATTGCCAAATTAAAATAAGTAGGTATTTCTTAAAAAGAAACCCAATTACATTTTGATGATAGTTGATTATTATTTGTTGTAAAACCCTTTCGATGACTCTTATCTTTCATGACGATTAACAAGATTAATCGTTAATGAAAGAAAAAGTGCTTGGTGGAATTTCAGTATCAAATTTGAATTGTTACAACTTTGTTTGATTACATGTTTTGTCATTTACAACCCGGGTTTCTCTTTTCGGCATCTTCAGGCATTCTATCTCACAGATGCAACAGAACTGACGCACAATAAACAGTTAGCATCGTCTATATACCAAAGGTATTGATTACAGGAAAACACAGACCCTAAGGCAAAAACTAAATGGCGGCTAAAACAAATTCAATTATCTAATGTTATAATAATTAACATTGTTGTGATAATTGTCATTAACGATTAATATTGTCAGTGATTCATTGTTAAAAGGGTTTTACAACAAATAATAATCCACCATCATTAAAATATAATTGGGTTTTTGTTTTTTTTTTAAAGAAATATCTACATATTTCAATTTGGCAAGTAACGATTATACATCTAGTGATTCGTATCACATATTTTTTTATTAATTATTACAAGCCAAAAATAAAACCCCTTTTTTATTAATAAAAAATTATGGATCAAAATAATTTTATCTTTGTTCTCTATTATATAATACATATTAAAGGAAGCTTATTAATACAAAATAGAAAGTTAATAATTACCAGGCATATAGAACCAATGGTAAAAAAATATTAAATCTTTTACTAGTTTTTATATTGTATGTATAATAATTTTAAAAAATAAAAGGTTACGGACCTCTTAGTGCTAATTTGTTATCAAAAAAGATAATAATTAAAGTCTATGAACTTGAAGATTTGTAAAATATTTATAAGCTTGAATAAAGAATTAGAGAAATTAATAAATTAAAAATTATAGAAAGAAGAAGAGACTTTTTTTGCACTTAATAATATATAAAAAATATTTTGGGGAACATATTATTGAATATGTAGTACGAAGTTAAAATGAAGCGAAAAAAAAAAAAGTCTTTTTTTTGACACTCTTAACAAATTTTAAGATACAAATGAAAAATCTTATAAGCAAGAATATAAAAAAAAATGATTAACTCGAATGCATAGATTAATCTAGCAGGTGTTAACGGTGGCTGTTAGAATATTGTAAAATCATTTAATAGATATGAACCTAGTAACGATTTACTTTTATGGTTTTATTTCTTAAGTTATTTTTTATGAAATCTTATCGCGTTACAATTATAAGGCTATCAATAACACACATTTCTCTACAATTTATAATTTAACTGCAATGTCAAATTTGAATTGTTACAACTGTGTACGATTCCACATGGCTTGTCACTAACGACCCGGGTTTCGCCTTTCGGTATCTTCAGGCATTCTATCACACGGACGTAACAGAACTGACTGTTGTAGCAATTCAAATTTGATATTGAAATTCCATTAAGCACATTCAGTCGATATCATAAACTACAATGTATTTAAATATAACATATCTTTCATTTGTTGTTTATGTTATATTCTAAATTTATAAGAAACTAAATCGCAATGCTTACTACTATTCCAATAACATAGTATTTTTAATATAAGTCCGTTCGAGATGAGCGAAACCGGTCCCGATCGTAAAAATATAAAATTGTAGAAAACATTCTGTATTTATTAATTGAATATAATGCCTTCCCAAAAAGAACTGAGAATTAATATATGAAAATAAATGAATATATACAATATATATATATATATATATTTGATATCTGTTTTAGTTTGCTCCTGTGTCATTTTGACAAATAACCCTCAGTAGATACCAACTCAATCAAAAGTTTTGTGTATTAGAATTTTGTAAGAAAATAGTGCGGGCATATTTTAAAATCATTTTTTTTCATAATTTCATATATATGTTAAATGTTATCATAATTGCATACCCATTATGCTACATATAATTTAAGCATCTCTTATTTCCTATACAGTCTAAATAACGGTATAAAAGAATCATTGTGAAAAGTTCGCCGTTTACCCTCATGTAAACACCTCGCAACAATTTATTATTCTAGTAAATAATTTTCATTGTAATAAAAAAGTCTTTGAATATTTTCTATCAAACACCTGTTTGCTGCACCTCTATATAAATAAATTTTACAATGGAACATGCTGAATGCCCGAATTTTACATTTGTATGACTGCATTTTGCGAGCTTTATCCATAGAGAGATCGTGTATCCAATTTTGCAAAGACGTACTAACATAGATAAAAGTTTATTTTCATTGTGTGTTCAGTAAGTAGATGCAATTTACAAACCCAAACATTGCCACCTAATATTAATAACACCATACATTAATTTAATTCTAATTACATATATTATATAATCTAACATAATATTTTGTTTATATACATCGATACGAATGTACAGTGAACTACGGTAATAACTGTAACTTATTACTGCAAAATATTCTATTTTTCATGTTATATTTTATTAAAAGTATTTAAAATATATTTATGCTAATATAATTATGATTTTATGTTTAGAACTAGGCTTAAATTATATCAAAATAGATAATTATTTAATATTATATAGTCACAACTTTCTTTATGGAATTCATTTTTTTTTTTTCATAAAATTAGTTTATTTTACTTATTTCAATATTAAAGGTTTTATTACTACATATTTCGATAGTGATAATTGTTACTTGAAAAATAATTGATGGTTTCATATTTAAAAGTCAAAAAAAGAGTATCGTTTTGTTTTTTTTCTTTTTTAAATTGATTTTCCAAAGTATACAAAATCCAAAACAATCATAATTTCTAAGCAGCAAATTTTGGTAAAATTTTAATATTCTCGTTGGTTTTATGTATTTTAGGGGAAAAGGTAAATTCCGCATTTGTTGTTATTTCATTATATTTAGCAAATGTTAATACCACGTTAATTAATCTCTCATTATAATTTTACTGCCATGAAAAGAAATCGAAATATTTAACGAGAATGCCGATTAAAGGTATATTAATATATGTGGGTATACATATTAACACACACAATAATGTGAGTTACACAACCTGGAAGTAATTTATTATCAAATACTACAATAATAGTATTTGATTTTCCAAATGTTTTACTTATAAAATTTGTTATTAAGTGAGCTGGAAAAACAAGATATCTTTTACAAAATGCGTTTTGGTGTGTTATATGTATGTATATTTCACATGAAACTTTCTTTGGATTCAAATTTATTAAGTGTCTTCTTAGAAAATAATATTCTATTTAGTTTTTTTTATTATTCAGTAAAATTTTTTATATTGCTGAAATAATTTTATTTTCATCTTTGACGCATATTATTACAATATGAATAAGGTAGGAATCTTCATAAAATACGTTTAATTTGCTAAAATTACAGTCATGTTTTGTTTTTAAATACTAAAAAATATTAAATAAAGAATAAGAATATTAAGAACATGTGTTTATAGTTTTATAATAATGCGATATGACATATATAAAGTGTGTATCTAAATTGTCGAACTTTATCGTGCATTTAATGCTTCAATTAAAAACTATCTATAGATTTTTTTTTAAATACTCGTTTTATTACGATAAACAAAAAATACTTCCACTAAAAAGTTATTCATTTTGGCTTGGCATTCGGGAATGCCTATTGCAGTGACTTATGGAAAATGCAATGAACTCATTTACAACTTTAGAATTTTATTTTTCCTTCTACCCTTGAGTTGTAATTTCGTCGTCGCGCGGAGCGATGCGCACACTACGCTAGCCTTAATATTATCACCGTAAGGAAGAAAGAAGAGCGAAGACCGAAGAGCGTCGAAGGGCTCTCCCCTCCGCTCCGCAGACGAATCGCTCCGCCTGCCTCCGTCTCATTGGCTGAATCACTTTTCCGCAGGCGTGCGCACGCCGAGCCTCCGAGGTGGGGGCAGCGATAGGAGGTGCGGGCCCGTCCCGACCGTGCCACACAACGGAAAAGTACTCCGAACCTTGCGGAGGTGTCCCGTAACAGAGCTATTCGAATCGAACTAAAGCAGTGAACACCGCGATCGCTCTCGCCGCCGCCGGCCGCGCTTACGTTTTTTTTTTGTTTTCTATGACGCAGTAGTGACGCGCCAGTGCGAAGTGGCATCCCGAGTGTTTTACAAGTGTAACCCCATTCCGTCAAACTGTACGCGCCGAGGGAAGACGACATGCTGACGATGGAGACGGATCTCAAAGGCGGAGGGCTGCACGCCAACGTGCCGCCGCACCACGGTCTGCACGGTCATTCCTACGGCTCGCTGGGAGCCCTAGGAGGTATGATGGGCCTGCAGCAGCACCAACATCAGCCGCTCCACCAGCCACATCTCCAGAGTCAAGGGGCCGGGCCCTCTCCGCCCGCTCACCATCAGCCTCATTCTAATCATCCCGTGCACCACCACGCCCCACCGCCGAACAATAACAACAATTCTAACAAAAACCAAAACATAGATCGCGTGAAGAGGCCTATGAATGCTTTTATGGTATGGTCTCGCGGTCAGCGTAGGAAAATGGCTTCTGACAATCCGAAAATGCATAATTCTGAAATATCCAAAAGACTCGGTGCGCAGTGGAAAGATCTCTCTGAAACTGAGAAGCGGCCTTTTATTGATGAAGCAAAACGTTTGCGCGCCGTGCACATGAAAGAACACCCCGATTACAAGTACCGTCCTCGTCGGAAAACAAAGACTCTCGCTAAAAAGCAAGACAAGTATCCTATGGGAGTAGGGGTCGGAGTTGGAGGGCTGATGCCTTCGTCAGAATCGCGTGCACCGCCGTCACAGCCGCCCGCGCCTTCCAGAGACATGTACCAGATGCCTAACGGCTACATGCCCAACGGGTACATGATGCACGACCCGGCCGCCTATCAACAGCAGCCGGGATACGGATATCCAAGATATGACATGGGACAGATGCAGCACGGATCAATTAACTCATATATGAACTCCGGATATGGAATGTATGGAGGCGGAGGAGCGGCGCCAGGACAAGGATCGCCTTACGTCCAACAGCCTAGCTCTCCCTACGGACCTCAAGGATCTCCCGGTGGCTATGCCTTACAAGGGTCATGTCAGTCGCACAGTCCGAGCGGCTCCAGCGCCAAGTCTGAACCCCTTTCGCCAGGACCCCCGATGAAGCGGGAGTTCGGCGCGCCTCCCTCCGACGCACACATGCTCCTCAGCATGAAGAGGGAGTACGGAGTCAACGAAGGCTTGGCTGCGATGAAACGGGAATATGGCCAACCGGATCCGTCAATGGTGATGAAAAGAGAGTACGGTCAACCCGACCTGAGCCACATTATCAATATGTACCACGTTCCCGAACCCGACCAACGCGCACCGCCCGCCTCGCTGTACGCGCCCGAACGCGCCTTGCCGCTTATGTGAGACGCGGCTTTCCCGGCCGCAGACATCGACATCCCGCCGCTGTGAACTTCGACGGGAGTACTCGCCCTCCTGCGACTCGCCGGACTCCGACGAGAGTGATCAGTTAACGGGGGCTCGCGCCCTCCGCAGAGTGTCGGACGCTATACCTCCGGGAACGCGGCGCGACGACTCCGCGATATGTGTGATTCGCGAACTGTTATTTTACACTTTGTATTTCTTGTACATATTACCTTATAAGCCCCACTTTTCGTTTTACGTGATTCTGTTAGTTTTGATAAATTTGTATCGTTAAGAATCGTCTCCGGCCTGAGCGCGCTTGTTTTGTATCGAATCTTCGTCCAAATCGAGCGGTCGGAGTTCGACTTTCGTTTCGCGGTCGCGGACCACACTCTTCTCATTCCTAACTATTTATGAAAAAGTTCGAATCGACTAGGACGGAAACACGTCGTATTATAATATTTTTAATTTTACTCTTAGGCCATACCGACGAAGGAGCGTTATGTTTTTTTCTCTGTTTTGCTTTAAGTATTGTAAATAGTTGTCGATGAACTGCGACGCGGCGGGCTCGTTCCCAAGAAATAGTCTCACATTCTTCCAGCCGATGGGGATATTTTTTCTCAGTCGTACCTTAACTTGTAAAAATAATTTAACCGGAGATATATTGTACCGCAGTGTCGCGGGTAAGTCTGTTTTTTTGTATACCTATTCTCTTTGATACCGTATCTAGCGACAATCGTCGCCCGGGAACGAGTCTAGTCCCGTAGTCTCCCAGTGCTTTTACGATTCGGTTATTATTATTTTTATCGTTGTTAGTCGAATACTTGTGAGATATACCTATTGACAAATGTTTATAATTTAAATTATGACAGATTTGAGAACGCAGTGTGCTAGTGCGAGAGAATGAACGATAGTACGAAAGGATTGATGTGAATACCAAAAAATACGAACAACTTGTACATAATTTTAGTTAGTAAGAGTAAATAACAAAACAAATATTAGGGTAAAAGATATATTCGGAAGAGAAGGCGGCCGCGAACCACGGTGGACGAATCGCGCTCACATTCCGATATTCATTCTCATGCATTGTACAAAATAAATCACGATACGGACAAAATGATTATGTAAACATCGCATACGACAATTTTAAATATGCAATTTTTTTCATTATACAGTGAGTGTTAATAGTCAGTGGATAAAAAATATATGAGATTTGAAGTTTAAAAAACTGTGTTTCTATTAAAAACCCGATCGTCGGGGACACCTTTTCCTCTAATCACACACCGTCGATCGACGCACTCAATGTTGGCAATAAAACAGGTAATCCGTTGTTTTTTCTTAAGAGAAAGCTAAACATGTAAAGCCGTAAATCATTATTTTATATCATATCAGTAGATAAAAGACAGCAAGTGAACTTATCTACTTAATAATTAAAAAATATATTAAATCTATCATCATGGTTTGTTTGCTATTACCGATATTTTAACTGTAACCGTATACCTTTATTCAGGTAAATAACAAGTAAAGCCCATGTTTTTGGTAAAATGACCCTTCTCGGAACAATTTGAAAAAGTAATTACTGCTGTCCTTTTTCTACGAACCTTTTAAATACGCCAGACCTCACCAGTTTTAAATATTTATAAAAAAACCTATGTAAAAATATTTTCTAAAAACACACATTTTCAATCACTGAAATGTCAATTATTGTATGTTTGTTACATTGTAACAGGTATGTTAAAATGTGTAAGACTATAAAATTTAAAATAGTTATGAAATTATTACTTATGTTAAACATTAAATAAAAACACTGAATCTTTATTAAAAACTTTTTTTTCTTTAAATACACATTTTATACTATAACCAATCAATATGTACCATACCATCCTTTTTTTTATTGTAGTACACATAGTCATTATTTTCGTCTACAATTTATAAAACTGTACCAGACAATTATTTTAGTCTCATAATAATCTTCAATCATGGTATATGACGTATTTTTATATAACCTTTTGATAAAAAAAAAATGTGCAGAGCTATTCATAGAGACCAAATTGCCTTCTATAATATACAGACATTGATCCGGCAGTTATACCTGAAAGTTAAGTCGAATCTCTTGGTAAAATGTTTTAAGAGAAGAAAAACATTTCTTTTAACGGGACTGGTCTGTGAAATGATACGTAGGTAGGTAATCATCCATAGAAAAATTGTTTTTTAGGTATACATACTATAGCCATTTTTAAATTATTCAGAAACTCAAGAAGACAAGAATTTTATACATTTGTTACTATCTATATAAAATGATATTTATAATTTTAAAAAAATTTAACTTTAAAATTCAGCATTTGGAATTGGGAATGTCAAGATTTGTAAAATGGACCATGATTGATTGACTTACGAATATAATATTAAATCAATACATATTTACCCCGTAGATCAATTATCCCACGTCGGTTTGCAAGTTAGCTATGTTCGGTTCAAAAATACATATATATTAATGCTCCACCTAATCTATAAAGAATTATACAGGCTAAAATGTTATTAAATTGAGCTTTTATAGTATAAGACTTAAACTATTTAATTAAGGTCGGTACTCATTTCTTTTAGTTCATAAAAAGGCAAGCTTTATTTGGGGAAAATATTTTCCACTTATTCAATTTATAACTTGCACTCAAACGCACGATTTAAATAATTTATTGCCAAGCTTGGAACTATCATCAATTCCTTATTTTTGAATACTTGTAAATGCATAGGTTCTTGTGTTTAGTATTTTTTTTTTATTCTAGGAAGACGTGACCGTTTATTTAAAATATTATTGAAGTAATAATGTAAAATATGTATACATTCTTCATTTCGAACCACTTGGTATTTATTTGAGTATTTTGATGTCAATCTTTATTTTTTTTATATTAATAGAGCTTACTTAATCACGTAGGGCTAAGTTTCATTTTGAAATAAAAAGATTTTGATTGGAATATTATAAGAATATTTTGCGGCTTACTACAAATGACAAAATTTAAGTCGATAATTTCATAAAAAAAATTATAGAAGAACAAATGAATGACAAGTTCTTAAGTATTTTTTGATTTCGGAATTGGTCATCATGGAATTAATAATTTCTCAGATAGTTGACAACAATAAAGTGCTTCGATATATCAATTCTGAAATCCATGAATTAACGCCAAAAAACTACAAAGCGGATATTTTTTGCTTTCATTTACAGTAAAAACCTTAGTCGTTACATTTTATTAATTTTTCATATTTCACTTTATTATAGTTGAGGAATATTGATTAATTTTAAACATTTTTTCTGTGATGTAAATTACCACAATTCAAAGTTATTCCAAGAATATATAAGCTTACTTTAAACTGCTCATCGGTAAAAGACTGAATAATTTTCACAAAATTTCATTGTTAAATAATAATTAATTCATAGATTGATTTTAATATTTAAATTGATACATTATTATAAAAATGTGATTGAGCTCTTAAACGAACATTTAGTTTCATTGTCAAGTCAGAGAAAACATTTTTATATGTTTTTTATTTATTTAATAAATAAACAAGCCGCAATTTCACAACAACGATCTAACTTAAAAATTTTGAAACGTAATTTTTTAGTAAATGATATTATGAAATCCATTTTCTTCCAGTATTTGTGAACGCGATTGTGGATATTAAGTTTTGTATAGCGCCTGTGAAATATTTTTCACTCCAGACAGATTTGTTATTATATAAACAAATCATTAAAAAGAAGAAAATATTGATCATCAGTGAACAATTCGTAATTTTTATTTAATCAAGTTTTAACATCCAATAATATTTTATATATGAAGATTAAATACATTATATGCGGTTCAATGCTTAGTACCGCAATATAATTAATGCTTCTCCATTTAGGTCCCACTATGAACAATTTATCTATCATTACAAGAAAGATTAAATATAAGGCAAAGACACCTTTTTTAAATATAAATGGTTGATCAAATAAGCAGTGACTATTATAACGCGCAAACAAAATATCGCAATATATTAACTAATATCGAAAATTTCCATAAAACTAGTAAACGTGTACAGCGGAAAAACCAACGCATTCAACAAACTTATTTACAACCCATTTCAGCTTCAATCTGTGCTAAGTAATTTATAATTTAATATGACATTCATAGTTAAGCAACGGATTGCATTTAATCAACTATTTCCGTTTGTTCTATACTATAGTCATAACTAGTGTTAGTCGATAAGCTTATTTCATGTCATAATATATATGCTAAGACTGATGAAAATTATTTTCATTCGATTAATCATATATTTTTCAACAAGAATACAAAAAGATTCATTCAATATTAAGAATACAAACGGTGTTTGTCGAATTGTGAAATAAGAAAAAAACAAAGGATTAGACTGACCCTTTTTTAGATTATGCTATTTTTTAGTTGACCTTCCATTAGTAGCTCAAGAATGATATGACCATTATCAAGCTTTCTTTCTTGACCCTCTATTTAAGTTTATTCATATTTCAATATATTGTAAGGTTAATCACGTACAAAATGTATTTGTTTATTGTTTTATAAGATTCGTCTACGTAACATATCAAATTAATGATTTTAGCTAAAGAGCATTGAATATAATTTTTAATACCTACTTATGTTTCACTTTAATAATGAATTACAAAACAATGCAAGGCAAATTTACTTTATACGCTAAAACGAAATGAATCAATATATTCAAATATATGTTATATATAATATCTATCAATTTTGATTGTCTGATTACATAACGTATCACATTAAAAGTATATTTTTTTAACAGAAAATAACAATTTAAGCCTTTAGTAATGTTTACTGTTATTACTGTCTTGTGTGATAGTGGTGTAAGTAGTGAATATAATAAACTATAAATGACTTGTAAAATGAGGATGGTTATTAATATTATTTTAGGAAATAATGGAAATAATTTTTATAGTGGATTTGAAAGTGACTATATAGATAATAACAAGAATATGCCATAGATATTTGAGGCTCTGGGAATACGTTAATTAATATATTTGTTTATTATCATAAGCTTGACAACTACGATATTTAAATATATGACACAAAATAATAACGCCGTCATATTTAACAACTAATTGAGCTTGAGCATATACTAAAAATTTCTTCGTACAAGTAATTCAAAAACATATTTAATTATAATTTTATTTATTTCCTGCAGTAATTATTTTGCACGCCAATGCTATTACTTAGGGTGATAAACATCGCTTATAGAGCATTAATTTATTTCACCCTATGGACCGACGAATCATAACACATTCACAACCTATCCACATTATTTTTAGGGGTAAAACCAACGGGATGGTGATATCTAAAATATGTCTCCCAGCTTAAATCTGGTTTGAATTTGCGACGAGGGGTTGGTACGCCTCATGAACTAGACCAAATTTTCGAAGTAAAAAAAGTTATATTGGTATTTCTATATACATACAGGGGTGCACTTTTTTCAATAACAAAATTATTGTTTTTGAAATTTAAATAACTCAAAATTAAACACAGTCTAGGTTTGACAAAATTGTTTAATCAGAAAAATCCGTAGGATATCACTTGTCAAATATGAATAAATTAATGAAAATTTTAGCCAGATAAACATAAACTTAATTTAATTATATGACATTGTAATATCACTCAGTTATTGATTCAGATACGGTTGTGTTTGCTTCTCATATACAAACTAGATGTAAGCTTGTCACATAGCCTAATAGACAGTTAAAGGTTTTAAAACTAGAAATAGGAAAGGTATATATTTAATTACACTCTCTTTACTATCTATATTGAAGGGTTGAATGAGTTTTATGACAAAAAGACACCACACATTAAAATAGGAAATGAACTATTACATCAGAAATAAGTCTTTTTTTATTGATTATATTTATTTTGATAATAATCAAATTTGAAACATCCAAATTTACGTCGTAAAAATTTTAAAGAAAACTTTTTCTCATACTGATCACTGTAGTGATAATTGCATTAAATGGTTCCAATAGAAAGTGATATGATTATTGTAGTACCCGATGATATATTTTTTTGTTATTTACATATTGTATTCCGAAGAAATTCCAATAGGTATCAAGAATAAATTTATATGTACCTTCGTCATGTGTAAGTTCAATAATTCTTAAAATAGTTATTTATAGGTTGCTTAGGTCCTTATCGATTTATCAATACTGAGAACATTAGAAAGTTTTAATTTAATGCTTATAGATATTAATTATTTCTACGGCTTAGAAAAACCCAGAATACTAAATGTTAATTTCAGTAATTTAACTGCAGTTATAATGTTTTTAATGACAAGAAATTAAATAACATATTGATGATTCCTAAATATATTATTATTGAGTAAACCAGAATTAGAAACTTTTGGATAAATCTTTTAATGGAACTTGAGCTATCATACAGTATTTTGAAATTTGCTGGAAATAAATTAAATATTGGTACTGAAGAAGTAATATAATCTCAACCAAAAAAGCAATGTTTGTGAATTCATTTTTTGTTTGAACAATATTGTATATAAATATATCATTTGAATTGTTAAGACTTTGTACGATTTCACCAGCTTTATAAATATCACATAGATACAAAATAGCTTTCTATAAAAATTTTCATTGTTTAAAATAATATACGTTTTGCCGTAATTAAAAATACATGTTCACCATCGTTTCATACAAAATTATATTTGTAAGACACAAAGTGTCAATTATTTTAACCGTAGTGAATCATTACGCATACAAAAATGAGAAGTTAATTTTTTAGTTAACATATTTTCTATGTAACTGCACACAAGGTGGTTTGAAGAATTTGAAAATTTAGGAACACGCTAATACTACGGATGTGGATACATTGGGAGAATCTGGAGGATTTCCGACGTCAAGGAAAAATGTTGGGTGCCCAATATTATATTATGTGTAGAAAAAATAAAACTGGTAAAAACAGCATAATATACGGCTGATATTGAATCACTGTGTATATAATGTGAACATACTTCAAGATGCGGATGTTGTCTAATGCAAAAACGTTCTTGAGACCAAAAAGCAGGAAGTTATATAAACATTGATTTTTCTTATATATAATAAGACAGAAGATTTTAAGATGTGGTTAGGACTGTTTACCTGAGCTTAAGCGATTTTGACAATACATTTGAAAACCCAAAAACTGCATCTTAAAAATAATTTATTGGTGTATCAATTTGTTAAGTTGTCAATAACATCAATACATACTTAATTTTGTTTATTTTTAAAGGTGTGATATTAAAATATTATACGTTAGTGTTTTATTTTATTACAAAATCTGGCGTTTCTTCAAAGAATTTTCGTATGTTACAAAACCGTAAAAAGTTTGATATAAGAATTTATTTTTTGTACACAAGGAAATAAATATACGATAAATCCATCAATTAGTAATGGATGCTTTCAGTTATCAATTGTATACACATATCACTTTTAAGGTGTTAACTGTGACTTCTTGATGGAAAGGCATGATATTTTAAATAATGAAACCACATTTTTTCATCAATTGATAATGCTTGCTATGAGCGAAATCGGTCCTGATCAAAAAATATATTGTGGAAATAAGTACTAAAAAAATGTTTTTTTATATTTAAAATACATACATATGCTCGGTCTGTGGAAGGGTAATCGGCATGGTTGGTTTTGATTGTAGTACTCACGGGCTCGAAGCTCGAATCCCAGTAAAAACGTTTCATAAACAGTTTTTTTTTGCAATCAAATTTATTGATTTCTGCTCTACAATATGGATTTCAGTGATGTTTTAAGATGTCCAGTATATAATGGAAGTCAATAAATTTAAAACTATTGCTGCAACGAAGATTTTTTGTCAATGATCTGGCATTATAACGAACTGATAAAAAAACACTTTTTAGAATAAACCTTTATTACAAAAATTCAGTAATTCAGTTAAGATTTTAATCATTTTAATTAATTCAAAACCCAAAGTGTATTCAATAACATACAATTTGATCAGCATGCAAATAATGATCTAAACTTCACACAACCCTGTCTGCTATAAGAAGTTGAATAAAAAATACTTAGAAAAACTCCATGCTCCAGTAAATTTAAGTGATTATATATTTTAATACTGCTGTGTCTTTAAAGCTTAAGAAATGCAATCCTCGTTGCTGAAAATTATGAAAGCATCGATTTTCAATACATACGTAGGTAATAGGTTGAATATATTGAGGACAATCATATAATTCAATTTGTTTTTACTTGTTTTGAAGTATTTATCGATCTTCACATGTATGCCTTAAGCGAGAATCAATAACCTTTAAACTTTAACTTCAAAACATGTTTCATTAAAACATTAAATAGTTTGAATAAAATACAAAGGGAATGAAAATCAAGTCACATTTTAGTTGTCAGAAATCAAAATAACTATTTATCCCAACTAATGTTTTATGACTTTTTTTCTCTTCAATAGTCAGATTCCGTTTTAAAAATAATACATCACCAAATAAAAAAAAATCACTGAAATCAATGGCTTTTACTATCAATATTATTTCGTCCGTCCACCCATATGATAGAACAGGAGTGAACGAAATGAACTGCGCCCATGCTAGCACGCCTCGTCGTTACCGTTTACCTCACACAAACAAACAAGCGTGTGCATTACTTAATAAATACAAATTTTTATTTTAACGCTGTATAGTTGACAGTATAAATTATGGCTTTGAAATTTACGGTGTAGAATAATACTTATTTTGACAAATGAATAAATGTTAATCCTTTAAAAATATTCAATCAACATTTTCCTAAGCTTATAAGCTTCTGGTTGAAGCATAGAAAACATAATACTGTGTTTTATTCGGTTTATATGTTTTGACAATTTCATAAAGATGTAAAAAATATATAAATAATGTCAGCGCATGCACTTTTTTATACTTCACTCTATGATAATCGATAAAATATTACCGAATGTATCATTTTTTGACACAAAGTGAAAGGCGCGCACGCCACTGGAAAGATATAAATTTTGATAAAAGATATCTTAATCCTTTCTGGTGCCTACTGGTATCAGTGACATTTCAAAGTATTATTTTAGAAATATTTATTATTATTGAATAAAAGATTTGCTCAAATTTGAGTTGTGTGAAGCCAAAATAATGGATGTTTGTAAAATGTACGCCTGTATTACTTTCAGTTTTTATTATTATTGAAATTTTAATATAAGCTTACGATATTTCGACTATAATATTTTTTTTTTAACATGTCTGTTTCCGATATTGCTCATCCACTCCTAATATACCTTTCTAACAGAGTTTATTTTATAAGAACTTGTTATCGTAACTCTCATTTCTATAAATGATAAATAAACCCTAAGTGTATCAAAAGTGACTTGTATTGACTGATATTTAAACTTTTGAATGGTAGTTTATAAAACGACTGAAAAGTATATTTATTCATCACACTGTATATACCGACGCTGAGAACACCGCATCAGGATATTTTAATGCAATAAAACTTCATATTTGATAAGGAAAGATAAATAAAGAGTAAGTGTCAACAAATTAAGCATTAATTAATTAATTAATGTTCGTTGATATGGTAAAAAAATACTGTAAATTAATATCTTTATTCAAAGTATAAGCCAAGTTATAATAGCTGCATTCGACAAAAAGTAATTATATTATAATGCTATAAAATAACAAATAATACGACTCTATTACACGGAATGTGCGTCAGTGTGAAATTTTCTGTAGAAAAAAGTTATAATTATCTTCTAAGCTTCTTTATACCTTGAATTGTTAAAATTGAAAAAAATGTGATTGGTTTACTCAATTATTGTTATGCCTCTAAAACATATTAGTTTGAATATATTGTAGAGCATATCTATCATTTTATATCATAGCGGTGACGTACAAATATCTCCTGATTATCTAACACAGTAGCTCCCCTTCAAAAACAGTAAAATCTCGAAACAAATGCCAGTGAATTGCAGAGACAGTGATTAAATCGGCCGAGTTTTAGAAACGCTTTGTAATTCATATTGCCTTATCTTTCGGTAATCATCACTTCTTTCCCCTTGCTTCATACAATATCTAAAATAACTAGGCATTTACATACATATGCGCTAGTAGGGAATACCTGAACGAAATCATTAGTGACATATTCTTAGTTTTAAGCCGTTTTTTTTAGTTATTTATGTAATAGCCTAGATCATGGAAAATAAATTTAAATTTCAAATGAATCTAATCATATTTTTATTATTTTACGCGATTAATGAAATATTCTGTTGTATTGTATCATCATAGCTAAACTGGTAATGTTTTTGACAGGGTTGTAAAACAGTAATAGTATTTCATGAATAACAAACATTAAAAAAAACCTAAATATTTTACAATTTTCTGAATGATAAAATTTGTAATAAAAATACTATTTTTTTTTAGTTTACTAGATACTCCAGTTGGTTTTCAAATTCTCTCGTTAAATACCATCACATTTTTAAAGATATGATACATACAAGTAATTACTTTCTTTTCAATTAAGCCACTAAGTAAAAAAGTGGCTTTTTAACATGTAAATGAATTCTCGTTGCATCCTATTTATGAACATTTTTATAGATGAAAATTTTGCAAATAAATTATTTAGTTAATGTTTTATTTTTATAAATAATTATTGTAACGATGTATTGCTAGTTGACTCTATTCAACTCTTCTGTTAAGCATTACAACACAAAGAAGACGCTTTTGAAATATTTTTTGTTAAAACACAATATATTTTCTTTTTTTTAATCATATATTATTTTATTTTTAATTAAAAGGTTTCTATGTTGAATCAATAATAAAAATTTAAATAATAACCCTTTCGATATTAAACGTTGAATTTAACCCCGGCAAAGCTTAGATTTCCATAAACAAATATTGGGGTTGAACACATTTCCAAAATGTTATTTTATTATTGCGTGTCTACTTAGTAATGTCATTTGAAATCAAATTACGCTGATACATTATGAGTTCCTGTGATAACATATTGTTGTAGGCATTATTAATTTCCCATTTTTTATTTTATGAAAAGATATTGAAGCTAGAATTTTGTTATGTAATGACATTTTTATTTCAGTATAAAATATGCACGCTCTCTGTGTTAAGCATATCTACTCACAACAATGAAACATATAAGTTGTTTGACAAGTTCTTGAACTAGAGAAAGAATTGAACTATCTTTTTAGCAAAGGTAGAAGAATAAAGATGACATTAGAAATCACTCAAACAGTATCAACATTTCAACGTCTCGTGTTTTGGACCGGGTAAGAAGATAAGAAGGAATCAAAATTTGTCAGATTACAACTGTCAATAAATTTTAAAGCAAATGCATAAAAAACTCTTCTTTCGGGTATCCGTACTTTTGAACGCCCGAACCAGTATAATGAAGGTCTTAACGCTTTCTTAAAACGTTAACCAACTTAATTATTAAAAATCAGCTGGGGAAAAAAAACAGTTTAACTCAACTCAGTCACCAACTAAAAATGACGTACAAATAATAATGTATTAGATAATTCAGAAAGAAATGACCATTTTTTTTGCGTCACTTTAACGTCAGTTTGTCAACCATCGCCGTTGAGTTAGCAAATCGTGATTGGTATCGTTTTAAAGCTCTACTCTTTCTATTTTGAGGTTTTTTTTTTTTTTTTGCCACTAGAATAATGCAGAAGCCTGAAATCAAAGAAACTCATTTGCGCCATATCATGCTGTTTTTGTTTGATAAAGGATTGAAATCCAAATAAGCCACGCAGACCATTTGCGATGCTTATGGGGACATCGTGAAGCTTCAAAAGTGCTCTATATTGCTTAAAAAATTTAAAAGTGGTGATAGGAAGTTAACGAACGAACCAAAAAGTGGAAGACCTAAAAAAATCGATGATGACTCCCTGAATTCGTTGGTAGAATCCGATCCGCGCAAAACAAATGAGGAATTGTCACATGAACTTAGTTCCTCGAAGACAACGGTATACGATCATTTGAAAAGGCTCGGAAAAAAATAGACAAGGAATTTGAGTACTGCACCAACTTTTTCCAACGGCCTTGGATCAACGAGTAACCATTTGTGCTTTTCTGTTGTCCAGACACGAAACGGATCCATTTCTCAGAAGAATTATTACAGGGGATGAGAAATGGATCCTGTATAGTAATTCTAGGAGAAAAAAACAATAGTTATCGGCAAAGCAGGTACCTTTAACTACTGCTCTGAACTGTTTGGTGGAATATTAAATGAATAATTCACTATGAATTATTAAAACCTGGTGAAACCGTTACTGCAGAGGTTTATTGTGCCCAATAAGAATGTTTAAAAGAGCAATTGCTCAAAAAACGATCGGTTTTGGTCAACAATCAGAAGCGAATTCTTCACCACGATAATGCAAGACCGCATGCAACAAAGATCACCCAGGATAAAATCAGAGAGCTGGATTTTGAAATTTTACCACACCCGCCATATTCATCTGATATAGCGCCATCAGACTACCATTTATTAAGATCCATGACACATTCCCGTAGGGATAAAAAAAATGTTAATGAGAAGCAGGTGAAAAATCACTTGGATTCATTTTTTAATGATATACCACCTGATTTTTTCGAAAGAGGTATAAAACATTGCCCATTTTGTGGGAAAAAATAGTAGAAAATAATCGCAATTATTTAATTGAATAATAATGTACAGTTTATATGTAAACAAATTTATTGCTCAAATGAAAAAAATGGTCATTTCTTTCCGAACAACCTAATATATGATAATTGCGTCGTTACCAAATTGTAACTAAGTGTAATAAAAAATTAGACATTTTTTTCCACAAATTTGTCTTTTTAAATATTCAATTTTGTTCACTTTAAATATATGTACAATATTAATACTTTTATCCAATACAGCTATAATTTAATCATATAAAATTACTCCCAAATATTTTTGTGTTTTTGTACGCGTTTTTCAAGTTAGTGATTTTTCTTTTCGGCAAGTACTTGTAACACATCTGAGTGCATACTGTCAAGTACCCAATTAATAATATTAAGATTTACAACATTTTTTGAACAAACCTTATTATTTTTGTAAAATTTTTAATACTTTCAAATAATTAGTATTTATTGCCCGAAATCGAATGGGATAAATTAAATTTATCCGGATTTAAATACAAATACACGATTTAAAGGTTTTTGGGCTTTAAAATAACACGACGTGTACATCGTTCTCGCTTTTACTTGACTTCTCGTTTTAAAACATACTCTCTACCCAATGGCGCGTGAAAGCGCCTAAGATTAAAGACAACCACATACTTAATCTACCAATTAGCAAAAATACAGTACAACCCAACTACATTCCACCAAGCGCAGAAAATGGGAATACATTTTTTTGCACAGCCGTTTTTTTAGTGATAACTGGTGTTGAATGATGAAAGTTAAAAATTTTAAATATCTGAATATTGGTAAAATTATTGACAAAATAAAATTTTTATATTATTAATAATAGTGTGGTTGACCTAGAAATGGAAGCCAAAATGACAGGACATTGTACTTGAATTTAAATGGCGCTTCTGTCCACCGTTCGGTATAAATAGGTACTTGTCTTCAGCGGACAGACAGACAGTCTGTTTACAGTTTAAACTGTTGTCAATTTACAGACATACTGTGAACTACGAAGAGTTCAAGCAACGTCTGTAAAAGGTAGTAAGATTACAATCAATATTTTTAGTGACGGTTTTTTAAAAGACGAAAACATTTAAATAACTTTGACAAGCCAATAACATATTTTATTCTATTTTACATTATTTATGTAAATGTATGCAATACGTATGTAAAGTTTATGTTTGTGCAAGTGTTGGGGAAATTGATTGCACGGGTGTGATTTTTGCGATTCTGTATTTTTTCCATTTTTTAACACAGTTAAGCGGATTTCCTGTCCTAAAAATTTCACATAAAAAGAAATATTCAAATTTACTATCATAAATATTGATACAAGTTATATTTTTTACTACCAAGTATATTAAATAATCTAAAATCTTTGTATTGGACTTTTTTAATTTTTTTTTTACTTGTCATACTTTTATTATTTTTATACAAGGTGGTTCCTGTAACTGTACATATGTTCGGAAGTCGTAAGAAAATAATAAAAAAGAAACAATTTACATTCAATGCTAAGAACAAGACATTTGATGTTATCAAATATATTAAATAAAATTTTGTCATGCTATTGCCGCACATATAGTGGAATTCAATTATTATAAAGTTCATTGACGTAATTTTTTTATTGTTGTAACCACACCGGTTTCAATGTACAGCATATATATTTCTAATAAGGCTCTACTCAAAACAAAAACAAAAAACGATAGTTTTAATTCTATTAGTAATCTTGCCTCATATAGATAAATATAGTATAAGCAATCAACTATTCGTTTTCGTTTCACTCTCTTTTGAACAGTCCACAATGTGATTGAAATGAAGAAGTGCACAATGAAGCCTAGAACAGTCCAAAACTTGATTGAAAAATTAAAATTATTTGATTAAATGTGTTAAAGTAACAAGCTAGGCCGTTGGAACAGGAGAGAGGATGTGTTGTGTGCCTTTTCTGCACAGCTATATATAGATAAGCGAATGTTAGTTTAAGCATAGTTCTGATGATGACGTGAGCAGAAATAGCTATCAACTATATTTATTAAAAATAATTTTGTAGAACTAAAATACATTGCTATTTTTTCACCGTGTTATTTGATTCAAGCTTGTTAAGACAGTAAATGAGAGAATACACTTTATTCTTTAATCTACAATAGTATAAAAACTTACGAATATTTTCTGATTCTGTTAATTAAAAAAAACCCCTGAACATATTACAACAGAACAGCAGTAAAGTGCCACTAGCAGGCAGTTCATTGCTCATATGAGAGATATAAAAATATTGTTCGGACCACAATCTTATAAAAGCTACATAGATCTGTCTTAATTTACTTGCAACCCGAATACAGCCTAAAGCCGACATTTATTCTCTCATTCTGGTTTTGTTGAATTAATGATTGAATATGACAACAGAGTTATCATAAATTCCAAACCCAAGCCCGGCTCGGGCCCAAGTCTTTATTTTATTTACCCGCCCAAACCTGGCCGGGTAACCGAACGAGAACCCGTGCAGATCTCTATCCTATACCAATCTATATCCGATTGCCTGAAATCTTCCAGCGAAAATGTAAGTAGTCAGAATTATAAAGCATATAAAAAATATATGTTTTCTTTGTTGTGTTTTTATATGTTTACGAGAGTCATATTTTACTGATACTAGATTACATTAATATTGGTAATATTCTTAGGCCGAGATTCACATATCTAAGACATATAATTACAAAGCCTTTTATCAAGAACTCCTTGATATAAGTATCAGTTAATTACTTAATTAATATGTGGATTGACCCAAGTATATAAAAAATAAGAGAAATAAATATGAAGCGAATGATAGATTTCTTTTTCATCCATACAGTCATACCACTTGCACCGAAGAAATGCAGTTAAAAAAGTGTGTATAGATTTACTGAAACATAAACATTCTTTTATATTATATAATTTAGCTCAGATATATATATATATATATATAAGTATCTAATGTATTGGTCATGAAGGTTTCATTATAACTCATGTGATATTTATAAACAAATATTTTACTTTTCAACTTTTTCACTGTACGATAATTTTACTAATAACAAAAAACGGCATATTTAAAACGTGATTTCACACAATTACAAAATCTTCAAAGAACACTTACACTGAACGCTACATTTCAAACCAAATACTGATAAATAAATCAATCATTAATTTACCTATAGCAGCTTCTCAAACTAACCGTTTGATTCTTGTAAAATTTTAATAAAATGCTTTCTAGTAATTTGTTTGTTTATTTAAATATAATTGTTTAATGAGTCAATATTGATGATGTGATAATTATTAAGAGTCTAAACAGTTTACAACCAGATTCAATTAATTGATTAATATAAAATAAATAAACGTTGTTTGATATAAAAGTTATTTTAAAAATACTAACGTAAAAATATGGTATAAATCAAAATTAATTGTGTTTGAACAAAAATATCATTTATAATTTTTTTACGTAATAAATAAAATTAATCTAATTAGAACGTTTATAAATTTGTATCCAACTAACAACTATTGTTATCTTATCTAATACTATTGCACTTTCATTAAATAAGGTTACACGAATTTACTCGAAGTATGCAAAAAGCAAATATCCTTGTTTTAAATACCAGCGTTTAAGGTGTCACGCATAGACACAGCACAGATTACAAATGGTGATCTATTAGAAACGCGCTTGTATTGCTTGAATTATCATAATTTCATTGTTTAAACCATATAGAGAAAGAAGAGAGGCGATCAAAGTGAAGTGGAATTTCGCGTTCTGTATTAAATTAACGTTTAGCGAAGTATAATATTTTCATTATAAAAAAATAAAACAATAAGATTATTATTAAATAAAAAATGAGAAAATGTTAATTGGTATTTGACGAGACAATGTCTGGGCGCATTTTTTCACCATACTTCAACCTTCTACCATTCAAAAGGTCAATTTAAACTTATATCTTTATATCTGACCACTCTGAGCTATAAATATGATTAATAAAGGTTTTAGTAATAATAAAAAACTAAGATTTCGTAAAGTATTAAATATTTTCTTAAAATCGTTATTCATTTTGTGCCAGAATGTGTGGATGGTATTTTTTTTTAATAATTTAGAAAATTCGGTGTTTTTGAAATTCTCTATTAATGTTTCCCATATTCATATGAAATTACTCATTCTAAAGTATTAAGAAAAATGATACTGCCAGTTTTCTTCCAGTGCTACCGTATTTCATACAAAAAAATATTTTATTTTATTCAAAATCTTATAAACATATATTATAAACAATACGAACTTCATAATTAATGTGCCCGGCCAAATCTCGACGGGGAAAATATTAAATATTATTGACTATTTATGTTAATTTGATAGAAATATTATAACTACATAATAAACCGGCAATAAATTGTGATTTCACATAAAACTGGAAATTTGACTCAAAACGACATATTATTGGCATTTGAACAAAGCATAGCGGAAACAATAAGGCATTTATAAATAAATAAAGCAAACAAAAATCAACTATAACGGTAATAATAATTAATAAATTGGACTTAACTGCATTCATTAAGGAACTTGGTTGGCGTGAGATTTTTGCAACTGATTTAGGAAAGGTTTATATAAAATAACACCTTTTCTTTGATTAAATATTTATAGCGTAGGGCACAAGTATTTTGTATTGACTGCAATTACAAAATGACATATTTTTTATGCGCTTCATTATAACCGCGTTCTAAAATATTAATGACTTTGAACTTTATGTATCGTCTACATATCTGAAACAAATTTCGACTTCATTAAAATTATTTTAAAACATCCGTACGCTTTATTTAAAGAACACATTTTTATATTTAAAACTACTTTATGAACTTTCTTTGCTCTATTAATAATATTTACTATTTATCACATCTATATTAAGTAAGCAATGTTGTTCATTTGTCCTATTTAGTTGCGCAGTCATGGGCTTGTGCCCTAAAACGCATACTTTTACAAGAGATTTATGGATACAACACTAAAATAATATCATATTTTTATTGTATATCTTCTATTTCTTTAAATAGATTTTGAGCGGTAAAATAATTAGCAGTTCTCATAAAACAACTGAAGTCGACCGAAATTTAAATATCGAATTAGAATCATTCATGTTATGTAGAAATCACATATTTTTTTACTCATGATCTCGCTGTCGCCTTTAGGCATCTCCATGCATTTTATCACACGGATGCGATAGATATAACAATCAATAAATAGTTTTCATCACTTATAAATAACATATATTACAAAAAAGTAAAGAGCCAAGTCTAATTGCTAAATGTTAATTTGAAATAATTTAAATACCATCAGTGTTGATCATTATAACATTTAAATTTGAAACTGTAATGTTATAAAGTTTATGAAGATGCTGAAAGTCAAAACTTATGTGTTAAGTGACAAAGCGTGTGGAAGTAATCCGAGTTTTAACGATTCAAGTTTGATACTACAAGATGCTTTTTAATGAAATTTAATGTTATTATCTAACAAAATATTGAAAATCTATTGTATAAAACAATATGCAAAACTAGTAGGAAAGATTATCCAAAACGATATATCGATGTATTGTGTTTATGTTTATATACAATAAATATTCTGTTGGTCATTATTGGGTCAAATTTAATTTCCTATTCTTAAGCATATCTTTATAATTCTTAATAAACAATCACACAAATTAAACATATTGCCTGCTTGAAAGGTAAAAGCGTGGTTATAATCATTTCAACGGCCAATTTAGAAAAAAATCTTCACTTTCAATGAAATATTTGATTTTATTTAAAATGAATCATTTTTGTGGCGTCATATTGTTGACAAATTTTTTTAATGGGAAATAATGCGATTCGAATTTATTCAATCACAGAAATTAAATTGTTTACCATACACATTTTCGCCGAGAAAATTTTTAACCGCATGCAAATTTATTCAAAAAAAACTACTTCGAGGCGAAAATGTTTTCTTGCATTCGTTCGAAACTTGATACAGCCTTCTGCAAAAGGTCACTGTCAAGATAAATAATTTTCGAATAATAAAAATTGTCGTAATAATGCGCTACTCCCATAATATTCATTCAACATTTCTCCAGCCAGAAACTAACGCTTTGAATCAGACGATAATAAATCTATTCGAATTATTTTTTAGTTAATCACTAATAAAACTTTGGATTCTAATATTGATTGCCATCAAATATGAGGGAATGTAATATTTGTTGCCTGTATATTTTATGTTTTTGACGTCAATAGTTTTATAGTTGGTACGTTCATTCGAGAAAAACATACAAGAACGATCTGATATAGTTGTAAGCACATTTTTTTAAATTATTCTATTCTTTAACTGTTTCATATTAATTCTATCATTAAATTTTAACAATAATATTCACCGTTTACATAAAAACAAAATTACAATACACCCAGTCCTTTTTTTACGTGATACATTGGTTCCAGAAAAAGGCGCGTAAAAAAAATCGCGTAAAAAAAAAAGATTTCATTACACACCCTAAAACATAAATTCGCATAATATCCGATACACTTGTTAACATTGGCGATTGTATGTGTATTTAAAAAAATGGAATGCTTTACAAAATTAAGTTTTAAAAATACACATACTTTTTTTATTTAAAAAAATAATGAAACATACATGCCTAGCATTATATATAAATGTCTTCTTTAAAACAAATTTAGGGAAAAAATTACGTAAAAACGAGTGAAGCGCGTAAAAAAATGCAGCAGTACCGTCCAAACAAATCGCGTATAATCGAATTCGCGTAAAAAAAAAATCGCGTAAAAAAAGAACTAGGTGTATATAACTTTTTTATTTCAATTTTAATGACTAAAAATATACCTTTGTTGCAAGGTGATTTATTTCTGAAGTTGTTCTCATTCTTTAAGCAAAACTGGATGCCCAAGTGGATCTTCTATTTTTTTTCTGGAATAAAAATGAGGTATAAAAACAATTAATAAATTTACTAGTTACTTACTAGTGACTGATGTGACAATCTTAAAGAAAGTTAATTTAATAGTAGTTATCCTTTTGTCCTATCTTATTTAAAAAAAACATTACTTATAGGGATTGATTATTTTTAGTGCTTATATTATTTTTCTTAAAAACTCAAGCATTCATTCCAATATTTGATAGAGTTTATGCGTGATGGAGTAATTTCTACAACAATATTTTTGTTCAACTTTGTCGTGTCATATTTATTATCACTCATAGTGGAAAAACAATAATAAGATTTTTAAATCATTAATAAACTTACACAAAGTTACAACCGGTTTTAGATGAAGAAATAAGTTTACTACGTGCACTTTTCTTACCTATTTCATTCTTTCCTTGACATTGTCGAGTGCAAAAGATGAGCGACAAACCTACTACCAGTTATCGCCCAACAACTTATGTTTTGATCTTTCTTACTAGACCAAAATGACCATTTCAAAATGTGATTTGATGATGTGTGACTATTTCTTGGTGTTAAGCGACTTAAGTTTTTTTTTCAGTTTTATATTATTCTATGTGATGGTAGCGTATTGAAAAAGTGAAAAAATCCAAACGTAAACAACAACAAAAGATGCGGCAGGAACTATAGGTTTTCATTCATTTTCGATTTCAATTGTTATTCCGGTTCATTCCATATCATCGAGTTGCATATTAAAAGAAGAAACTTTTTCAAAATCACTAAGTAGATGGCGTTACAATATCGAATAAATATTTATATAAGTAATCTTTCCACGAAATAATGAGACTCAATACAATAAAATTATTATTTATAATATCGACTGAAGGTGCTTGATGAAATTTCAATATCGAATTTGAATTGCTACAACTTTGGACGATTCTACGTGTTTTGTCACTAACTACCCGGGTTTCGCCTTTCGGCATCTTCAGGCAGTCAGTTCTGTTGCATCCGTGTGATAGAATGCCTGAACATTCCGAAAGGCGAAACCCGAGTCGTTAGTGACAAAACGTGTGTACAAAGTTGTAACAATTCAAATTCAATAAAAATATTAGATAAGGCCGTTATAATGTAATGAAAAAATGATGTTTGAAAGTTTTATTCTTGTCTTGGATCGCGAAAAACGAAAGGTTCTGAAGAGCTTGATAATTATTCTATGGGAATAACAATCTCTTGAACTCATTTTTTAAACACATTACTAGGATATAAAATTTAAAGATTTTTTTAAAAGTTAAAATCTACGGGCAAATCTGATTTAAATGAAATGCTTAACATTCTTGAAAATTTATACTTACCAGAGAGATAACAGATATTCATAACAATAAAAATATCTTCGCCCGCTGATTTCTTTCATAATATTTATCTTGACTACCTTCGAAATTTGATTTAAATTAATTCCTTAATCAAATGGCTCGTGCTTAATTATTCTTTGAATTTTTGGAATATTTTAAAATATAATTATAGAACTAGCAGCAACATTAGCATATATTAATAAATCACTTTCAATATTTTTTTTAAAGCCCTTCCTTTATTAAAAAAATATTCCCATAAAAAAAATATAACCACCTATTATATGTAACACCTTATTCAAATATTTTGGAGACATTTTAGCGCATCAGCCTTTTTTTTCATTTCAAATAAAAAATAATTTAAAATGTTATGAATTAATGGGGTTCCACACATCGCTCACATGAACAATATTCAAATGCTAGAATAAATGAAACTTGATTATATACTATAAAAAGGTGTAGTAAATATAACATATTGCAAAAGAAACTTGGTAGATCTCCATTATAACACAGTGAAAAAATGTCAATGTATTTTAGTTCCACAAAATTTATAAGATATATAGTTGATAGCTATTTCGGCTTACGCCTTCATCAGAACCAGCGTGAGTTGAAATGGTAATCAACTATACATCTTATAAACTTTGTGAAACTAAAACACGTTGCTATTTTTTCACCATTATTTTCGATTTAATATAAATGTATTTTTCGTACATTAGAGGAAAAATTCTTTTTTATAACTACTTTTAATGAATACATAGAAATAACTTTCATTGTTTTTTCATACTGCGGAAAATATGTATATAAAAATTAATAATTTGAAAACAGTAGTAAAGATCAAAACGGATACTAAATAATACATTTTTTAATATATGTATCTTATTGATGCATTATAAAAACTGTGTTTGCATGAATTGATTGTCACCAAAGCCTATTAAATTCATGTTGTTTATATTTTTTTCAAAATGTATTACGCTAAGGAATTAAATTGTGAATAAATTAAAAAATGAAATTGATTGATTGGACTTGTATATAACATGACACCTACCTCACACGGATACCTTCTTGTTAATTATAAAACGATGTTTTGATAAAAAAAAAGTTTGACGCCTCCGATGCGGAAGTTGCGCAACAACATAATCTCTAATCTAAATCATTCACGAGATTAATCGATTCAAATTAGTTGGGCTTAATTATTTGTGTTTGATCAGTTTTTTTAATGTTTAGCTTCTGTTTCCGATACAGACTAATTAAATATAATTTTTATAACTAGTCTTGTTGGCCAACCATACGAGTGTTGCTTCTAAAATTAATGCTTTCTGTCATGAAGGATGATACATCAAGAATTTTTTCAAAGTCGTGAATAAATATACAAATATCAGTCGAGATTATGTTTTGATAACGCAATCCATGAGAAAAAAAATATTTTGTATGTGGGAATATTGCGTTCATCGGCGACTTTGACGGATAATTTTCTTTAACTGATTTCAATTAGTTTATTTTTAAATCGAGTACATACACAAAATTTTAAATAGATAAACATCTAATTAATGATATTGACTGATGGTACTTGATGGAATTTCCAAATCAAATTTGATTTTTTACAACTTTTTACGATTCCGCATGTTAATACCTTTAGTATATAGACGATGCGAACGGTTTATTGAGCGTCAGTTATGTTGTATCTGTGTGATAGAATTCCTGAAGATACCGAAAGGCGTAAACCGAGTCTTTAGTGACAAAACATGTGTTTTCGTACAAAGTTGTAACAATTCAAATTAGATAAACAACTGTAAATTTTACGGTGTAGTTCCCTAAACGCATTTATAATTTGACCTGTATTTCGATGGTTAAATCTAATTTCTAGGTTGAAAAAAGCATTTTACACTGGAGTTACACAGTTAAATTGATTCAATAAAAAATAATGTTTATATTGAAAAAAAAAAAAAACGACTTTGCCACATTTATATTACTAATTCGAGCTTGCATTATAGCACTTATTACGCTATAATTATTTTATACAAAATTTAATGTGACTATTTATATATATATATATATATATATATTAAAAATTCGATAATCTAAAATTGGAGAGAAACTTTGAGCTCACTGCAACAAATTTATTTTGAATTAATTTAATTTAAACATGAGAAAAATACGATTTCCCAATAAATTAATAAATTACTCGCCTGTTGAATATTAAATAAATTATAATTAATTATAAATGCATTTTTAATGTATTCAAACCAGTGTTCATTTATTAATTGAAATTAAATTTATTGCATTACTTAACACCTAAATCGATTAACTATTTCGATCAGTATTTTTCAAAATTTATTCTAGCTCTTTTATCTTCATCGCATTTCCTTGATTAAAAGCATTTATATTAGATTTTATTGGTATATATTAAAAATTTCAATTGTGGCCTTATTTGCTGTCATTTCCTAATGACAGTGTTGCACTATATCTCTACATAATAAGAAAAATAGTCCATAAATATACATTTATTCACAATAATTTTTCAGTCAGTCGAATTCTATGAAAATGCATTTTTGTGTGTAATTTTTTTAAAACTTTTTGCCTATTTTATGCTGTAGTGAAAACTTGGCTATTAGTCTTAGTGACATCTTTTCCACTCCTTGATAAATAGAGGTCTAGTAGTTAAGTTAAATGATACTTATTCAAACACGTCAATCATTATGACAAATATTTTTTTTTGTTGGAAATTTTAATTAATTAATTATATTTTTAAAAAAGATGTTGCTGAAAGCTGTTGTATACTCTGAGAAGCCTTTGGTGAGTATTTTCCATATGCAGATTCTGATGAATGTTTAATTATTAGCATTAAAAGTGATTTTTTTAATTTGAAAGACAAATAAAGTTCAGGTAAGCTTAAAATATATATGATGTTTACATATTTTATATCAACTAATTCAAATATTTTTTTGAATGGCGTTAATAAAATCCAGAAGTGGAAATACATCTATCTATATAATAGGTAACTTAATAAAGTTAATACATTTTTAGCAAGCATATCAAAAGTGATGGAAATCAATTCAAACATATAATCATCATAAAAAGAATTATATACATAAATTATTTTAATGCCTAAGAATTCGAAACATAACATAAATTCTTTTTGCCCTATAACACATATAATGGTATATTTGAATTGATATTTTATTGACTCGAAATTAATTTGAGAAATACATCTTAATATGCAAGATCTAAAAAAATACCTTTCCAGGAATTGATCCCGAAAGCATCTGCATTCTGGTTTAATATAATAATAATATAAATATATATGGTTATATTTGAACTACGTTCATAAAATGGATACTGTGCAAGCAATAATTTGTATTAATTCGAGACAAATTATCAACCAATATAGTTTTAATTTCTCCTGAATGAATTCTTTTTAAAAATTTCACGCTTGACGAAGATACTGTGTTTATTAGTGGAATATTTTAATTATTCAATATTTAATGCAACTCATTTGCTAGACATGTCTTTCTTGTATTTTTATATAGAAATGCTAAAATTTTACAACTTACACCTCTAAAGTTCATTTATCTCGGAACTTTGCACCTATAGAGTCACACAGCTTAACCTTATAGAATGATTCACAAAACGAGATCGCTTCCAAATATGATACTTTCATTTAGTTAAAAAATAAGACATGGCATAAAAAAATACATTATTTAAAGCAGTATTCAATATTTTTTAAATATTTCCTACATTTAAAAATCACTGGGAAAAACTGATCCAAAGTAACCCTTTAAAGAATCATCATTGTCGTTATGGAAAAAAAACAAAATATATTTTACGTAGTTTTAAAAATCCGTTTGGCTTCAAGATTTTATGACCATTATGATATTTTTCTTTAAGAAATATGGATATATGAACTCTTTGCATTATTAATAATTCTGGGATACGCATTATTTCACATCTAATATGGCCAAACGTTGAATTCAATATATTTATTTTGATTAAATGTTTTGACAAATACAAAATATATTTCACTGCTTCTGAATTATAGTAGGATTTTTATTTGCTAAAACTGTGCGACAGAGTTTTTCAATCAATAACGACTCAATAAAAACCCGGCATTGTAATCAATTCAATAATAAATGATGAACAAATTTGTTTGTTCTCAAATACGATACAATTGAATTCACATTTTTTACATAAAAAAATATTGTTTTTGAGAAATATAAACATTCAAAGATTATTTTGAACTAAATAAATACATAAAGGGTTACTAACCATGTGATTTATATTATCCATAGCTAAGTATTTCACAATTATGCAGGTTATTTGTCGTATAATATATATTTTTGGAATATTAATGTTGACTATATTTTTTTTGTTGATATATACTATTCTTAACGTTTCATTTATCACGAATTTTATATGAAACAATTGTCCAAACAACACGTCTTCCCAATAACACTATAAAGTTGAATTTTATTTTAAATGCATTATAATAATTTATTTATTATCCTCTGTGTAAAAAACAGTTGAGTGTCGGAACTAGTTCTACATTTTTTTTAAAACCTTAGTAGTTTAATTGTTATCTAAGCAATACTTAGCATGCTCAGATGGCTTATAACATTTACTTTTTAATAACGAAGAACTATTTCGGAAGAATATTTTTTATGATATAATATATCATTTTATTCACCGTTTGAATCATTTTTTTATATTAAAATATTACATTACATTATATTTTAAAATGAAGCTTTTGACACTTTCCAAGTGAGAGAAATGTATTTTATGAGTTTTATTGCACATATTTAATTATGCCACGTTAGTAAAAATGATGTTGCAGGAAACGATTTCTTTGTTAATTACGACACTCACATTTAAAGTGTCACTAATTTTTTTTTTGTAAGATGTCCTTAACATTTTATCTGCAAACTATTTACTCCATTTAAGTATTTTAATATGAAAATTAGTTATTTCTTGCCTTAATTCTTAAACCATTTGTTTTGTGTACCTGATAATTATCATGGTTTTTATTTTATCAGCTGAATACTTTGACAAAGAGCAGTTCATTATTATTACTGTGGAAAATATAGAAAAAAGTACTAAAATGATTTATGTTTTTTTTTTTTTATTTAATTGCGAGAAAAGATTTCATACTTCTATGTTATTATAAATGTAACCCATTTACCT
The DNA here is from genome assembly GCA_028555115.1 of Himalopsyche japonica. Classification (NCBI taxonomy): domain Eukaryota; kingdom Metazoa; phylum Arthropoda; class Insecta; order Trichoptera; family Rhyacophilidae; genus Himalopsyche; species Himalopsyche japonica. Next base: position 11,252 of record JAHFWJ010000228.1, on the reverse strand, counting down.
TCAATTCAAAGTATTGTTTTACCTTATTTTAACCCAGTAGTGTATGATTAAAGATTCTCTTTCACAACTGATTTCAACGAATGATGTACAATATTAGATAAGTTTACATCGGACAGACAGGTAGGAGTATATCTACTCGAGCTTAGGAACATAAAAGATCATTCAATAATAAAAAAACAGATTCACAATTCGCTAATCACGTTATAAAGGAATAACATAATATAAATTCAAACTCAGCGCCTAAGTGTTTGCATCTTTGCAGTAAATGTCGTAGGATGACCGCTTTGGAGCAGCTGGAAATCAATCGACATCAAGTATCACAAAGGATTCTTAACGAACAAACTAACATATTGTGCAGCTCATTAATTAAACCGCTCCACGGGGGGAAACGGTCTGATTTGCTTCCGTAATATACCATTTCCGTGGCACATGTAAACTTATTGTCATAGCCGCATTTTTTAGTTTCATTTACAATTTTTGAAAAATTTAGTCTTATTGCGAGAAAGAAACCAGCTAGGCCGTTAAAAACAGGAGAGAAGACGTATTGCGTACCTTTTCTACACAGCTATATATAGATAAGCAAAAGTTAGTTTAAGCATAGTTCTGACGATGGTGTGAACCAAAATAGCTATCAACTATATTTTTTAAAAATAATTTTGTAGAACTTAAATACATTGCTATTTTTTTCACCGTATTATAATGGAGTTCTACCAAGGGAATGCCAATTCAATCAATGGGTAAGTTAGACTGAAAATTCATTTGTTATTGAATACAGATGTAGCGTTTAGCGGAGGGTCAATCAACGTATTGTAATTATTATTCATGACCAATTTAAATGTACAAATCTTCGCTTCAAACATGATTTGATTAGTGTGCACAACACAAGATTACGTTAAATTAACAGAAATACAGCATAATTTGAATACATCTGTATGTTACGTGGCTATCGCTTCATAGGCATCTTTATTCGTAAGTCTGTCGTCTAAAATTAAAACCGTGGCCCGCTCGTTTGTCAGTCGTTTTTATCTCCCGGGGGTCAGGGTTCAAAGCCATCTCAGCCAGCTCGCTTCAATTTCAATATTCAAATCAGGCTGCTCAGCCCGGATGTCTACATAAATAAGATGTCACCGGTATTTCATATTGAGAGGAATGCCTGCACACGCTACCTTACGATTAATAAATTTCACGTAATCATGCCCGGGACAGATGGATATCTCCAAATAAAACAAACCCATACAACCGGGTTCTTAGGATTTTATTGCCTTTTATTATACACGTGTATTTTAAATTATTAATTATAATTGAAAACCGCTGCGTATAGTATCCAATAAAAATGCGTTAAGACACCTTTAGGTGTAAAAAATATAATTAAAAATGTACAACTGTCTCATATTTCAACCATAAATACTAAAGAGACTCTTTTTTATTACTACAGATAATAAAACTGAGCATACATACAAAATAGTTAAAAGGTAAAAAGTAAACTCATGCATATTTTCTTACGAAATTTGAAAGATCATTCCAACGTGTGACCCTCGAAGGAGCGAAGCTCTTTTACCATTTGCAATCACTGAAAGCGAAACACAAAACTCCCGAAATATAATATTAAAAATCAAATTGAAGTACTTACCAATCACAGTATTACTTTACCTCTAATAGTATAAATATATGTCGTTGTCTTGCGCAGCAGTTTGCATGACCTCAAAATCCAGCAAGTAAAAAATATCATACTTACATCTTGAATGAAAAAGTAATTTTACGATCAGTTCAGAGACATGGATATCTATGATTTTTTTCATTTGATCCAAGAAACGAGGAACAGTCACAGCGAAAACCTTTCCACTACCCATGTATCTAAACTTTCTTTCGAAAAAGAGAATTAAGTAAATCAGTTGTGAACATTTTTTTTTATTAAATAACGTCTGGTAAGATAAAATTCATAAAGAGTGTAAATATATAGTATATATTGCTCTACAAGTTGCCGACGTCGTCATAAAACTATTGTTAATGGATCCAGTTTAAATACCGAAAGAAAACATGATGCGATTTTTTATGGTTTGCTATGGTTTTAAATAGTTGTTGTAAAGAAGTAGGTACTATACTACCACTATGAATTATATTTGTATTATAAACAAAAGAACAAAAAATATAAACTAAAGAATTTCCAAGAAATACTTTAGTCATTATACAACGTATATATATAAATCTAAATATATAATATTTTGAATAAATTTCATTTTAACATAATCTTAACATTTTTGACTTATTTGCTGCCATAATGATAACAGAAAATAGCACATATATTTCAAATATTTTTGTATATCATACACATATAATATGTCCACATTCTGAAGTCGTAGCTTCGTATGAACTTATCGCGCTTGAGAGAAGGTTAATCAAAAAGAAATGAAACTTTCCTGTGTATTTATTACGAAACACAATTCTAAAAATATATTCAAACAACTGGTTTTATGATTTTGGATTCCCTAATTTTACAAGCATAGTTTTAAATTATTAAGTATCAATTTAAAATCAATGATGCCTATAAAAATATTAATAAAATAAATACCTGTTGGTTGTGTTGATTTTGACTGCTGGCAATTCCTTTACGTGTAATATTTTAAAATCTCGTTGTGAAGTCTTAATATTAACATTAATTTTTTTCTACGTGTGAAACAATATTTTTCACTTCACATATTTCTCTTATCATATGTAAAGATCGCCGGACATACGAAATAGTGGTTTAATTTATTGATTTGTTTTCTCTCCGCTACATGGAATGAATTTGACACTCAAATATAAAAAGATATTGAAAAACATATGTTACCTGTATTTTAAATCACAGGTGTTTTAACGTAGTACTTACCATTTGACATATAGCTTTAGCTAATGTTTTAAACACACACACAACTATTTACAACATTATTTTAATATTTGACCTATCTTGTAAACATTCAAACGAACCGTTTTTATATAATTAATACAACGTAGCGATATCCATTAAACACAGTGGCTAGCTATATAATCTACACACAGGAACTTTCACGCATGATTGGAAAGTATGTATGTTTTAAAACGAAAAAAAGTAGGTAGCAGTTATGGCATATAAACCACTCAATCACGCGTTGAAACACCAGTGTGTAAAGCTCGTCAATGTAACAGAAAAGTAACATTTTGCAGTAGCACCGGCAAAGCACTGAAACTACTCTATAGCTCTCAATCAGCGTTTCGGATGGTCTTATTCGTGTGTGGTCTTTTAAAATCAAAGAAAATTGATTAAATATATTTCATTAAAAAATGAGTTTATTGTCTTGTTTAAGCGTCAATAAATATTATTTATGGAATGTGATTCTTCAACAAGCAAAACAAAACCATTTCATCGGACAAATATATTAGTTTAATATATCTTATTCTAAACGATAAATAAGCAATCGTTACTTTATAGTTTGTTTATACTTACTTACTATTTGACGATTCATATACAACTAACAAAAAAGATCTGATTATTTTATGAAAATGTAAATATAAGATTGGTTAGAAATATAAATCGACGGCCTTCTCAAAAAAGCTTAATCAAGGAATGAAGATTTTGCATGTATTGGAAATATAATACATACATCGATAAAATATTATAAGTTAATAATCACTTGAATAAATATCGTTGTGTATACGTATGTGTGCAATATTATATCTCTATTCAATCTCCGACATAAGCTTCATTACCAGAGGAACATAGCACAGACATTCTCCGAATTGCAACATCTAACAGAAATGTGGATTTTGAATATTTGTGCAAACAAAAAAGATGTCAAATTCCCCATTACTTTTTATGTCTTGAATATGCTGTATCTGAATTTAAAAATACCAACCTGATAAATATTTCATTGTTAAATTAAATATTCATCCATAATCGAGATTTTAGATTGTTCCTTGATGTATAATTAAATATACTTTGTTTTCTAATATTGTTCGTTATGCAAAATGGTTACTATCCGAAAAACTACTGTTTGTGCTAAGGACAGAAATTTACAGATTGATATAATCAACAATGCATTTAAATTCGTTTTTTTTAATCATAAAATCATTCATTGGTTCCTTTTTGATCAAAAATATTTTTATACTATTAAATGAAACATCAATTTACAATCGATCGTCTCAAGCGAGTTTTTTATAACCAATCCTGTCCGACGACATTATTTTTTTTAGATGTTGGACGATGCAAAAAGTCGAGGAAATAAAGGTGTTTAACTTTTCATTAGAATGATCGATTGCCTATGAAGTGATAGTAATCCTATTATAAAGGATTTTTTTCTAGTTTTTTACCAGAATCCTAAATTTAAATCCATTGAATTATCATTGGCTTAATTATTAGCTACTCGCAACGATGATCTTGTGGACTCTTAGAACCCAGGTTTCGCCTTTCGGCATCTGAATGCATTTTATCACATGTATACAAGTTGGTTGTCCTACCTTCACCCGTTATGTATATGCAGCTGTTGTTACACGGCCGCCTTCCATAACGCAATACTAATAAAAAGAATCGATTTTACTCCTCATATTCTTGGCCCGATACAGAGCCGCACGGACCGATCATTACAATGTAATTGACACACAGTTAACTATTTGTACCGGCTGTATACAAGTAGAATTACCAAGGAAAAAATAAAAACCATAAGGCTAAAAGCCAAACATATATGCATCTAAAATAACTTTAATCGTTGTGAGCGACCAAATATGTAGAAATTTACAAAGCTTAAGTAATTCAAAATTGGTAATAAATTTCCGTCAATCACCCTCATTTGATATCGAAAAAAAAAGCTTTTTCTGCGTAAACATATTTCTACTGTTTTCGATATTGCTACGGTAGAAGTAGTAGCTAGTTGATCGATTGAAAGAATTTTTATAGATTGTAAATATTCACAATTTCAAAGATAATTCCATAAAGAGTTTAATTTCTTTTTGCCATGGGAACTAATGACGTCGAGCACTTCACTTCAGATCCAAAATTAATAACTAATGTTGAATATAAATATTAAAGTAGGTCTTCTAAAGGCACCGCATGCTTATACGCTATACTTGATTTATAATGAGAGTTGTCAAATACTCATTGATAGCAGCTTTTTCGAAATATTGCAAATTACAGATCTCATATGAATTGTATTACATTGAGCAAATTAAAAGTATCGAAATATTGATACATCTTCTTTTTTAAATTAACTTGTACCAGTTTCTGTGACAAATTATTTCACTCGGTTGAAAGACACATTATTCGTCCCTCGCTAAAGCAGCTACGTATCAACTATCACGTCAAAAGGGTATTTCCTTCCATCCACTAGCAGGCGGTATCTATTTCATACATTACACGTTATAAGTTGATATGTACTTTCTTGCTCCTCCACTGGAACGAGTGACTGCCTACCGCGGATTAGTCGCTTGGTGAGTAACTAAGAACCAAATCACCTGGTGGTTTGATAAAAGATTTAGCTAATCACTTTTATAAACATTTTTCACCAATAGATAAACTACGTCTTTACCGATTCATTTTCACCACTCTTCTTAAAATAAAATTACAGTACATGCATGTTTTCTTCCAATAACAATAAGGTATGATCAAATATTTGTTATTTAATAATAGAAGCACATATTTTAGTACTAGAACTAGTAGTATTGATCTCCAAATAAATACTTTTTAAATAATAAAAATACATTTCTTATTTCTACAATATATTTTATAATCAAGAACGGTTTTGCTCATCACTAGCATTATCAATTGATAAAATACAATTTACAGAAAGTTTATTTATACAAAATGTATACAAAACCATGCGTCCAAGAACTGAAAAAAACAATTTTAAAGAAAAATATTTACATTTAAGTAAAAATTTTGTAGAAATAGATTTGCATGTAATGTGTATTTTATCAGTTAATAATGCTCGCGATGAGTGAAACCGGTCCTGATCATAAAAAATATTGTGAAAAAAAGAACCAAAAAATGTTTTTTTATTATTTAAAATCTTTAAAAACTTTCCATCAAGAAGTGACAGTGAACAATTTAAAGGTGGCAAATATTTGTTCACAGCATTTTTTCGTAATACCTAAAAACCTGTGAAATATATGGATTTAATGATATTTCATAAGATTTATAGCGACTTTTTGTGACCAGAAAAATAACAAAAATATCAAGCATCTGAATTATTCCAATTATTTAATTATCAACATATCATTATCAATTCAAAAGCTGCTGAAAGATATCTGTTTTGATAAATTATACATCCAGGGGCCAAACTTATGAAACGTATTTATATACATAGTATAGGTAAATAGTAAAGCAATCAAACATACATAAATTATATGAATAATATATTGTGCAGTAACATAAATGTTGCAGGATGTAATTTCAGCCTTGTTCGTGTGTCGAATTTCGGCCCGCACATCGTCGATTAGGATGATGTTAAATGACACACAGAGGACCCGCATTCTACGTGTCATTTTTGGCTTCTAAAGTGAACTTATTTAACAGTTTAAGCGCGATTTTCATTTTTGATATTTACTTCTTCAATCATTCGCTTCGATCAAAATCTCTATGATCGGGTTGTCCTGTTTTCCCAATTACTTTTATAATGATAATTTCTAATATATATTATTTTATTATATAAATTATATTACACTATTTCTCATCAACACCTTTGTAAAATGTTATAATAACAATCTTAAAGTACTTAAAAAAGTAAATATTCTAATATGTTAGAAAAAAAACGACAGAAAAATCTCATAATTGAATTGTTAAAACTTTGTACGATTCCACATGTTTTGTCATGACAGAACTGACAGTCAGTTCTGTTGTATCACAGTGGTAGAATGCCTGAAGATGCTGAAAGGCAAAACCTAAGTCGTTAGTGACAAAACATGTTGAATAATACAAAGTTTTAACAATTCAAATTTGATATTGATATTCCATCATGCACCTTCAGTCGATATCATAAATTAAAATAATCTCATAGTTGAATATGTCCATCACTCTACTCAATGCATTGATAAAATGGTTATGAAAATATTTACATCATAGTTCACATTTGTGTATATTATTATTATGAAAAAAACAACGATAGCTTTAAACGATCATACATGTTATATGGACTAGTGTAACAGTGTTGGGCGGTCCATGTATCCAGTAGATGCGGCGTATTCCTTTAGCTTTAAAAGTCAATAGCATTTTATTTGTGCCTTATCATGTAATATAAAGAAAAAATGCTTTTTAAGAAGAAAATATCCATTGAGATTTTAAAAATGCCGCCAACCAGAGTTCATCCCTAAAATAAAAGATGATATTGTATTTTCTCAATCTTATACCAATTAAAATAAATATTAAAGTTAGCAAAATTATGTCGGCTTACATAACTAAAAGATGTAATTTCAGTGTAAAATTATTGAGGTCGAAGTACTCAACGTGCAATGCCTTTTGTACCGTCACAAAATCCCTTCAATATTGAGTAAATCATTAATTTACCGTAAGAAGCAAGAAGCAAAACTGGCCAAGTGTATTGCACTTGTAGAGATAGACAAATAGAACACACTGGGAGTGCTGATGAAGTAAACAAAAACGAGGTAATGCTGCAAAAACATAAAATTGCATAAATATTTCTCACTAGTAAATACGACAGAAGAAATAAATTTATTTATGTATTGCCAACTATCTACGACTCTTAAATTACTCTGAAAGGTATATTGTATGGATGGAATTTAAATGCAACCTCATTAATCAAAAGAAAACTTATAACTGATTTAAAAATTTATAATGACTGAGTCATCATATATAATCTATAATTCTTGTTGAGCCAAAAAAATGATTTTTGCATCTATATATCACACAAACAATTAGTGACAAGATTTGAACCATTTATTATGACTTTACAATGCTATAGTTTATTGTTTTATTATTTGGAATGTTTTGATTTTTCCTATATATACATATGATTCATTCCATGAATTAATTATATTAATTTCTATAATTTATCTTGCGGTTTAGTGTTTTCTTGCCAAATGATTAACTTTCTTGGTGATCGTCTTCGCTTTGAAATATTTAAATAAATGCACTTGGTTTTATATTGTACGCTAGAGTTGTGGCGTAACGTTTGACTTAATCTCTTATAAATCGTTTTAATTACTACTTTATATAATTGTTATATAGTTTATGAAACTTTCAGCGAAATTTCATATAAAACAATTCATTGATAGATTCTGCGGCGGCGACTGTTTACTTAACAGTAAAAATGATAGCTTGAACGAAATAAATTTTGACTATTAAACATATATAAAATTATTGAGCTATAATATTTTTTTTACATCATCACTTAACCTTTTTTATAGAAGTTTACTAAGAAAAGGGCAATTTTGTAAAATGTGTATTGACCCTTGAAATAATCTAATTTCTGCACACTTCCATTGACAAGCGATATCAAATTTGAATTGTTACAACTTTGTAAGATTCCACATGTTTTGTCACTCACGACCCGGGTTTCGCCTTTCGGCATCGTCAAGCATTCTATCACACGGATGCAACAGAACTGATGATAAGAGACAGAAATTACAAGCTATATTTTGACTTTTAAACTTTGATTCTTTTTCAAAATAAAGACATATTACATTAATAATCTTATTGAGGATGTCTGTCCGCGATTGCTGTTCCGCCTGTCACTCTGCAGCTGCAGTTTCGCGTTGCAATAGCAAGTAGCATGTAGCTATGAGTTGCATTTATTTTGTTACAGCTCGCCCATGCAAGAATCAGCTGACTCATCTAATGATATCGCTTGCATTGTCGTAATGTCGAGTCGCCAGTTGAGAGCGACTGCACCGTTATCGCACCTCGCAACGCTGCCGGCCTATCTGCGACCTACTTGTTGCTAAAAAACAGTTGTTACTAACTATTAATTTTTGATAAAATAATAAATTTTCTTTTTTTCTTTATGTTTCACTTCAGTGAATTTCAGAGGTTCTGCTTTTAATATGCCAATAAAAGTTTATATGGTAGTAAAAATAATGTTTAATACCAAGCCAAAAAATAAAAACGCGATCCCTAGGAATAAAGACTTCTTTATAGACTTTTTACACATACCACTTCTAAAGCAAAAAGTAAATATTTATTATAAAAAAATAGTTTGTTTGTTTGAAAACAGCTTGCTATCTGATCGCTCAATTCTTTTCTGGGAAATGATAGGCCTATCAAAGAAGTAAACTGAATTTTCCTATGCCATATATCGAGGATTATCCAATAATAATTTTAGCTTATTTTTCGTATTACATTCACTTTATTTTTCTATCATTAGTTGAATACCATGGAATTTTCAACGGGCATTTAAAAAAAAATCTTTAAATTGATTTTAAAACAAAAATTAAAGTGTTTCAAAACGTTGGATACCACATTCAAATTAAATCAACGGACTAGAGCGTTAACTACTCGGCTACGAGACTACATAATTGTAACAAACATTAAAAATTTTATTGTTTTTGTATTATTTTATTTGTTCTGATTTCCATTTGAATATTCATTTAGAATATCCAGAATGGTTTTCAATATATGATAATACTTAGTAAAAAATAAAACTTATATCACGCTTACGTGATAAAAAACGGCATAAAAATAATTAAATCTTTCATTAACCATGATATTTACATTACGCAAGCCACGACAGTATCGTTATTTTGTACAGTCCGTTTTTTATACTATCACACCGACATCACAATATTCAACTTTTTTATTTTTTCTATTTAAGCATTTATAATTTTCTCTATAATTAATAACACTTATAATGCATAAATATATATTTTTCTCAAATACCAAATAATTTTTTGAATTCTTTGAAAGGTTTTTAACAACTATTTAAAATCACAGATTTAGATTGAATAGTGTCAAAATGTCATGTCAGCTCATTTATAGATCCAGTTAAACTAACATACGTGCTACTCAAAAATTGGGTTTTCAGAACTCTTATTACGTATTTGTAGATGAAAAAAAAAAATATTAATACTTATAACTATTAGATTTTCACTATCGAGTTATATGTAAGTCACGCAAAAAATACAGCCATTCTCAATCCTAAAAGATGCTTGATTTTAAAAGTATATTTATCGGTGAATATATGAACATAAGTCATTCAAGAACACACATCATTTAGTGACTTAGATTTTTTGATGCAATGGTCCATTAGAGGGTTCAAAGCTGGGCGTTTTTTCTTCTGAATTTGAAAAATACAGATTTACATGTTTTTCCACTGATTTGGCCATATAAATGAAACAAAAAGAATAATGTTGCTTCCCTCTCCCCTGAATAAAAATAAAATACTAAAAGAAAGTTCTAAGACGAATCGAATACATATAACTATAATTATAATAATGAACCATAAACATTTTGAGTTTTGTTTAAATCATTAATAAAATCCAATGTAAGAATATGGATTACAGCAGTTTCCCGTTCAAAAAATTGTGCTTAAGTCATAGTTATATTTTTTTAGGGAATTTATGACAGACTTTACTAGTTCAGCTATTTTTAAATAGTTATTTATTCTTACCCGTTGAGCACTAGTTGGACGCAATACTTTTTATAGTCTTAAAAAAAATGATATTTTTTAATGAATCCATATCAAACGAAATATGTGAAACTATGCTTGACGCTATCTTTAAAATGAAACATTTTATTTATAAATGAAGATAATACTTATTTATATTTCTATTTGTAGAATAATGTGATTCTTTGTTTTAAATATTGTCTAATTTTTACATTTATTAGATGGTGTATTTCATATAAAGTTTTGGAATCACTATTTCGCTGTAAGATCGAACTGTGACAGTAAGTATATATAATACAAACCTATCACTGGTTAGGTTGCCTTGACGAATCTCGGTAAATTAAAACGCGATAATAGAATCTCGTAACACCAATTTGCATATCTTAAAATCAATCACACAATATGACTATGGATTGCAACTCCTGTATCCTGTCTATTTGATTTATATGTATTAAAATACTCGGGAATGAAAAAAATATTCGTTGATTAAGCTTGTATTATATAGACGAACAAAAAAATAGTTAAAGCATAATAACTTTTCAATGGATACATATTTTTCTCATTTTAAATTGAATTACATTAAAATTAAATTTTCGTAGTGGATAAATACTGGGTAGATTTTTGTATGTGTCATTAGGTAAACCTTCAAGAACACTAATAACTCTGACACCGCTTGCGGAGCAAACGTTG